>KV417301.1:255128-308521 GCA_001630345.1 Calocera viscosa TUFC12733 | reverse complement strand
ATATTAGGGCCCACCCATATGAGGAAGTGGGAACGAGTTGCGCCAACACGTTCCCACCACCTATCCTGGCCCGCTAATGTATGTTTATCCAGTCCAGGACATGTGACTCTGGCCCTAACCTCGTAAAAAAGGCCTTCAGATACTTTGGCAGTTTCGGTGCTTAAGTGGAGCATATCCCAAACACTGCAAAGTATTAACTGCGGGATTTCGCAGATCATACTTTGCCCATTCCGCGTCAGTTGTTACTTCCGCAATTTAAGGGACCTGATATGGCGTGACTTTACGGGTGCCAATTGGGACCCTTGGACCACGAAACCGTCCATTTTCGGGCTAACTCTAACCCTGACCATGCACCGTTTGGCCCTAGATAGCCCTGACCCTAACCTGTGCAGCAAAGGTACTTAGATCGGGATGGTCTATTTCTATGCCTAACCTCGATTTACGGAAACACCCTTCCTGGGAGCGTGGCCCTAACCCCAACCGGTGGGAAAATCCCTTTAGATGTGCCACGGTTAGGGTTTGCAAGTGGTTAACCCTCACCCGCGGCTAACCCTGCAACTTTCAGGGCTATCTAGTCAAGATGGGCTAACCCTGGCCCGTGGCTAACCCGGCGACTTTCACGACCGCCTAGTAATGCTTAGGGTTTGTTGTTTAACGCTGGACACAAAGCCTTGTCAATGTCATCTCAGACTTGCTGGACGCTCTGTAGGGGTGGTGCAGGTTACTTCTCATGCGAAAACACAGTAGAAGGGGAGTTTGCTGGCGCCGAATCACAATGGCATTGCAGCACTCTCGTTTATTGTCCACTCTGGTATCACTTTTACATGTTCACGTTCTGGAGCAGTCCGGGTCAATCTACTACTGTACAACAGGTTTCGTCGACTAGAAAAGGAAGGGCTTTGACATGAGAGCGCATTGCTGTTCCTCATCCTACACGGTAGTCAGCGTCAGGAGGCAAAATAGGTGAAACGAACTCGCCGTCTTGCAGACAACAAGTGGGATTTTGCTTGCAGAAGTCGAAATCTTGATGACAACGTCGTCCGAATCAGACTCGTTGGCCTGAACGTCAAGCTCACATCCCAGCCAACCGAGGTATCTCGCAACATCCGCTCTGAGTCTCACTGCGTGTTCCCCGATACCGCCAGAGAAGACGAGAGCGTCGAGATGCGAGGGCAAAGTCGGGTGACCGAGGAGCTTATTCATGTAAGCGCCCAAGAAATTGAGCAGCCGGTCAAGGAAGAGAGCATAGGTGAGCTCATACTTGCTGTCCGCCGAGATCTCCGAGCCGAATGGGTCAAAGTCTTTGGGAAGGTTGGAGATAATCTTCCCAAAATCGGACGTGCCGGTTAATGCTTGGAACCCACCTTGTCTTATCACAAAATGAGCTTCGCCCGATGATTACGACGATTCCGGTGCTCACGTGTTAAGAACGAGTTCTGCTTTTGTAATGTCGGTCCCCTTGTAGTTGATTATCTCAACCGAAGATGGTGTATGATGATAGATTAGTACTGGATCCACTGAACCGGTACGGGTGCCACCAGGAAGACCTATACCATTTTAAGCGACATGATCCGACTGAAGAAACGACAGCATACCCTCGAGAGGCGAAAGACCCATCGTGGTATCCTCGCTCTTCCCGCTTCGAATCAAGCACATGCTGGCACCGCTTCCCAGGTGGGCAACGATAAGGTTGGTGTCCTCCGGTTTCTTCCCTAGATAGCTTGACACGAGTCGGAGAATAGCAGAGTACGAAAGCCCGTGCATGCCGTATCTGCGAAGAGGCACACCGGTATCGTGTTCTGGAGGAGCAATCGGATAGGTGTAGATCTTGGGAGCCAGTGTCTGGTGGAATAGAGTATCGTAGCAGAGGACTTGATGCGAGGCCGGGAGATGCTCCAGACAAACTGAGTGAGGTGAGCATGTATAGCCAAACGCTAAACCCAACACCAGACCTTTTACGACAACGATGGAACGATGGTTCTGCGCAACGAATGTCAGTGCAGTACTCTCTAGCCACACTGCTTTGCTTACATGCAACGGAGCGAACTGGGCTAACCTGTCGAGCAGATCCATGCCCTCTTCATGACCTGGCCACAGTACCATGGGCTCTTTCTGCCGACCTCCATGGACCACGCGATGAGTAACAAGCTTGATGAGATCTCGCGGCCGTTCATGCTCTTGGCTTGCAAAGTGCTGAAGCTGCTTCTCCTCTAGCAGGGCAATAATGCGCTCGAACACGTCCTCGTCTGGACGAGGATATCAGACATTTGAGCAAGGAGAGAACGAATGAGGGTGCGCACACGGCATGGTCTCGTCTTCCTCCTCCTGATGCTTCTCTTCCTCTTCGTGTCCGTGCTCGTTGTGGTGCACGACATATTTTATTACGGGCTTGAGCCCTTTCTGCTCGACATTGGAAGCCGACCCCGAGAAGATGACACGGAGGGATTCGGCGGTGTAAAGCTTGAACTTGATAGAAGAGGATCCACAGTTCTACCTGGAGTGAGGATAGGTTGCGGGCTGGGAGGACATTGTACGTACGACAGTGAGGATGAGCTTATGCTCGAGGTCGCTGGGCTCAGGCATGGCTGTAAAGGTGTGACTTTGAACGTTGTGTATGCAGAGGAGAGTGGCTGGAGCGTATTATGTAGGCCCGCATGCTCTCCGCACGTTCCGCCGCTCGATGACGCCCATGGCGGGCGGATAACCGTGCAAGTGCCGCGTTTGGCGGAACTGCACGTGAATACGCGATGTCGCCGTCAGGAACAGGGACCGCCGCCCTTGCTGTGAGGCGAGCGCCTTTGCGCATCCCGAGAACGCCCCGCTCGACAGCGTGCCTCACGATGATCCGAACATTCTTCCGGGGGCGTCTACAATACACAGTCTACTGCTACACAAGGGCCCCAGAATCTTCATACCCGCCTGGAACACCGCAGTTCAGGCTGCCTCTTTCCAAAAGGCTTCCTTGTCACCATCGGGCAACGGATCCCAACCCATCGACCTCACCATGCTCCGCAATAAATCGCGTGAACTCGGAAACACGAACATGTTTAATGTCTCTGTCCACTATCAAGATGGTCAGCATTCTCCGTCGAGCTGGAGAGTTGAAGAATCCGTACGCGTTTTCGAAGAAGATCTTCATTAGACGTAGACTCGTCAAGCCATGTCTTGACCATCTCCAAACGCTCCCTATCTAGCTCAGTCTCCATCATCTTTGCGCGCAGTTTCTCCCACCCTGCCAATGCCTCGGGGCTTCGTGCTGAGCTCGTCGGCACGGTCGGCTTCTCCGAAATCGGCTCTGGCGGCGTGAGACATCTCAATCTCATCCAACGACGTCTTCGGACATAGGCACCAGAGCTCCAGAATCCAATTCTCGGTCGCCATCCCTTGCGTCGGAACCACCAGTTATATTCAAACCCGTCTTCTTGCACCTGAGATGACAACTGTGAGCGTTGTTCTTGCTTCTTAGAGAGTACCTCACCTCGCCATCGCCTCGCATATCTACGCACCAACCGTTGCCAACCCATCGCCATTCCGGACTGGGGAGCTGGAAATCCTCCAGGGAGCAGGGTATTGGATCCGGACCGATGGTAGCAAAAGGCGGCGGGTCAGACGGAAGTAGTCCTGCTTGCGAGAAGAGAGGTGTCGATAGAAATCGAAACCTAGAAGCTGTCAACGAAAGTACGCTGGGTCAAAACGCTAGACGTACCCTCTTTGATGCTCCATCACATAGTCCCATTCGTATCTGGTTTTCTTGTCCTCCATGGGATGCAGGGTATTCCGTGCAGTAGGATCGTTTGGCACTGGGATATATCGATCCAGTTTGGACGGCACCTCCGCGTCAGTCTGTTGATGTGGACCGTCCTCGTGGGGCAACAGACGAAGGTTCGGACCTTGCGTATGAGATCCACTCGCTTCTGTTAGAGTGATCGGCGCATATGTGTCCACGGAGTGCGGCTTCATGTCTGGTTTGTCTTTCGTGCCAAAGAGAAACGAAGACCGCTTCGGCTTATGCCGCTTCTGTTCGAGGCTCAAGGTAGGTGTTGGCTCCTCGGACGGCCGGGGTGAGAGATGAGGCATGGTGGGTGCCGGGGAGGTCATCTCGAATGAGGGTGGAGCAGGTTGGCTCGCAGAAGATTCACAAAGACGTCGGGACCAAGGAGTACAGACTGTACGCGCTCTATAGTGCGGGTACACAACTCAAGACGGCGGTGTCGTGCGTCATAGACCCTGCCGCCGGGAGAAGTCCCGCTCTGCTTCCGCCACTGCATCTCTGCCCATCATACGAGACAGCGACGAGGCATTTCGCGACATCGAGCAGCCCAACTCGTCTCAACTCTCTACAATGTTTCGTATAGCCCGCCAGACGGCCTTACGACCGATTCTGGCCCGCTGCAACTCCTCAGGCATCGTACCCCAATCGCCCAATTATCCTGCGACTTGGTCGACAGATCAACGGCCGCGGCCTCCTCCCAACTCCAATCCCCGATTCGAACAGACCATCTATGAGCTGCAACCGAACCCTCCGAGTGCGATGGCGCTTGTCGCAGAGGATCCCATAAGACTTGTGAATGGAAGGAAGGCGGTTTGCGACGGTGGTAAGGACCAACCAACTTACCCCGAAACGGTATTGACGCGACTACCAGGCGGAGGACCTCTGGGTCACCCGAAGATCTACATCAACTTGGTACACGAGTTTCAGCCTTGATGTCCTCATTGGAAGCTAATGTGCGTTATGATGATAGGACAAGCCTGGTCCAAGGCCATGCGGGTGAGCACTTAGCTAAGCTACGGTAGATATATGACTGATTACTTGTCCAGATACTGGTAAGCATTCTGCTATAGCACAAGGATTCTCTCTTGACAGGGCTGCTGCGTAGTGGGATCCGATTCGAGAAGAATCCGGAGGCTGGTCACGGGCATCATTAGCTCTCTGAATCTGCGGATGAGCTTGGTTGAGGAAGCGGTGCCGGCGAAGGAAGTCCTGCCATCGTTGAGATAAACATACAATGCTATCAATGGGTCACGATGGTGCGACGATGGTGGATGCCCGCTAAGTAAACTGCCTAAAACAGCGCGAACACGGGAGCCGGAACGCTTCTATGCCTTTCGGGTTGCACGCGGCTTTGAACCGGGGCGGGGATTCAATCGCCGTGAAAAGGGATAAGCCGCGGAAGGCAACTTTTATTATCGTCCCCCCGAACCTTCGGCCTGTTGAAGCTTCACTTCTACCACACTTGTCTGCGACCGGGCTGCCTTGGTTTAACACTTGAGCTGCTAACGTCGACGATGGCGGAGAAACGTCACAAGCTGCTTATCGCCAATCGCGGCGAGATCGCCTACAGGTTTCTACTGGACCCTTTGACTTCCTGCTCTCGGGCTGAACTTGTGTTAGAATTCTGCGGACTGCAAAACGGTTGAGCATTCCAACTCTTGCGATCTACACATCGTACGGAACATCTTCTGCCGCTAACTCAATGTATGAACACCTGTGATCAGGGTGGACGCGGTGGCCCCGCATGTCTTGCAAGCGGACGAGTCGGCTCCGGTCGGCAACACGGGTGATGGAGAAGGTGCTGATCCTCATGGATATCTCGATGGCGATGCTATCATTGAAGTTGCAAAGAGACACTCGGCCACTCTAGTTGCTCCGGGATATGGCTTTCTCAGCGAGAATGAAGAATTCGCTAGGAAATGTGCCGCCGCTGGCTTGATATTCCTTGGACCTCAGCCCGAACTGATACGCATGATGGGTCTAAAGCATGAAGCTCGCAAGATTGCCAAGGACGCAGGGGTTCCCATCGTCCCAGGTAGCGATCTGCTTACAGATGAAGAAGAAGCTGTGAATGTTGCGAATGGCCTTGGCTATCCCGTCATGCTGAAAGCGACCGCTGGCGGCGGAGGCATGGGTCTGCAAGTGTGTTCGAACGACGTCGAGCTCCGTCAGAAGTTCGAATCCACTCAGCACAGGAGCAAGGTACGGGATATTTCCCCAGAGCCCGATCAAGACCTGACGCAATACAGACGCTCTTCAAAGACGGCGGTGTATTCTTGGAGAAATACTTCCCCCATAGCAGGTGAGCTTGGCGACCATGCTGGCAGTGTCACATGCGACTCAACCTTGACCAGACATGTCGAAGTCCAAGTGTTCGGCAATGGCCAACATGCAATTCACATGGGGGAACGAGAGTGCTCCGTCCAGAGAAGGTAGTCCCGCTGGTCTTTCGCTCTGTGGATCGTGCTGAAGCTATACAGGCACCAGAAGGTTATCGAAGAAACGCCGTCGCCCTTCATGTTGCGCCATCCTGGTAGACCTCTCCATGATTTCCCGACAAGTGAATCTAACTTGTCGGCTGGCAGATACCAGACACAAGTTGTGCGATGCGGCTATCCTCCTGGCTAACGCAATCGGCTACAAATCGGCTGGTAAGCGCAGCTGCTCATAAAACTGGATGATCCTCATGATTGCATTAAGGGACGATTGAGATGCTCGTTGATGATGAGTACTTATATCCATCCTCTGACCAACTGCCTGGGCTCTGATCGTACAGCAGCTCTGGCTCATTCTTCTTCCTCGAAATGAACACTCGACTTCAGGTATAGTGACTATATACGAATTGAATATGTTTAACCAGCTCTCAGGTCGAACATGCTATCACTGAAGCCGTGAATCCGGGTCTTGATATCGTGGAGCTCATGATACGGCAAGGCATACAGGAGGCTGCTGGCGGTCGATTGGCAGCGACAGACTTGAATCAGCAGAGGTTTACGGAGTTGCCGAAGCTTCATGCAATCGAATCTCGCATATATCTTGAGAATCCAACCGCAAACTTTCAGCCCTGTCCAGGTCTTCTTCAACATGTCTCCTGGCCAGCATCTCAGCCCTGGTTACGAATGTGAGCCTCCCATAATTGGTGATTAGTCTGTTCTCACGACCACTCAGCGACACTTGGGTTGAGACTGGCACGAAGGTTTCTCCATACTATGATCCTCTGGGTGAGCATATTTGAAAGCTTTTTGATGTCATGCTAATATGTCCTTATTAGTGTGCAAGATTATCGTCACTGGCAACGACCGAGATGATGCGATTCGGCATATGCTACATGCGCTTCATGACAGCCAGCTCCTTGGACCGACCTCGAACATGGATTACCTCCACGCTATCTTCGCTTCCGACACTTTCATCAAAGGAAACGCACTCACGTCCTTCCTCGAGTACTTCGATTACGTTCCTCAGGCGGTGGACGTACTGGTCGGCGGCTTAAGCACCACAATACAGGACTATCCTGGGCGCTCTGTTGGATTCGGTATTCCACGAAGCGGACCAATGGACTCGCTCGCCTTCCGAGCCGCCAATCGGCTTGTCGGAAATCCGGAGACAATGGAAGGACTTGAGATCACTGTCATGTAAGACTAGCAAGTTTGCAGTTTGGGATGGTTTCCTTAATGGGTTTATAGGGGGCCCCGTCTCAAGTTCCATGTTTCAACCGTTGTTGCTCTTACAGGTGCTGCCGCAAAAGTTACAGTCAACAAAATCGAAGCGCCAATGTGGTCTCGGATTATCGTCCCAGCTGGTGGCATCCTTCAAGTTGGCACCTGCTCAGGAAATGGATTCCGTGTTTACTTGGCAGTCAGAGGGGGATTTCCAACTGTGCGTGACTCCACTCCTCTTGCAGAAAGTACTTCTAAGCAGTCTGTGGCAGATTCCACCGTATCTTGGAAGTAAGAGCACCTTTGCTGCTTGCGGTATAGGCGGAGTACAAGGGCGTGCGCTGGCTACGGGTGACCAAATTACCCTCGCAGCCACTTGCGGCCCTACGCCCTCGGAGGGCGTGTACCAGGTGTACCCTGAGTGGATTCCCCAATATCCGACGGAGTGGACCGTGTATTGCGTAGCAGGGCCACAAGGAGATGAAAGTTTTGTCACGCGGGATGGAATCACTGCCTTTTATGAGACAAAGTGGAGAATATCCCCATCATCGAATAGGATGGGCTTGCGGTTGGAAGGGCCCAAAATCAAATGGGCCAGAGAAAACGGCGGGCAGGGTGGCAGCCACCCTAGTAACATCATCGGTACGAAATCCCCACATTGTCATTCGCTCAACTCAGCCGTGGACAGACAACGGGTATGCGATGGGTTCTATCAACGGTATATCTGCCGGCATACGTTGGTACCAACGATTGATACTGAAAACCTACGACAGTGAATGGCGATACCCCCGTGATTCTCACACACGACGGACCTTCAATGGGAGGCTTTGTATGTACTACACTGTTCCATCCGAGCTCAGACATCGACTCTCGTTCCAGTTTTGCATGTGCACCATTGTGGAGGCCGATTTGTGGAAACTAGGACAACTCCGGCCAGGAAACACCGTTCAATTCCGTCGAGTCTCATTAGCCGACGCTCGAGGCTTGCAGGGTCACTATGACACGTGGCTGGACGCTGTCGAAGGCAAAATATTGCTCAAGGCGCAGCGAGGGGCGCTCGATTATGCCCCTTCATCAACCTTTAGGTATGACCCCAAGCTTGCGACGTACCCAGCGGATCACGGCACCGGGAGACCTGAAGTGGTCTACCGTCAGGTGAGCGCATATTGCGCTCTCAGGTCCGCAGTTTCTCATCTCATCCCAGGCTGGCGATGAATATATTCTGATTGAATTTGGCCCGGATGACCTGGACCTCTCCATCCGAGCTCGAATTCATCTCTTCGAGCTCGCAGTGTCAAAGCATAACTGGCCTGCCGGCGCCATCCGCAGCTTGGCTCCATGCATAAGATCCACAATGGTATGAGCATTGCGGGGGAGTTACGCATGAACTCATCACTTCTATCAGGTCCATTACAATTCCAGTATCCTATCGCAGACGAGTCTCCTAGACCAGTTGATAGCAGTCGAGCGGGCATTACCCTCCACCCTGGCGGATCAGACCTTCCCAAGCCGGGTTCTGCGCATGCCCATAGTTTTGGACGATCCCTGGAGCCAAGCATGCATCGATGATTATATGCGAACAACACGAGACAAAGCAGTGTATCTACCATCAAACTCGAAGTATCTAGCCGACAACAACGGCCTGGAGGGTGGCTCGAAGGAGGCTCTCCAGCTCCTCATACAGTCGGAATGGCTCATCCTTGGCCTTGGTTTCTATCTGGCTTGTAAGCGTAACAATGAAACCCCGTGATTTTGTCTTACCAATGTTTTAGGCCCATTCCTTGTCCCAATCGATCCTCGTTGCCGCCTCGTAGGGGCTAAGATGAATCCATCGAGAACCATGACTCCAGAAGGTGCAGTTGGAATTGCGGGGCTCGTTGCTGCAATCTATCCCGTGGCCAGCCCAGGCGGTTATCAACTTTTCGGTCAGCGATCTCGTAACTCCCAAGAGTTGAGCCCTGATCTTTTTCAGGGCGTACTCTTTCTACATGGAGAACTTGGGGCAAGGGCAAGGGATTCTCTCAGGAAAAGCCTTGGATCCTTGAGATGTTTGATAGGGTAGCGCCGAGACTTTGTCCTTCCGATGCCTGATCCTGACATCTCTCATAGGTCAAGTTCTACCCTGTGAGCGTTGAGGATTACGACAAGGTCCGCTAATCAGCCTTTGTTGGTTGCATGCACTGAACCTCCGTGCAGTTTCAGAAACAAGTGGCCGGTGGCACCCACACTTTCGATGTGCAAAATGGGCAGTTTTCCATGAAAGAGTATAACACTTTCGTAGACAGCATACGACCAGAGATCGAAGACTTCAAGAGGAAGCAGACACATGGTGTGATGAAGACTGAAGAGAGGTAGTGCAGAGTTTCGACGCGCTTACCATCGATCCCTGACGTGGTTATTGCAGAGAAGCTTTGCTGATTCAAGAATGGGAAACTGAAAAGGCCAAGACTGCACAATCGGGCAATGGAGTTTCCGCAAGCTCCCATTTGGGTGCGTTTTGTGCTGTTGATTAGGCTCTACATCTTATGCGACACACTCCAGCGGTGACGGATCCCTTCATTCCGTCCAGCATGACGGCTACATGCTTTAAAGTCAAAGTGCAGCCTGGTGATATCTTGCAACACGCAGATCAAGTTGTTGTCATTCTGGAGGCAATGAAAACGGAGGTGCGTCACTGGATTTTGAAATTGAAATCTTCTCAATCTTTAGAACAGATTGGCGTTACAGTGGGCGACGACTTTGTTGGAAAGAAAGTCAAGGAGGTGCTCGTAAAGCCCGGAGTGGCTGTCAGCTCTGGCGAACCGCTGGTGACAGTTGAGGATATCGGTGTTACAGTACGCGACGACTTTGTTGCAAACACAGTCAAGCAGGTGCTCCTGAAGCCCGGAGTAGTTCTCAACCCTCGCCAACCGCTGCTGACAGCTGAGGATGCGTGAGGCCACGAGGGTTGCCAGCGCTTCTTGAATGTATCAATGTACCGTCAGCGTCTCAATAAATTGGAATGACGTCCTAGTGTCACATCTTCGCCAGTCAGGTCCAGAGATAGTTAGGTGTGAATTACACTTTGACGGATATCAAACTCATGCTTCTCAACCCGACTTGTTGACCTGATTGACTACATCCCGAACTGTAAGAGCAAGCTGGACTGCATCTGGTGTGTCGCTGTGGACACAAACGCAGATCTGCTCCATGTCTGCCAAGGGTATGAGGCTTCCGTCCACTGTGGTGATCTTGCGTTGGGTAAGAGCCCGTGTCACCTACGAGGAGGCGATCTGAGCGCGGAACAGTGAAGTAGCACTTGTACCTACGATCTCGCGAACTTGCTCAACGGTGCGAGGCGGTGAGTGCCTGCCAATGATAAGCTTGCCTTCGGGGGTGTAATCACGATCAGCGTAGTCTAGAGAAGCGTGTGACCACCGGGGACATTCCAGAATCGGATGGTATTTACATTCGCCAATAAAGGGAACACCGGCAGCTTTCGCCGCCTTGTCATGTTCGGTACCCGCCATTCCGACGAAAGCGCAGTTGTACAGTTTGCACACTTCCATAACAACCTTTGCCAAGGCTGGGTCTCGAGCGCACATTCCGTAGGCAGACCCTTCAGTTCACCGTCAGAGAGTGCACCAAATGGAGATGCGGATCCCTACCGTGAGGCTTGATGTGGTTGAGCTCGACATTGTACAATTTCAGGAATGCCGTCAACGCGCCGACTTGATACAGCATACAGTTCTTGAATTCGTCGGGTGTCATTGCCATTTCCCTACGCCCGAAGCCCTGTCGGTCAGGCAGGGAAGGATGCGCGCCAATCAAGATGCCCTTGGACTTTGCCAGCTGGGTCATCTCGTCCATTATCTGCGGGACATGAGGCAATTGCTCCACCATTATTTCACATTGTTGCTTGCCATGAAATCGGCCCCATGGAACCCGCACGCGATGTGCGCGAGATCGATGTGACTGATGAGCCCCTCCTCGTCACCGAGCTACAGTGATCGCGGTTACCAATCTGCTCAACCCTGAGAACGGCGGAGAATGTACCTTCCAGATCCCGTATCCCTCCTATCGGGCAGAAACACAACTCAGCGGAAGTTCCCGTTATCAAGAGATCAATCTTACGCCCATGTCAGCGCCAAAGATGTGATTCGGCATGTTCAGGATATCCCCAGCAGAGGTTGACAGATGTTAAAGAGCAACGAAGACAAGCAGGTAGCCACGATAGCACGTCGAGATTGAGCGGGCTACTGAATATTCTAATAATGTCTCTTGCCCAGTGATTGACATTGTCGGAATCTGTGCGGGACCCTGATGAAGGGACCAATAATAGGCCTCGTTTCAATTCAGCCCGAGGGATTAGACTGCGTATGGAAGATCGACTGCCTCTGATGCCAAGGCGTTGTCGCATTGCAGAAGTAGCAGCTTGACACCAGCAGTGTGATACAGCGTGGCTGGACCGCGCCGCTGCGTCGCGGACCTAGCGTCGTGTGACCCGTCCAAAGGGTTTTTCAGCAGTGCAGACCGGTCCCCTGTACCCTGACGTTGAACTTGCCGCGTCGGGCCTCTTAGCTGCCGGTGACAGCTGCGATGTGGTAGCCGGACAGGAGTTGATCCACTCTGCGATGTCCGTTGGGGATTCGCCTGCAGGCAGTCGTGCAGGCGGTCTCCACACCGCGTAAAGAAATCCGCCATCAAATGATTGGATGGAGGTCCGGAGCTGGCGGGTAGGGGCCGGGCCCCCTGCTCCGCCTGGCCGGGCACTGGTGGGCCGGATTATATGGGTGGGAATTGTACCTTGTTTGGCGAAAGTGCAACGCAGTGAAGGGGGGAACAAGGAGGCGGGGCAGTTTGCGCTGCTGGGGCTGTATGCACCCGTGATCCGCCGAAGCTCTGGAGCGCCATTCCGGGATCCCCGAGGGAGGATGGCCACAAGCGCATCCGCGTCATTTGACTCCCGCCGGCCGGTCTCAGCCTTCTCCTCGCGTGGCCCGCCCATCACACCCGTCTCGACACGATCAACCGCGCGTTTCCCTCCGCACACGCTGCATTCGATCCCCCGGGCTTCCTACAAAATGGCACAATCCATCGTCTGCCCTCCAGCCCTTCACATCTCCCGACAATCTCCCCCTCAATCTTCCCCACCATCCTCCCCTCCCACATCAACAACCGCCGACTGGTTAATCTAGCCGACAATCTCTCCGAAAACACAGACACATAACTGCAGGCCGTCATGCTGTCCGTCCTCCCCGTCCCCGTCCCCTCCTCGTCCCTCAGTCCCACCGTGACCTCCCCCCTTTCTTCATCCCCGACCTCGCCCTTGGTATTCGAATCAAAGCAGCTTGATATCGACTCAGTACGTGCCGCTGCCGCTCCTCCCTGACGTGTCGCCTGACCTCCTTCTCACTCAGTGCTCTCACCCTGAAGCAGTCGAACGCTTCACCAGGATGGTGCTCTCCCGTTGCGTCAACGGGCGCCGAGCCATGCGGTTATACTGCTCATTCCCTACCGACACTTGTACGTCTCCTGGCACCGTGCACCGTAACTGCCGCTCACAACGCCCTTAGTTACCGATCTAGAGGATCTGCAGACGTTGCGAGCGCGCGCGTTCGAGACGATCCACGCGGTGGTCGCGTCTCTCCGTTCGCAACATATCTATGCCACCTATAGCTTGTATCCTTCGCCGGAGCCGCTCGTCATATTGAGCGCGGGTAAGCAACTATCCGGTTTGACTGGTCTGGCTGGGAGGTACGTTCTCATCCTGCGCAGCCACTGCACTTATACTGACTGCCGACCCAGCCAAGAGACCTTCGTTGGTGATATCGGTGTACCTGTCTTGATCATCTCATGACCGCCATCGATGGCATGGTACACGGAAAATGCTGTTTTCTTTCTTGGCTATCTATGCTGCGGCTCCCATCCACACTCTATCTGTGCATTTGATACCATGTACCTCCTCCCGCAACTGATACATTACGCCGACGACGACAAAATCAAATGACAAGCAATAAAGGGCTGCGTTGTTGTGCTACCATCATCATGATCTCCTTGGCTGCGTGCCGCCTTGGCATCGTGCTTCTCCGCACCGAATTGGAGAGATGGTCTGTTGACCTCGGCGCAGATGGGACAGATCCGGCCGGCTTCCTGGAACATGCCTTGACAGGCAAGCCGCGGTTGAATCGTTAGATGACACCACACAGGTGGGTTGTCGATTGTTAAGATGTGAAACACGAGACCCTTCCTGCGACAGTTGCCGCATTAGGCCAGTCGTGTGACCCTCATTTCGCGCTTGCTGCCATGGCGGCTCATGACGGTGCCAGCGAAGGCTTATACCGCTGTCTTAGGCATCACCAAACAGAGCCCGCCTTCACTTGCACTCCACGCTTGTACAGGTAAAAGTACGTAATTGCCGCGGGTATCCGGCAAAGGGTTTTTGGTTGGAGAGTGTTGGAACTAATATTAGAGACGTCTTCAGCAAGATCGGCGCAATCCGGACGCTGATCGCTGCTGTGTACTGTATACCTCGGCAGAATCGAGCAGCCGCCGAACAAGTTCATAATCGCCTTTCTAAGGAAAGGGACCGAGAAACAAACGGAGCACTTCTCGGCAACTCCCGCCATCGGGTCGAGGATGTTTAGCGTATAACTCAAGGGGGTACGATACATGTACATGCGTCCGAAGATGGCACTTCTCTACTCTTCGCCGACCCACGCATCTGCCAAGTCGCCGATCCACGGTAGGCGATACCGCGCCAGCCCACCTACGTTGGCATCGTGCCACGCACGCCATCTGGGTTTGATGTCAGGCTAGGTGTGGAGTCAAGAAGGGAAGAACGCACGCCATGTAGAAGATGAACAAGTACTCTCCGACGAACCAGATCCAGCGGAGCCACAGTGGAGCGCGGCTCAGACCCAGGATGATGTGGATCAGGAAGAGAGGAGAGATGGCGAGGCCGGATTGGTATGCTGCGCATGGTCATTATTGCTTCACTGCGGAAGCACAGAATAACATACCATGAAACCGGACATAGTCGTTTGTTGTCTCCAGAATCAGAATCACGAGGGCTGGACGCATATAGTCAGGTACAAACATTGCAATGTACCACATATGGACGCACCGCTGATAGGTCCGAGAAGGTATGTCCAAGCGGCGATGGCGTCTACTCTCCAGGCGAATCTAGTCTCCCACTGGTTTCCCGGTCCCTCTCCTGTCGAGCTCCCGACAGCTCCGTTCACTTGGGTGCTCGGTCCCTGCCCAGAAACAGCCGCTCCAAAGGTGGGGATGGCGCCAGACTGGTATGACGAGGCATTGTACGACGATCCCTGAGTGGGGAACCAGGGTCGCTGCGGCTTAGCTTTTTGCTTGCCCTTCGGTGGAGCCAGAGCCATTGGGTCGTCCGGCGCTGGTTGATACGGAGCAAAGGACATGATTGGGAGACGAGGACGTCGTCGGTGGTGGGGAACTACGCGTTCCTAGGTGGGCACTGCGGCATTCCACCGTAGCTTGTGGCTAGGCAAGGGGCTGTGCGCGGAAGTTGTCGAGGTCTCAGTGTACTTCCGCTCGGAAGCTGTTGCTGGCCAGTCTCCACTTTTCGTGACCGACTCAGCACACATCATCGTCGTCCTCGCCGTCTATCTCGACTCCGACAACCAAAATGGTGAGCTACGCGTCCTGTTCGTCGATGTGAGAGCTTGGGAGGGCTTTGGGATGATTCGTATGGATGGTGGAGAATGATCTTGAGGGCATTTCGGATGGATGGCACGAGTGGAGGGCGGATGTCGGTCGCGTCTCCCTCGTTGGTCTTGTGCACGACGACAGGCCTTGCTCTCCTCATTCCTCTATCTTCATTCAAGGATTCGTGTGCTTACAACATATCTCCCCTTCAGTCTGACGCACCGGTCACCGTTCGCACACGGCAATTTATCACAAACCGCCTCCTGCAGCGCAAGCAGTTCGTCGTCGACATCCTCCACCCTTCCAGACCAAATGTCTCCAAGGCCGATCTCGACAAGAAGCTCGGCGAGATGTACAAGGCCGACTCTGCACGCGTAGTGACCTTTGGGCTGAGGACGCACTTTGGTGGGGGGCGGACGACTGGCTTCGCTCTCATCTACGATTCGGAGGACGCGCAGAGACGGTTCGAGCCCAAGTTCCGATTGATCCGGGTACGTCCACTTTGTCATTTGTATGGTCCAATCTAACACCGTTGTAAAGGCTGGTATGGCCACCAAGACCGACAAGGCGTCTAGGAAGCTGCGGAAGGAACGTAAGAACAGGAGCAAGAAGGTGCGTCAGGATCTGCTGTCCTCATATCGTATACTCACATATTTTCAGGTACGGGGTACCAAGAAGGCGAAGGCTGCCGAGCCTGCCAAGAAGGGCAAATAGACAGTTCGATCTTGTCCTGTTCGGTCATGGGGTGGTTCGGGTCTTCGAGTGGGACCATTGTTGGCATTATCAGCTAGCATTGCACAAAACCCATGTGCATATTATTGCGATGTACATTTAGTCATGCTATGTCGCTATGCCATACCTTCATACATTGCCCGTATTGTCAGTTGTTCAATCTGTGGGTGCTGAGCGACGCACATCGTGCTTCGCTGTCGTCGGCAAAAGTCTCGGAACAGTCATGTGCGCTATTGGCGCCACTGTCGCGCTCGCTCGTGATCGAGACGCGTGCTTGATGAGGGCGCTCAGTCGACGACTGTGTCATGTCCATACTCCTCTCCTGCTACAATGTCTATATAACAGCAAGTTACAATGAATCACGAGCCTATACTCAAGGTCCGAATCACCAATGTCGATTACTCGCAGCAAGTACCCGGACCAGTAGACCGGACCGAGTCGCTGTTCGCAACCCTGAACAAGGTCCCCGTCCTCCACGTCTTCGGCCACACGTCTGCTGGACAGAAGGCCTGTGTGCATATCCATAATGTGTTTCCATATCTGTACATTGAATATACGGATCAGTTGGACCCAGAGTCCGGTATGGCCACTCTAATGCAAGCGAACGTCAGCGCTGATTGGAGTCTAGTGAACAAGTTCATCAACCGTATGGGTCGCAAACTCAACCATGCCCTTTCTCTTGTCCTTCGGCGCAATCCTTATGCGCAGAGTACCCCGCAGCACATTGTTGCAATTCTACCGGTTAAAGGTGTACACTTCTACGGTTTCCACCATCGGCGTTCAGTATTCTTGAAGATCGTGTTCTCGGATCCTCGACTCATACGGAAGGCGCAGCTTCTACTCGAGAGCGGCACTATATGTGAGAAGGCGTGGCAGACGTACGAAGGACATGTGGACTACAAGCTACAGTTTCTTTGTGACTTCAACTTGTATGGCTGTAATTGGTTGGACATCGGGGATTGCCGGTTTCGAGAGCCGCTGCCAGGTGAGCTCCTGGTATTCTGGACACCCCTGTACTCCGATCCTGATACTCAGATGAAGATCCTCCTGAATACGATGCATCACCACCATCAATAGCACCGTACATGACGCCGTGGAACTCGGAGAACACTCCGGCTGAGCTCATACATGCGGTTCAGCCAGTACCTGTCCGATCGACTCGATCCTATAATGTGCTGGAATTGGACATCTCCGCCTGGGACATCCTCAATCGACACTCCCTCTCTGCCCGACCTATTCCTTCCAAGCTGGCTCCGCCATTCTCCGGAGCTGGAGACCCGGATGATTTGTTCGTTTACAGCGTTCGTGAGCTTTGGGAAGACGAGCGTCGCCGCCGTGCAGCGAAGGGGATGGACCCCAGTCCACCACGACCGAAAGAAGACATCCGTACGGTCGATCCTGAACGAACGCGATGGGTTGCTTCGGAGCGCCTTTGGGCCGAGGTCGATGCCCGCATTGAGAGGGAAAGAGACAAGCCTGTGAAGGTCACGCCGGATGACGAGAGCAAGGCCGTACCATGGGAAGCTTGGCTAATGACTCCTTTCGAGAGCGTCGAAGCCTTGTTCCCAAGAGCAGAGCAACGAAGGCGTCAGCGAAGACGGGAAAAGCAGAGTGCAGCCCTCAATGCCGAAGAGGACGATTGGAGTCAGCGTCGCCATGCCGATGAGGATGCTGAAGAAGACGCGAAGTGGGCTGGGAGTCAACAGCTAAAGCGCGCTATAAAAGAAGCACAAGTTGTGGAGGATGCGTGGGTTCCAAACCCGGAGGACCAGATCGATGAGGATGAGGATTGGGACAGGTACTCTGTCATCTTTGGGCCTGCGCAACTGCGTGCTGACTGGGTTCTACAGCGGACATGATCCACCTTCAGTGCAACCGAGAACACCTTTAAAACACCAATCACCTGGACGAACTGGGTAATTTCTGTCTTCATAGAAGGCATCAACATGATCTTACTTCAGGCCAGGTCTAACCCCGTTACACCTTCGAAAGCTAAACAGGTCTCTCCCGTGAATGGCGACACAGCTAATGGTACGCGGTGAATAATCACGTCTAAGCCCGGTTTACATTGCTCTCAGGTCACGTCTTGAATGGTGCCAATCCGTTCTCCACACCTCGACATGACCGTGCCCCATATCGCTCTTCCCCTCTGAAAAACGATATCCGAGGCTTAGTAGAGGCGACTGCTGAGGGATTCAATCCTATTACACCCGATGGATCGTCGCACAGTCCGACTTCACCATCTGCTCAGAAGTTAGAGAATTCCACATTGAAAAGAGGTGTGCACTTTGATGAGGAAGAAGAAGAAAGGACTTCGAAGCGGCCCCGTCTCCGACACGAAGCGGGTGATGAAGTTGCCGCGGAGCCTTGGGTGACTTCCTTGGAGAGCTTTACGAGCCCTGACACGCCAGTGCTCTCGTCCTCGCCTGTGACCACACAGAGAGGTAAGCTTTGGATGCCCAAAAACCCTCGTTCTTGACTAATGCGTATTCAGATCCAACAAAGCCTCTCAGTGCATTCAGTTTAACTTATGCGTTCATCCCACCTAGGAAGAACGACGTAGTTCAAACACTCCGGCCTCCAAAGGTCTACAAAGATCCGCATTACTCCAAACGCTCTGACGCCCCCGAGAGAGCCCGAGAATATGCTGGAAGGCTGTTCAGGCTACGGTGGGGTGGGCTGGTGACGGAGTTTGAGACGGCATTGCGCGAACTAGACGGTTCAACCAATGAAACGCCATTTTGGGCTGGTCCGGCTTGGGAGTTCGCTCAGCGTGCACCGGCCCGGCAAGACATTGAAGACTGGCTGGCTGATCCCGCTCAGGTCGGTGCTGAGTCCGCAGACTTTGCCAAGCGACGAAAGCAAGTACAATCGCAGGTAAATCTGACTTACCAGTGCTTTGTGCATTCATATTCAGCTTATGGTAGCTCGAGGGTACAACTCAGGGCAATCGTTATGGCCTTCGCGCCGCAACGCACAAGCCATCCGAATTCTCGACACGAGAGAAGCAGAATATGTCTGTCCTTGCTCTTGAGGTTTTCGGCGAGTTGTTTTCTCCCTACACAAAGTGATGTCCGCTCACCATTTACAGCCTGCTCGCGTGGTCGGATGCTACCGGATCCCGCAGAAGATGAAATCGCAATTGTGGCCTTCGCATTCCAAGATGATGCTGGTGAAGGTGGCCGCGATACGTACGAAGTTGGCTTGATAATTGTGCAAGGCCCTCAGGTTGATGCCTCTCGCCTGCGCGACCTCGCTGGAGGCAACATTGATTTGGTTGATACCGAAAGCGAGCTCATCAACAAGCTCATCGATCGTGTGTTGGATTGGGATCCGGACGTTCTTACCGGTTGGGACGTCCAATCGTCATCCTGGAACTACTTGGCTGGTCGGGCCAAACAATATGGTAAGTAGACTCTGTTACTCGATGAACGATAACTGATGGTTTCCGATAAGGTGTCGATCTGACGGAGCAAATATCGCGAGTCATGGCACCACCCAGTCGAAATGGCCAAGATAATTGGTCCTTGACTCATACCTCTACATTCAGAGTTTCTGGACGTCATGTCATCAATGTGTGGCGGCATCTGCGAAAAGAGTTAACCTTGACAAGTTACACTTTTGAGAATGTCGCCTTCGAGGTTTTGAAACGCAGGTGCGTGTGACTTTCGAGCAGGCTGCATGGTCGTTCACCACTCAATAGAATGCCCCTGTATCTCCCAAGCACCTTAACTCAGTGGTACCATAGCCCTATACCACTGCACACCGTCCAACTTATCGACTATGTGCTTGAACGAACCGTCGTAGTTATAGAGATTCTGGATGAAACCGAGCTAATCACAAAGACAGCGTGAGTGGCCCACCTCGCCTCTGCTCCATTTCTGAGGCGTAGTGCAGGGAATTCGCTCGTGTATTTGGGGTGGAGTTCTTCTCCGTCCTTGAGCGAGGCTCCCAATATATGGTCGAATCGTTCATGTTCCGAATCGCCAAACCGGAAAACTTCATTTTAATATCTCCATCGAAGGAACAAGTAAGCGTTTATATCAGCAAACTGCGGATTTTATCAATGCCTCTCAGGTTGGGCGTCAAAATGCAGCGGAATGCGTGCCACTCATCATGGAACCCCAGTCCGCCTTTTACAAAGGGCCGCTAGTGGTGCTTGATTTCACGTCTCTTTACCCATCGATTATGATCGCATATAACTACTGTTACTCTACCTGCCTCGGAAGAGTGGGACACTTCAAAGGAAAAAGCAAGTTCGGGGTGACGGACCTTGACATCCCTCCGGGTCTTCTAGAGCTTTTGAAAGACGACATCACGGGTGAGCTGTGCATTAGCTGCAATCACATAGCGTTCTCATGATTTTCAGTGTCTCCTAACGGAATGATCTTTGTCAAGGAGCATGTCCGTCGCAGCCTTCTGAGCAAGATGTTAAGCGAGTTACTGGATACACGTGCCATGGTCAAGCAGGGAATGAAGACAGCCAAAGGGGACAAGGTACTGACCAAATCCTGTCTGCGATTGACTCCGCTAACCTGGTTGCCTAGTCCCTTATGCGGTTGTTGAACGCGAGACAGCTTTCCCTGAAGTACATTGCGAACGTGACTTACGGATATACGAGCGCGAGCTATTCAGGAAGGATGCCTGCAGTGGAGATTGCTGACGCCATCGTGCAGTCCGGTCGTGAAACACTGGAAAAGGTTAGTAGAAACTCGACTGAATTCCACTCTCTGATGGGATTTGCCACAGGCGGTGCATCTCATTGACAACACTCCCAAGTGGGGTGCGAAAGTGGTCTATGGCGATACGGACTCACTTTTTATCTATCTACCCGGGCGCACAAAGGATGAAGCCTTTCGCATCGGCCATGACATGGCCGACACGATCACTTCCCTTAACCCTGCACCGGTCAGGATGAAGTTTGAGAAGGTTTATTTGCCTTGCGTGCTCATGGCCAAGAAGCGATATGTCGGTTTCAAATATGAAACCCCGGATGAGATTGAGCCGGGCTTTGACGACAAAGGCATCGAAACTGTGAGACGCGACGGTTGCGCTGTGGGGCGGAAAATGGTGGAGTCGTCGTTGAGGTTTGTCCGGCCTGCCATGATCTGGTCGTGTTTACAAATGCTCTTGATAGAATCCTATTCAACACTCAGGACCTCAGCGAAGTCAAGGAATACTGTCGCAGACAATGGTCCAAAATTCTGGAAGGGCGACTTCCTATACAGGAGTTCATCATAGCTAAGGAAGTTCGACTTGGATCTTACAGGTAAGCACTTATATGTTATGGATATGGTAGTGTTCTCATTCACTCAAGTGAGGGTGTTGCGCCCCCACCTGGGGCCGCAGTAGCTGCTCTGAAAGCAGTTGAAGATCCGCAAGCCGAGGCGCAATATGGTGAACGTGTTCCATATGTCATCATACGCGGAGAAGGCAGGCGTCTCGTCGATCGCGCTGTCAGTCCAGACGTCCTTCTTCGGAATCGGTACGCTTGCTCTGACGAGCGCCAGTGGCAAATTCTCTAATGAATCGCTATTCAGGGAGCAACGGATTGATCCAATATACTATATCACCCGTCAACTGATACCACCATTGGAGCGCATATTCAACCTAATGGGTGCAGACGTGCAAGCTTGGTACGATGAAATGCCGAAAAAGCTTCGCGCAGATCGCGCCCACTCGGTTGTCCGTATTCCCGGAAAAGATAAGGACGAGCAGACTCTCAAAGCACCTGTTAATCGTACGATTGAGCGGCACTTCCGCAGTAACTTGTGCCTGGTCTGCGGCGACCAAACCGATGATGGTATGCGCGCCCAACTCTCGTGACCTGTTGTGACTAACCCTGGCTATAGCTGTTTGCCCCTCGTGCCTGCAAGACCTTCCATCGACCATACATTCCCTCTACACACGCATGCATCTGGGAGAGCAACGCGTGCAAGACACACAGCGAATTTGCGCTAGCTGTACTGCTTCACCCCCTGGAGAACCAATTCGCTGTGAATCCTTGGACTGCCCATGGTTGTATGAGCGTGTGAAGGCTGAAGAAGAGGCTTCAGCTTTCGTTGAGATACCTCGACTTGTTGAGCAGTTATCTCAAAGAGACATCTAGTTCCTTATCGCTAGCGGATTGTTGTACCATCACCATCATGTGTATTTCTCTCAACTGCAAGGACTTCATAGATAATGGGTATGTTTCACACATGTTCAGACCGACCGCGTCCGATGGACGTGTCTCTTAGGCCCCAATACTTTCCCGCAACAGGATCAATCCCGCCCTTGATCGGACTATCGCTGAAGGCTACCGTCCGCATCAACACAGGTGCAAATCAATAAAGCACGGTCGCTAGCGTTTTCATACACTTTGATGCTAAACTACACAGATTCATATGCTCCCGGCGCTGCGCCGCTTGGCGGCTGCGGGCGGCTCTGAGGGGGCGGGGGCCTGGGCGCGTTGACGACCTGCGGAATGCGCGAGACGTCTGCAGGTCCAGCGCTGGTATCCGCATACGGGCCGGCAGCCTCACCGCTGTCGAGGGAATCATACCCCGCCTGGCGCGTGAACCCGCCGGGCATCGTCCAGACTGAAGAATAGGTCAGGGCTGGTGCTAGACACTTGAGGAAAGGCACTCACTCGTTGAGCCACCAAGATCTCCGGTACCGAGACGAGATGCAAGGTAGTCGCCCCTCTGACGCAGAGAAGCAACAGTGGTGGACAAGGTAGGCACCTTCCCCAAAGGTCAAGAAATGGAAAGGGCGCAAAGCGGTTGGCGGCGCACCTTGAGAATCAAGATCAAGATTGATATCAGCCGCACCAGGATGGCCTGGCTGTTCCTGATCATCCAAATGAGGTCCCACACCAAGCTGACCGCCAGCATACCAGCGAACTACTGCGGGGTTAGCGCCGTCACAGCTGAGCGAGTACAAATCCTCACCAGCCGGAGAGGCTCGTTCAACGTGGTCTGGTCGACAGCATACACGCCAAATAGGAACAAGGCGAGATTGTAGGAGGGGTTATGGAACGCCGCGGTCGCAAATGATAGTGCCTGGAGCGCCTTGGTTCAGTGGAGGAGCCATCAGACGATCACAGCGACATACCGCTTGGACCTGCAGGAGGGCGCGCACGTCTAGAGCGAATGGGATGGACATCCTGAATTCTTTCGGTACCAGCTATCAGCGTCTGAGCGTCAGGCTCTGTCAAGAGAAGTAGGAAGGGATGCACGAACGAGGTGGTGGTTAATGAGCTCTGCGCAGGACGTGGCGTAGCAGCCTGAGGTTACGAGCTGCGCGCCTTCTGCCTCGTCGAGACGGTGAATGGGGGACCAGACCCTGTGGCGTTCTCCGCATTCCTCAGGCAAGAACTGCGCGCAACATCTGTCCAAGAACCGTCCTATCAACCCTTCTATAGTCACATCCACGCAACTAGTCATAAATAATGTTGCCAACTCTCTATGCGTCCACCTTGGGCACCCCGGCCCTACCCTCCCACATTACATGTTCGCCATCCTCCCCGCAGCCCACTCCGAAATCAACACGCCTGCGATCGCAGTCCGAGGCGGCACACGGACCTTCATCCCCTCGGCGGTCTTGACTGTACTCTCTGTCGCGGGCCCGTCTTTCGGCGGGGCTTGGCGGATGATGGTGCCGTCGGGATCGCCGAGGATTGAGCGGATCTCGGCGCGCGTGAACCAGCGTGCGTCTTCTAGCTCGGTGTCCAGGTCCAGCCGGATGCCGGCGCGTGGGTTGTTGAGGTCCGAGGCTGCGGAAGCGGGGAGTTCGGCACGCGCATAGCAGCCGAACATTAGGTTGGCGGGGTAGGGCTGTACGCTTGAGTTAGCAAGAGTGGCCTCGCGTGGGAAAGGATACGCACCCATGGCTGCGAAGAGTGGTATCGCACATAGCCGACCACAATGCCGCTCTCCTCCAGAATCTCGCGTCTAACCGCGTCTTCGATGGTCTCACCAGGCTCTAAGAAGCCAGCAAGGGTGGAGTACATTCCTGTAGTCTGATCAGCACCATGTCCCGCCCTGGAAGAGAACCTGACCAACCCTTTGGCCACGATCTTTGCCTCCCGAGCAGAACGTCTTCCCCCTCGCCGGTGGGTGACTGGCGAACAACGGCGCAGATGATGACACCGTCCGTTCGAGGATGGGCAAAGTTATGCAGGCCCTTTCTGTGCATCTAGTAAGTATTCGTTCATTTCGGTGAACGACACGCGTACCCAGAAGGACAAGGGCCGCCCTTGTAGGGCGTTTTATTCTTTGACCAGGGCAGATTCGTCACGCAACCCAGCTTCCACCCTCCCCACTAGCCCAAGGTCAGAACACATTTCCGACAAGAGCATAGCACACACAAGGGAGTACCCCTCCGAGCCGCAAGCCGGACAGAACCCGTTCCTCGCGCTCCAGTCGATCATGCTCCTCGCAACCGCAAACACCGACGCGTCAAAGTGGCTATACGTCGCTGTCGCGGACCTGGGCTCGCTCCACCTGCCGTCCTTGAGATCATCGACCGCATGGATCCACTCGTCCGGCACATCGGTCATGTCCACCGCCCAGTAGGGCACGCCTTGGATCTGGTCGTAGCTGCGGATGTTCTTGACCTCCTCAGAGGGGAGGAGCTCCACGCCGTCGTCCTCGAGCACGCCGAGGAAGACGAGCGGCACGCCGTTCTCCTTGAACCGGCACGCCTCAGTCCACTTGTGCTCTTCGGCCGTCTCGCCCGCCTTCTCCCCTTGCCCAAAGTACGGCGCAGGGCCGACTAGCTTGGAGATGTTGTCGAACGAGACGTAGGCGGGCTTGCCCGGCTGGCCGTGCAGGAGTGGCCTTCCGCCATGGAACGGGAGAAAGACGGCGCGCGGGTGGGTGACAGCGGTGTTGAGGAACGCGGCTGAGGAGCGGAGGTAGGAAAGCCGGTTGATGGGCGGGGAGGAGTGGAAGTTGACGATGCTGGCGGCAGCGGGTCACTTTAGAGCTCGATAGGGACGGAACGAGACCACTCACTTGTCAGCCATGTTTGGGAATATCGATCCTAGTCTTTCTATAGGTTGCGCCTTGTATACCGTCCGAGTATAAGGAGAGATTGAGAAGTAACGAATGGCAGAGGGGAGGGGGAGAGGGCGCTTTGGGAGGGGATGGGCAATGAGGGGCAGGCGACAGAGTCGCATTCCCCCGACGCTTTGTCAGACGCGTTCGCCATCGGCCGGCCGGTCCCTTCATTCTCCCCACATCGCCCCCGTTCTCAACTTGACTGATAAGACCCTGTCCAACCACCGTTTTCCTAGTTCGTCTCCCCTTTTCCATAGTAGAGTCATGTGGTAGAAAAGTGATGACATTGAAACTAGCAACTGGAAGAAGATATCGGTGGATGCTAGACAAGGCGAACCTAGAGTATACCAATGACTGAAGAAAGAGTGGAATGCCGACAGTGACAGGACCGGGACGACGACGTGATGCCAACCCCTCACAACTTGATGCAGGAAGCGCCGTTCGGGCTGAGCTCGAAGCCCGCTAAGCACTCAAAGACTAAACGAGCGATCAGTGCATGGGGATAACGCCGAGCAGGTCGCTCACTTTCGCAGAGTCCAACGTTGCATCGGACGGCGTCCGCACCAGCAATGCTCGTGCAGTCCTGGCCGACGTCTCCAGGCGCTACGCAGCCACCGCAGGAAGTGAGGTCGTGCAGAGGATCAACACTGTTCAACCAAAATCAGAATGAGCAGCATAGAACAGGGTCATGCAACGCACCATTCCCATTCCCCCATATGCAAGCCAATGCTGCACGCCTTCAAGCCAGCCGGGCAATCCATCTTCCTCATGTCCCTCTTTGCAGCCCTTGTCAGCTTCTTCCTCCCATAGTGGACCCTCCCGCTGGGCGTAGGCGCACGCGCGGTGGGCTCATTACAGCAGAGATCGTTGGAGGACCACGGCCAGCCGTTCGAGCACGAATCGCCGTTATAGGGCGTTGGCGCGTTCGGATGCGTAGGCACGCAGCACGAGTAGCTGGAATGGTACTGCCATTCGGAAGGGCAGGCTTTCCCGCCGCTGAAGATGAGTTAGATTTAGGATTGAAGGATGATGCAGAGAACGTACGGAGGGTAGGACGGTGCAGCGGTACCGCCAATCGTCAGGCAGACGCTCTTCACAGACCAGAAGAAAAATCCTTCTTCACAGTAGGTGGTGCGCTCCGACAGCGAATCGGCACGCTGATGGACAGAAGCCACGGCAACAGAGGCGGTAACGGCGAGAAGGGCGAGAGCATGAGCGAACATCATTTTTGAAGGAGCGTGGTTAAAAGGAGAGTACGGCGAGGCAAGGTTGCCCGAGTAGCCTCAGAGTAAGATACTTGAAGATAGAAGGAAGGAACGGAGAGGAAGGTGGCGACAAAGCAGCTGCGCCAACGTTTTGTACTCCATCCCCGTCGGCGGCCAGCCCATGGCAGAAAGTCCAAGCAGAACGGCATGGACGTGCAGCGTGTCCCGCGGACGAGAAGCGCAAACTTCGCCGTGCTATCATAGAAAATTTAAGGCGGTGTTTCCGAAGCCCGGCAAAGACGTGTAAGAGCGCGCCATTCCTGATGCTCTAGACCTTTCGCGCCGCCCAATGCATGAGCAGAGCACTGCCAGCGCGAGAAAGAGGAATCCAGCCTATTCATACGCCATGCCGAGCAGATGAATATTCGTCACTGTGCACGCAGCAGAAGAGCATAAGCGGAGAGTCATAAGAGTTTTGGTAGCAAAGGAAGGCATCCGGAAGCGTCCGCGACGCGCGCAAGAGTCGCGTGGGCTTGCTGGCTTGAGCCCGTGTTTCAGCGCACATTTGCTTCACAACTTTTCGCATTTGCCCAGTGAGCATGCACAGTGGCTGCAAACGACTAGAAGTGCCAGAGGAAGCTGTGGTGAAATCCAACATCACCGTGATTGGGTCCCAGCAACGGTCCTCCGTCTACTGAATTACAATCAATCTGTGACGGTTCATCAGGATGGCAAGGGCTTACTCGTCGAGCTATGCGACCACTGCGCCTTTGAAGATACTAGCACTGCCGTGTCAGCATATCTGACGGACTGCCCGAATAGGGAGACTTGTGTCTGTGAGGTATGGGCAGAGAGATGGGCGAGGTCTAGCGGGGATTGCTGTCCCTCTCCCTTGTCTGTGGGCTTTGGGGTGAGCTGTAGCTGCGGGTGAAGGCGACATGCAGCGCAGGCATAGCCAACGGGCATAACAGATCAGTCGATCGCAGCTCGCTGTGCCATGCCAGTGTCGCGTCGATGCATATGGTTCGCTCTGCTCCTTGTGTTCAGTCATTTGTCCATGGCTCGGTCTGACTTTCTAGAGGTGCATCGATCTTTCGCTCCTCTGCTCTCTCTCTCGATCGTCGCCTTTGTTGACACGAATGATGGAGTACCTCGTACACCGGACGCTTTTCTCAGCGATGCTACCACTAAGGGCGGGCGGGATGTGGTCTTCTTGTGGCCATCGTAAAGGTTGACAAGCCCGATATCGCTTGGTAGCCCAGCGCATGAGAGAGCGTCTGGCCTGTTATGCGCGTCCATGTCGAATCGTTCCTGTCGTCAAAACTTTCTGCCCAGTAGAACGGCCCTCTCTCTCCATTCCGTCAGGTATCATCGCGTCTATGCGACAACGTGTCTTCTCTCTGATTCGCGATCTTACTGGCAGAATATTAAGTGCGACAGATTCAGGAGTGCTCTGAAGACCACCTCACTCCGGCATCTTTCCTCCAAGATGCATATTCAATACTGTACTCAACCCTCAATGCGCTCGTGATACGCTTTACTCGCCTCGTATGAATTCGGGGTTGGCCCCGGCAGCGCCTGAACAGGTGTTGGCACCACTTGTGGAGGTGTACCTTGCGATACATCCTGACCTCCCGGACTCTACAGGTAACTTCAACGGGTTCTGCACCGCGGATGGAATGTCCCTTCTCTACGGGATAGTTTCAAGTAGCGTGTGATGCTTCAGGTGAGTGTTCTGTCCACCCACGTTTGACGCCGGAGTTGATCCTGTCCTGCCAGTCTATGTATGCAATGTGCCTCGGGGATGGGGGAGCCTGCACTCCCAATCCGTCGGCTGCTCTGCGCTGCCGAGAACAGGATCTGTGGGCCCTCCGACCGACCTCTTGTCGGCGGCAGACACTGGCAGACGCGCTGTACCGACTTTGGAAACTGCGGCGCGTGTGAGACTGTGGCGAGACCGAGGGCGCAGATGCTGTCGAGTGCGTTGAGGGCTGCTACGTAATTGCCGGAGGCATGGCGGCAAGTCGGAAATGGCTGTGTGACGAACATCGCTGCTCCGGTCGTGCACTATCTCGAATAGAACGGCCCGGGTCGACTTCCTGCTGTTGTCATCCAGGGTCTTCTGGAAGTGCGTTAGCTTCCGCTTGGCAGGGTCTCGTGTTCCCCATCTCCGAATGTAGGGATTCGGGTATGGCCTGACAGAGGACCCACAATGCATCGCCACCGGAAAATTCATATAATGTTACGACCTAAAGCTTGCTAGTGAACGGCCGTCACACCGGGCTCCTCAATTCTCAATCCGACCGCAATCTTGCATGTATACCCGTGTCTCACACGCTCTTCCTCCGTTCAGTGGCCGGGTTCCTGATTCTCTCCCGACGTCCTCTTGCCGTTATCCGTGTGGATAGTAATGCTCTATCACCTGGGCCTGTCCTCAGCTCGACTTTGCTCCAGGGCTGTTGTTGTGACAGCCTGTCACGGCAGCGCCCGCGACACGCCTGCTTACATCTTGTCAACAGCGGTGCACTAAACTTGTCTGCCTATGGAAAGGACACCTCGTGCCACTACTGGGGATGACCAGGCCCTGGAACAACAATCCAAGCTGTCTCTGTATTGCGACCTTGCTAGAAGCCATTCATAAAACGCTACAATCTCGCAAACCCTTTCGTACTCTCCTCAAGATCTCCCTCCTGCAAAATGCATCCTTCGTACTCAACCCTCACTGCGCTCCTGATATTCTTTACTCCCCTCGTCTCTGCATCTTCGGCTAACCCTGGCACCGCTTGCTCCCCAGTAGGGACCCTTTGTGCAGGTTTGCCTGGCCCTTGGATTCGAGGCCATGCATCCTGACATACTGGGATCTATAGGTAGCATCTCGGGGTACTGCGCTCCCGATGGCATCTGTGGCGACAATGGCGCCTATTGCGACAACGACAATAATTGTTATGGTCTGCTTTGTGGTGCCTCGGAGCTCGAATACATTGGCTAACGGAATGCACGTTGCAGATTACTGCGGTAGTGACAATGTATGCGGCGGTCTCGGCGCGGCTTGCAACACGCAGGCTCCGTTTGCTACTGGTCAGGATGTAATAGCATGTAACACTCCGAGTGCGCGCTTTATTCACACACGTATTCCTTCAGAACTGATCCTGTATTCTCAGACTATGTGTGCAATTTGGCTTCGAGTGAATGCGGCCTCAACCCCTCCGCCGTTACTCGTCGCCGATCGCAGGAGCGATTGACCCTGGGGCCAACCTCCTGCCGCAGGCCGACCGATATGCTGTGCGTGCTCAACGGGCGGACAGAGTGTATGGACGTCATGAGTGACTTCGGGAATTGTGGCGCCTGTGGCCAGGATTGCGGAGAGATAGAGGGTGCGGATACCGTTGTGTGCATGGAGGGACGGTGTGTGATAGGCAAATGCAGGAGGGGATGGAGCTTGATTGGGACCGAGTGCGTCAGTAACTCCACTGCGCCGATCGGACGCTTCTTCTACTAGCGTGTAGTCTAACGGACTGTTATATTGCGATCCAACTCTGTTACTCCCCAATGTCCGAGAGGGCCTCGTAATACTGTAAGGCACCTGCACACGGTGTCTCATTCTAGACGTCTGCATATCTTTACCTGGGCCAAGAGCTCAAAAAGCCATCAGATCGAGGCAGAGTAGTAACCCAGACTGCGCGTGCGTCCTGCCTTAATTAAGCCACTGGAGGAACAAACTTCGGCCCCCGTCGTCGTTTCGGATGCGGCGCCTTTACATGACCTTCGAAGGATGTCAACGACCCTCGGAATTGCATCGTCGCTTCCAGCGGAGTGCTCTGGTACGACCGTGAGGAGGCGGATCTTCCCCTGGGCCCCACAGCGACACTTGACGGCGTGCCGGCGTCGCACTGACGCGCTGCACATGCGCGATCGTCGCGCAGACTGCGCTGATGGGAGTGAATTCGAGAACGGCGGCACATTGGGGCGGGACTGCAGCAAGATAATGACGGAGGGGACCAATACAGTCGAGTGCGTCGCACATATATGGTAACGGGTTGCAGGGGGAATGGACACATATTAGGGATATGTGCGTACCGGACAACGCACCTCTGTCCCGCATGATGCCGCGAGCCTCATGTACCACAGGCACGTTCTGCCGCTCCCTAATCGGTCATTTTAACTTCATTCGAGTTTCGATCTTCAGCGCTGTGTTGACATCCGATAACGAGGAAGAACTTCTCTCGGTGCTTTGCGCCTTAGGGCGGATGAGGGTGAGAATACTGATGGTGTTATAGGTCAACATCGAACCCGCGAGAGCAACCGCGTTGAAATGGGCAGCATACATAGCAAAACCTCAGATGAGAGCTGATGGTCAATCGCTGAGGTCGTGCAAAATGGACTCTTCCCCGATGGAGCCGATCCCATCACGATGCACACGAAAGATGGCCCCGCAAGTCATCCGATGGGAAGAATCCAAACCATCCTTGTCTTTGCCGGTTCAAGTTGCGTGAGATCGTTCATTCACTGCATTGCGTCTGCAGCGCGGGTTTCCCGCAGCACTGCCCCTGCATAACTCGGCGGCATTGAAATAAGGGCCCTTTGTGCCGGTCGATCGCACATGCTTTGCGCGACTGACCAGTCATGAAGCGAGATCACGGTAACCATGCTTCTAATTAGGGTCGTCACAGTGGGGTGCGGGTCGCCTCGGCGCGTGCCGACTGCCGAGATCACGGGCAGCCATGCTTCCGTACGTCTATGCGGAAGGGTCTGATAATCTAAATGGACAGCCTGTAAGTGTCCGGCATATTCCAGAACACACCTAGGCTTTAAGTTGCTCTCTCTCCCCTTTTCCCAATCATACCCCACGATGCACCACTCATTCTCAACGCTGTTTGCTCTCCTCGCCCTCTTGATACCCTTCGCCTCTGCGCTGGCCAATTTACCCGGCACGCCGTGCACAGTCGTAGGCTCCTCTTGTTCCTGTGCGTAACCCTCCTGCGGCGCCCCGAAGAACATTTGCTGACTTTTCCGGCCTGGTGTCTCAGGGCCGGGAATTGAAGTCGACGGCGTTCCGCACTCTTACAATGGGTTCTGCGCCCCCGACTTATACTGCGGGGACGACGGCGCCATCTGCACATCGGACGATAACTGTTATGGTCCGTCCCTGAACGCTTCGCCGTAGGGTCAGTACTGATCCCGAGGTCTGCATCAGACTACTGCGGTACAGATGGCACATGCGGTGGCAACGGCGCGGTATGTACCTCGAACGTCGCGTTTGCTCATGGCCAAGGACAGATTGCATGCTTCACCCCTGGTTTGCGCCTCTCCCATCAGCGCCGTCCTCATTCTGATCCGTCACAGCGTTTACATGCAGCCCCACCACATACACTTGCATCCCCGCGTCCAGCCCGGGAATGCGCCGGCGCGATCGTGAACAAGCGAACCTCCCTCTAGGCCCGACCGCATGCGGTCGCCCCACTCATGCGCTCTGTGTCCACGATGGCCGTTCAGAGTGCGTCGACGTAACAAGCGACTTTGAGAACTGCGGCGCATGTGGACGGGACTGTGGCGAGACGGAAGGAGCAAACACTGTCGATTGCGTCCTTGGCAATTGTATGGTGGCGAGCTGCAGGAGGGGCTGGGCACAGACTGGGAATGCATGTGTACCCGTCTCCCACATGGTGCCGCTGGCTTCGTATGCCCAACGCACTGTATAGTCGGTCATTTTGTGAGCCGCAGTTTATCGCGCAAAGCGAGGGCAATCGCGTTCAAATGTAAGAGCTCATGATGAGATGATACCAATCGAAGCGCTCTTCGTCGACGGAGCCGAACCCATCACGAATCACACGAAACCTGATGGCGCTGCAAGCTATCCTTTGGGCCTTTCCTCATTCACAGTGGCGTACGCCTCCATCTGCCGGCAATATCTCGGAAGCACTGCCCCCGTAAACAGTACACTACATTTTAAACTGGGCCACATGGGAATAAGGGTCCTCACGGGCTGCGGGTCACTCCCATGCCTGCCGACTGCCGGTCATTACGCGAGATCACAGCGGCCATGCTTCCGTATGGTCTATGTGGAAAGTGTCTGATGGAAAGCCTGTATTGCGGACCCCGTTCCTGATAAGAGTCCGGCATATTACAACACACCTCGGCTGCAAGTTGCTCTCTCCCCTCTTTTCCCAGTCATAGCCCGCCATGCGCCTGTCCTACGCAACGCTACTGCCACTCCTAGCTCTCTTGACACCCTTCGCCTCCGCCTGGGCTGAATCAGGCGGCGGACCGTGCACAGTCGTAGGCTCCTCTTGCTCCTGTACAGTGTCCTCCTGCGGTGTCCCGAACAACCTTTGTTGACTTTCCCCGCCTGGTGTCTCAGGGGTGGCCCTTAATGGAGACGAAAATCTGCAGACGTTCAATGGGTTCTGCGCCCCGGACCTATACTGCGGGGACAACGGCGCCACCTGCACAAGCGACGATAGCTGTTATGGTCCGTCCGTGGACTCTGCGCGGTGGGATCAGCACTGATCGCGAGGTGCGCCTCAGACTACTGCGGCACAGATGGCACATGCGGCGGCAACGGTGCGGCCTGTAACTCAAACGAGGCGTTTGCCCATGGCCAAGGAGACATCACATGCTTCACTCCTGGTATGCGCCTCTCCGTCGGCGTCGTCCTCATTTTGATCCGTCACAGCCTTCACATGCAACTACGCCAATAACGCCTGCATCCCCGCCTCCAGCCAGGGAATGCGCCGGCGCGATCGTCAACAGGCGAACCTCCCTCTAGGCCCGACCGCATGTGGTCGCCGAACTGATGCGCTCTGTGTCCGCGATGGCCGTTCAGAGTGCATCGACGTAACAAGCGACTTCGAAAATTGCGGCGCATGCGGGGGAAACTGTGGCGAGACGGAAGGGGCAGACACTGTCGATTGCGTCCTTGGCACATGTATCGTGGCCAGCTGCAGGAGGGGCTGGACCCAGAGTGGGAATGCATGCGTACCCGACCATGTACCCGTGTCCGCATAATGCCCCTGGTATCCCCTGCTTAACAATGGTTTTGTCTCTGAGCAAATCTTCCTTTGCCTTGCTCATCTTGCGCTTTTCAAAGTTGTTTTCAACCATGCAGGATCCCTTGGTAGCGTCACGTTTGCCAGGGGCATCAAGGCGCGTGTAGCGAAGGTTGACGTGTAGGAGGAACGACAGCGACTTCGGTGAAATCAGCAGCATAGCAATGGGAGGGTGTATGACGGATGACGACCTGTCAAGACCACGAGTCTTTTCACCTCGTTACCGGGGAGGAAGACGGTGGAAACGTAAAGGGGGCCCGGGCCCATTGAACCCGTTATGCAGAAAGACAAGCAGGCGAGTGTAATGTTAGCACTGTCTTGCGCCGCACCGGATGGAGCCGACATCGGAATGTAACGCCAAATCTACTGCATCGATTGTTCACTCTCGCTGCGCTAAGAGGCTACTCGTACAAGGCAATCAGTAACAACAGCACGCCTGCTCGCGTTGCGCAAACATTACATCAACGACCGATCGTGGATTACATAAAGATACGAGTATGAGAGAAAGAAGGTAGGGGGAATCCAGTGATGATGAAACGAGGTAAAACTTGGATGGACAGACGCAGCAATAGGAATAAGACAGCGAGCGGATTTGTATAACCGCGCTTCCCAAATCCATGGAGGCAGGATGCAGCGGGTGATCGTAATCTGTTGGTATGACGGTGGTATGTCGCAAGCAAGGAGCGTTGTGTCTGCTCAAGGCAATCCTGTGGCAGGTTTTGACGATATAGAATATAATAACAATGAAGTACCGCTTCAGCCGGGCGGTTGGTGTGAGCTGTGCGTCCCTTGTGAGGAGAACGAGACGAGCTCGGAGAACGGTGGAAGGACAGTCTGCTGCTGCTGCTGCTGCTGCTGCTGCTGCTGCTGCTGCTGCTGCGACGGCTCGTCCTGCTCCATGTCGGAAGATAGCGGGCTCAAGTGGTTATGTGGTAGCCGGAACATGGGATGTAGCCCATTCTGACCACCGCTCTCCGAGGGTGTGGGCAGGCCATACATCTGCATCTGGTTGCCGTTCAACGGCAAGGACGAGATGGGGGGGAGGCCCATCTTGAAGCTGCTTGGCGGTCCGTGTGGGTTTCCGAATGCCGGCGGGTTGGACAAATCCGGGCTGCCGACCTTGGCACGCGTGCTGAAATCGTTGATGAACTGGTTCTCGAGCGGCGTCGTCTGGCCGTACGTCTGCGTCGGGGCATGATTTGTCGGCGGGAGGGACGAGTTTGTCCGAAGCGAGGAAGTCGAGATCGTTCCCCGCAAGCGGAAATTGTTGTATCGCGCATGCGACGGACCGGGATCGGAATAATCCGAGTGCTGCGTTTGGCCGGAGCGGATCGACAGCAGATCGGAGGAAGACATCGAGTGATCCCCGTCACCGTCTCGTCGCCGTGCCTTGGAGCGCGCCTCGAACCCTTCGAGCTCTTGGTGCCTTTCCTCCGCCTCCTGCAACGAAGAGTACGTGCGCACACTAGGCGCGGCGCGGCCGAGGCTGCGCGTGCTGAGCGCGCCACCGCCATGCGAGCGCTGCTTGCCCTTGTCGTCCCCGTTCAGTACAGCCTGTATGCTCGGGTTGCCCTGTGCGATCATCTGCGTCTTGCCCGCGTCCCACTCTGACCAGCCCGTCTCCTGCGGCTGGGCGATCTGGTTTCGCTTTGCCAGCTGGGCCCGAGCGCGCTCCCGCTGCAGCCGCTGCTTCTTCTCAAACTCGAGCCGCCGCGCGTCCTCCTTCGCCTTGCGCTCGTCCTTCTTCGACATGACAGACTGGGCCGTGCTGCTCGACCCGTTGCTGCCGTTCGAGTGCTGATGCGGCAGCGGCGGGGGGATGACCAGCTGCGGGGGTCCCATCTGCTGCGACTGCTGGTTGAGCACAGAGGGGAACACATGCCCGTACGGCCCGACGGGCGGATGAGCCCCGATGGGCGACGGGTCCTGGAGGGAGCGCGAGTCGCCAGTCGAGCCAGAGCCAGACTGCGGCCGCTTGAGGCTCGGGGTGGACAAGCTGCTCGCGAGCTCCTCCTGTGAGAGGTGCGGCTGGGCCTGCTTGTCCGAATGGCCAAACAACCCCCATCCTTTGGGCTTCTTGAACCCCAAGCTGCCGAGCATGCCGCCCTTTGGCGCTTGCTGCTGCTGCTGTTGCTGTTGCTGCGCCTGTGCCTGCGCGTGCTGGTGCATAAGCATCCGCTCGCGCTCCTCAAACTGCCGCTTGAGCGCCGCGCGCGCCTCCTCTTGCTGCCGGAGAAGGACCATCTCGGCCTCTTGCTGCTGCCGGCGGAGCTCCTGCTGCTGCAGCTGAAAGTTATCCTGCTGCCCGCCGTACGAGAGGTCAATGTCCATCTCTCCCACGCGGTCCACGAGCTCGCCGGCGTTGCTCGTCCCGGCGGGACTGTGCACGTCTCCAAAGTATGTCGGCGAGCGCGCGCTGGTGGGCGAGATCTGCGAACTGGAAGGGGACGGGGTGAGCGGGTAGAACGGCGGTAGACGCTGATTTGGCTGGTTTGGCGGGGGAGTGGGGAGGTCCGCGGGGAAGGCCGGCTTGGGGTAGGCAGGCGAGTGCGAGTGGCTCGGCGGGAGGGAGCGCGGGGAGAGCGGCGAGATCTGCATTAGCTGGGTCTGGCTGTGCGTGAGCGGGAGGGAGATCTGGGAGGGCGGGAGGCCCTGGGCAGCCGCCGCCGCCGCAGCGTGTGCGTGCGCCTGGCGCTCGAGGCTCGACTGGCTCGCCGAGTGGGAGAGCGTATGCAGAGGCGGCGGAGCGGGCATCGCACCCGGTACGATGTGTGGTGGGAGGACGTGGGCTGTCTCCTGCAGATAACGGTGGTTCACGACCTGCGCTGCGGTGAGCCTGCGCCCGGGCTCGTACTTGAGCATGTCGGCGATGCACTCGACGAGGACGGGCGAGACGTAGGGCTCGAACAGGCTCGTAAAGTCCACGGGCGCCTTGGCGTCAATCTGGTACCCGAGGTTGCTGATCATGTCAACACCCCTGGGCCACGCGCCGCCGCCGAGCGCGACGCCCCGGTCGTCAAACGCGTAATCGCAGGACCAGTCGCCGAGGATGTCGCGGATCTTTCCGAGCTGGTCGAGCTCGCCCGAGCCGGGGAAGAGCGGGCGCAGGTTGACCAGCTCGGCCATGATTGTCCCGAATGCCCAGAGGTCGACCGGGGCCGAGTAGTCCCGCGCGCGAAGGAGGACTTCGGGCGCGCGATACCAGCGCGTGGAAACGTACTCTGTGTACGGCGGCTCGGACATTATCTCCCTCGCTAGGCCGAAATCCGCGAGCTTGACGATAACCTGGACGTCCTTCTCTCCCTGGCTCGCGCTGGTGCCGCTGCGGAATGTGCCGTTCCGCCCTGGCACGGGCCCGTACTCCGCTACGCCCGTGGTGGTGACGAGGAGGTTCTCGGGCTTCATGTCTCGGTGAAAATAACCCTGTTCGTGCATGTGCGCTAGGCCGGCAATGGTCTGCTTGAAGATGGAGGCGATGAGCCCCGCGGCGAAAGGGCGCGTTTTGCGCGCTTTGATGAGCTGGTAGAGGTTTCCCTCCATTGACTCGAATACAAAGTAGAGCTCGAGCGAGGTCGGGAGGAGGAAGGCGTCGTACAGGGGGATAATGGACGGATGGGACGATATTCGTCTCAGTGACTGTCATTTTCCGGATTAGCATATGCTCTCCCTGCCAAAACCGGCTTGGCGCACCTCGAGCTCCTTAAGCCTGCAGCACTCGTCCCACCCGCCGTTCCAACGCCGATTAAGCCGCTTAACGGCGACGAGGCGCTTCCCGCCCCACTCGGGCCGTAGCTTGGCCCCCTGCCCGCACTGCATGGGGCTGAGGGGCGTGCCGGGGGGGAGGGGGGAGTGCCAGTCGCACAGCCAGACGGTGCCGAATGAGCCGTCGCCGATGAGCTTGAGCGGCGTGTACGAGCGGATGCCGTCTGCGCGCAGGTCAGATATTAGCGGGATAGACGTGGGCAGAAGGGGAGGAGGACGCACCGGGCATCAGCTGCGTCGGGGGTAGCGCCTGCACGCGCACACGGTCATGTTTCTGCTGTGCATTCCTCGACCCGCTCGACTGACTCCCCTGCTGCGATACCTGCTGCTGCTGCTGTTGCTGCTGAGCATGCTGTTGGTGAGCCTCGTGCTGCTGCTGCTGCTGCTGGGCATGCTGTTGGTGAGCCTGCTGCTGCTGTGGGTTAGACGGCCCCGCTATCGCCTGCTGGCCATTGGTGTCGTATGGCCTATGGTTCGAGGGGTGGTAGATGGAGCTGGCGGGTGTGGAGGAAGTGGACGAAGCGGTGTGCGCCTGTGCGTTGGAATGGTGCGGGTGCGGGTGCGGGTGCGGGTGGTGTGGGTAGGGGAGATGGTGCTGTGCTGGGGCGGCGGTGAGCGACATGGGCTCCGCTGGGCGAGGGGGTGCGAGCGTCGGGCAGGAGGAGGAGGGAGAAGGAGGGAGGGAGGGGAGAGCGTTCTGCCTTGGTGCTGTGGGAGAAGATCGTGGAAGGCGGGTTTGCGAGGAAGGAGCAGGAAGGAAGGAGAGTGAGGACGAGTGAGTGGGTGAGTGAGGAAGGCGCGCTCTGTGGTCGTATGAGACAGCGAGGGGAGAGCAGAGATGAGACAGTGGCGGATGGAGGGAGGGAGAGAGAGAAGGAGCAGACAGTGCTCGCTGTCGACAGAGTCAGCAAAGGTGACGAGAAGGCGTGTGTGGCGGCAAGGGAGGACGGGTCAACGGGGTCAACGGGCGAGGGAAGCGGGTGCGGGTGCGAGCTGGACAGCGAGCTGGGCGCCTTCTCTCGCCGCACTTCCGCGATACGAGTTACGCACAACTCTCGGAAGGCGCCGATGGAACCCACTCTCGCTTCACTCTCCCCTTTAGTTACAGCCACGCCCCCGCCCGCACTCGCTTCCAATACGGAAAAACGGGCGCCCTACTCTGCTCCCGCGGGAGGGTTCGACCGTTGCGCTACCTCCATTTCCATTTCCACCCTTCACGTTCTCTTTTTCCGTTTCGACTGCAGCGACATTTCCCCTGGGACCGTGCGCCGTCTAGCCCTATCGCCGCCCTCAGAACGAACGTCATCACACACTCCCGACAATACCCCTCATAGTCATCAACAATTTCGCCGCAGTCTTCCAAACCCGTTCCCCCCGGCCCTGACTTCCCTTCTCGCAAAATCGAAACAGTCGCCACATGAGCAACCCCTAGGCCCTATGTACAAAACCCTCCGATCCCCGCGTCCAGCGAGCAGAGACCCGAGCCCCTTCGCATACCGGTCTGACATTAGCCTTCCCCCACCCACCTGCTCACGTACTAGTTACTGTATGTATCGACAAGCCATCCTCCCTCGCCTCCTTCCCGTTCTCGCTCGCTCACTGACAGGCCTGACCACATGCTTGCCATATGCCATCACCAACCCATCGCCCCATCGCCCCCCTCGCCCAAATCATCCCGCCCATTGGTCCTCCAATCCGCCCCCGTCCGCGCTTCCGTGCTCCCGTGCTTCTGTCTCGTTTCGCTCCCTGAGCGGGTCTTCGGCACACGCGCCTCGTTCCAGAGCGCATGGCTCCCAGGGTCTAAAGCCGAGCCAAATTGTCACAAGATGTTACCATACAAATCTACATTACGAGATTCCATTGACAATTCGACATCATTCGACATTCGATATTACGATCCGCGCCTGCTGCTCTGCGGTAGGAGCCCTTCGCGGATAGCCGCCCACCCAACATTCTCCTATCTATCTATCATCATTCTCACACCCATACATACCCACTACACCCAGTGCAGAACTGTCTCACGCAACAAAGCAAGCCAAAACCCAACCGAGCGCAACAAGCAAGCCATTCCAATCCAGCCCACCCTCACTCACCAGCCACCCCATTCTCAGCACATCGAGACCAGACCGCGCACTGTCTCGCCTAGCGGTCTCGGTCTCGAAGGGCAGAGACCAGCTGCAACGAGGGATGCCAAGCCTCAGTTCTCACTCTTCACTTTACCCCGTGCCTGTAGCGGCCGGCGGCGGCTCACACTGCCGCGTAAGGCAGTGCCGAGCCGGCCCATCCCGCCGGCTTGGCATTAATATTATCATTGTCGAGGCGGTCACGGTCAAGTGCCGCCAGCTTGGACAGATCGTCCGTGCATATGCGAGTTGTTGTCCAGCTCGGCACCTATACTCTCCAGTTGACATTCCTCTTGCTTCCCCATCTTCTGTTGCCCGCTCACGATAATCCCCTCTGGTCAACCCTTCAGCCCAGCAATCAGACTCCTCTCCGCTTCTCTCCCTGCGCCCACGCGGTCCGCCTCGCTGGCCGCCAGGGAGCCCAACTGCTGGCACAGTCATCGGCATCCCATCGCATCAATCGATGTGATGATGATCATTTAAGCTTCCGCAGCGGAACAAGCGTGCCGTATCTCGCTCATGCTTCTTCTCGCGGTGTTGTTCGCTCCCTCGACCTGCTTGTTCGCTTTACTGCAAGTACAAGAAAAAGAGAGATGCTCACGTACGTCGTCACCGGCGCCAACAGGGGCCTCGGGTTCGGGCTCGCGCGGCAGCTGGTGCGCTCTTCTCCCAAGCGCCAAGCGGTGATACCAATGGAGTGAACAGGCGGAAGAGGGGAACAGGGTTATCGGCACGGCTAGGAATATCGCCGCGGCTACGGAGCTCGCGGCGCTCCCAGGCGTGACGGTCGTCCAGCTCGATACGACGGATGCGGGGTCGTGCAAGGTCCGGCTGTCGTGCTGCCCCCTCGGCGTTGGGTTTGACAGAAAGTGTTCCCGTAGAAAGCAGCCGAACGGGTCGCCGAGTTGACCGGCGGTGCGATCGAGTACCGCCTACCTCGTTCTCTCCCGCGGGGTTTGCTCTGACGCGAAATCCTCCAGCGTACTTATCGCTAACGCCGGGTTTAACGGGACAGGCGCCTTTTACGAGCTCGACACGTTCCCGTCGGACGATTTCCTCGTCGCGGAGATCGAGAACACTTATCGGACGAACGTGCTGGGAAATATCCTGACTATTAACGCCTTCCTCCCGCTCGTGCAAAAGGGAACCAAGAAGACGGTGGTATCTCTGTCCAGTGCGATGGGAGAGCCCAAGTTCCAGGAAGATCTGGGGTATTCCGCGAACGCAGTGTATGGTGCATCAAAGGTATCCTATGAGGAGTTTGTAGCGCTCCGATCGAGCTGATACGGCACAAGGCAGCGCTGAACTTTGTGATCGGGAAGTATGCTATTCGACACAAGAGTGAGGGGATGATCTTCTTTGCCCTGTGCCCTGGCTGGGTAAGAACTTCGGGCCCGGAAGATGAGCGTAAGTGGCGCCTCTTGCGCATTGTGGTGGACGCTTTCATGCTGTCCAATAGCATACTCGAAAGAGGCGTTACAGCCTTTCATCAAGATGCTGCAAAAGGTCGACCCCAGCTGCGATGGTCCTAAGACATTGCGAGACGGGGCTGCGGCATGCTTGTACGTCGATTCTCGCATCCATCTCGATCCGGACTGAGCAGGTGGTGCCACAGAAACGTCATCAAAGGACTGACACCGGAACATAACGGACAATTCCTCTCGTACCACGGAGACAAGAATTGGGTGTAGGAAGTGGTGTTGCTGTTCCGAGACAGAAGCAGATTGTTGACGCCGTGGCAGGCGTAGGAGACAGGGATTGGATGTGGCAGACTGAGCACGGGCGGAGTTGTACGATTAGTACATGGCCCAGATTCACGGAATAAAAGAAGCACGGGATAAGGTTCAATGTATCTTACGATGGTATCCTTCTGCTTCCGATGGCGGCCGGTCTGTTCTCATAACGGCATCTCTGGCGGCTACCCCTAACTGCTGATGCAATTTTCTGCATCCAGAAATGAATGGCACATGCCAGATCCGGTAGGACGGATCCGAGAACAAAGAGGATGACGGCGAACGTGCCGCTCTTTGACGAGGCCTTATTTGGGCGTGTGGAGCGCAGGCTCCGTGATAACCGCCGGCGGCGACGCTCCAACCCTCATCCGTAATGCTTGTTTCCATCCTGACTCCTGACGTACCCAGGAAGGTCTGTGAGTCTCGACGAGGCATGGCGAAGCTATTCTGCATATACGCCGGTTGTCAATACATTTCATCGCCCTATTGAACCCGTGACTCGACCCGTGTCGCGTCGCCTTTGGCGGCAGTGTCAATGCGAGTCATCTCGAGTCTGCTCACCCAACGGCCGCACCACTGCTTTAATCCAAACGTCTGAAAAGCCTAGCTATAAAGAGACAACTCTGTATTTGTTTTGCGGCAATACTATACCACCGATGCCTGCTATAACCCTCATCTTGAATACCAATCACTCTAACAAGGCGACGATCGTCACCGCCGATACCTCTGGATCGTTTCTCCTCGCTCAGGCCCGGAACAAATTCCGTACAAAAGCACTGTCAACTGTATACCGGCGTGGCGGAATTCCGCTTGTTTCCGGAGAGGAGCTGCCGACGGATGAGAACCAAGTCTGGATATCTAAGGGCGAGGAGTACAATGGTCCTCCGGCCAAGGAGAGACTGCGAGAGCCTGGCGACGTGGCCGAAGTCAGGATCATTGCTGCAAAGAGCTTTGTCAATGACCAAGCGGTGAAGCAGCTGCAGCAGGTTGCTCTCCTGTCAGACGTAAGGTCAGATAGGATGCTTTCTATCTTGTCAACGGTTTCTCACATCTAGACAGAGTCGCCGTTGGGATGCCCGACCTCCATCCAGGTTCTCGCTTCCCGATCGGCTGCGCTCTCATCGCCGACGGTGTCTACCCAGCTCTCATCGGCTCGGACATCGGCTGCGGCATTGCGGTCTACCGTCTCTCCTCGCTGCCCTCCCGGCTCGACCCCGCCAAAGTCGCTCACCGGCTGACAGGGCTGGACGAGCCGTGGGCCGGTGATGTGCAAGAATGGCTGGCGCGGTACGGCGTGCAGGAGGAGACGGAGTTTGATAGGACGTCTCTGGGCACTGTCGGCGCTGGGAACCACTTTGCAGAGATTTGCAAGGTGGAGAAGATCGCTGATGAAGCTGTCGCGAGGGAGCTTGGCGTGACGGAGGACGATTTGTATCTCATGGGTAGACCGCTTATACTATCTTTCTCTACCAGCGCTCATCCAGTCTACAGTGCACAGCGGCTCCCGCGGTCTGGGCGGGTCGATTCTCTCCTCTCAAACCACGACCAGCTCAAACCCCTACCACGCCCCCTCCTCGCCGACCCTCCATCCCTACCTGCAAGCACACGACCACGCCCTCCTCTGGGCGCGCGCAAACCGTGACCTGATCGCCCAGCGCATCGCGGCCTGCCTCGACCTGCCAGCGCCGGAAAAGGTGGTGGACGTGACGCACAATTCTGTCACTCCTTGCCTGGGGGCGGACGAGGTGAGAAGGTGGCTGCATCGGAAGGGCGCTGCGCCGACCGATAGGGGTGTGGTGCCGTGTCCGGGGAGCAGGGGCGATTTCTCGTGGCTGCTGCAGCCGACGGGGGATGGAGTGCTGAATGGTACAACTCTTTTACCTGTGGAGAGCTCAGCTGATAGGTGCACAGCGCATTCACTGGCACACGGTGCCGGCCGGCTGTACGCTAGGAAGGACATGCACGCGTTCACCAAGCCTGGGCGGGGCTCGCTGCTCGTCACAGCGCTCGACTCGCACGTTATCTGCGAGGACCCGGAGCTGCTCGTCGAGGAGCGGCCAGAGGCTTACAAGAGCATCGAGTGTGTCGTTTCTGACCTGGAGGACGCGGGCGTCGCGAGCAGGGTGGTGTGCCTCAGGCCGGTCGTCACGTACAAGTGTAGAAGTAGGTAGCGAAGATTGTGGTTCTTACGCGCGAGCACAAGTGTTTGGTATCCGAAACATGCATGCTCAAATTTTGGCGACATGCGATGCATACCAGAGAACATGCACAAGCAGACATGAAAGCAAACTCCCGTCTCCCCAGCCGCCCCACCAGAAAACGCAACCGCTCAACGATACCTGCGGAGGGAGAGTGTGTTGTGTTTCTTCCAAGTGGCGCGCTTGGGGGTATGGTTGTGCCTGCTGCCCTTGCCCAAACCCCTGTTCTGCTTTCCGATCGAGGTGAGCCCCCGAGCCTCGCGGCGCTTATGAACGGGGTTGGCGATCCAGTTAATGCGTGCGTCGCGGCGGACGGCATTGTGGTTCGGGTCGACGAGGATGACTTCAAAGTACTTGTACACGCCGTCCTGGTTCACCCAGTACGAGTTGAGCACGCGCAGGTTGCCGCACCGTCTGCCGACGCGCTCCTCGGCCGTGGACTGGAGCGAGCGCTGGTACTTGAGCTGGTTCACACCCTGGCGCACGGGCTTGCCGAAGGTGGCACCTGCTTTCTGTCAGCCCTTCGCTCAAGGCAAGGAAGTGAAAGAGAGCGCACCCTTATGCACCGGCTTCTTGCGGTTACCCCTGCGCACGCGGATGCGGTAGATAACATAACCCTGCTTGGCCTTGTACCCGAGCCTGCGGGCCTTGTCCGGCCTGGAAGGGCGGGACGCTCGGTGGATGACGTTGAGCTGGCGGTACTCCCAGCAGCGGACGCGGAGGAGGAACCGGAGGACGTCCGATTGCTTCTTCTTGTACAGCTCGGTCACGTACTTGTAGGCGCCCATTTTGTCTGGGGGGGAGCGTTAGTGGTGGGTCAGAACGGTATCCGGGAGAGGCGAGGTGCATCCATCGCACAGCGGGGCAATCCACCCTCCCACGCCTCGCCACGCCCTTCCAACCAGCCCCAGCATGGGCAGAGGATACACCCCAACCTCCAAACCAAGGAAAAGGACTCACGAGGCAGGCGATACGGTCGATGTAGAGTGCCGGAGTGTCGTGCAGAGCGAGCAGACGACGACGAGGGCGTGCCAAAATCTCGCTCGTGCGAAAAGCTTCCGTGAAGTGGCCGTCCTCGGAGGTGCGCTTCCGTGGCGAGGGATTCAGGCATTTCGGCAGGCGGCGGATGGACCCTGAGCGGCATTGCGGAGCGGGGAGAAGCGGGCTGGGCGGCGGGAGTGCTGCCCCGGAGCGGCACCGTGACCGCTACACTGTCCACTCGGACGAGGCCAGCGAAATTGAAACTCGGTACATCGGCCCTGCTGTCCACTCGACACACTATATAGCCCCGTGAGCTGGCTGGCCCTCCCTCCATCCCTCTCCAGCTCACTCTCCCTCGACCACTCCTCGCCCCGCAAGCAAGCAACCAGCCAGCCAACCAACCAGCCAACCAACCAGCAAGAAGGAAGATGCTCATCACCAAGTCCTACGTCGACGTTCCCCACTCCCTCACGGGCAAGCCAATCCGCATATTCGTGATCGAGCCTCTCCTGCCCGAGTACCCGGACGCAAAGTTCCCCGGCGTCGTCGTATTCTCAGAGATTTACCAGGTGCGTCTTCACCCGCAGGGGAGAGCAGTGCTGACCCCCTTCCCCGCAGGTCACCGGCCCCGTGGAGCGCTTCGCTGGGCAGATCGCCTCGCAGGGCTACGTCGTCGGTCAGCCTGTTGTCCCCATTCCCCTCTCCCCTCCTCCCCACCTGAACTGATTCCCCCAGCGTTGCCATCCGTCTACCACGACTTTGCGCCTCCCGACGCGTTGCCGTACGATACGGAGGGGACGGACCGCGGGAACTTGTACAAGATTCAGAAGGAGATCAAGAGCTATGATGAGGATCAGAAGCTGAGCGTGGACGTGCTTGTCGCGCATAAGAACTGTAATGGCCGTATTGCCGCTACGGGGATGTGCCTCGGCGGGCATTTGGCCTTCCGCGTGAGCTCCTTTCCATGCTGTTTTATTGCGGTTCTGAGCTGGGGACTCGCAGGCCGCATTCGACGAGCGCGTCAAAGCCACCGTATGCTGGTTCGCGACCGACATCCACTCTGCCACGCTGGGCAAGGGGAAGTCGGACGACTCGCTCATCAAGGTCCGCGCTGGCGAGCTAAAGGGCAAGGGCGAGCTTGTCGTGCGTCCCGTTCCCTCTCACTGTTCGGCTGCAGGAGCTGATGAGCCGGCGTGCGCAGATGATCTTCGGCAAGCAGGACACGCATGTGCCCCGCGAAGGGAGGGACCTGATCCGCAAGACGCTCGAGGACGCCGGCGTCACTCTCTCCGTACGCCGCCCTCTCTCTTGCCTCGGCCCTAGCTAACCACCACCCCCCGGGACCCTGCAGTTCATCGAAGTCCAGGCCCAGCACGCGTTCGTGCGTGACGAGGAGAGCAAGAACCGGTGGGACGCTGCGCTCACGCGCAACCTGTTCGGGTTCATGATCGAGGTGTTTGAGCGTACTGTGGGCCGCGATTTGGGCCAGAGGGTGCACCTTGGTGGGGAGATTGAACATGTGTGCTGAGCGCGCGTGCTCGCGCTCCTCGAGGCTCTGGTGATGAGGGAAAATGGAGAAATAGCCAGAATGAATCAATAAATTTGTTGTTGTTGTCGCTTTTCATGCCGGACGCGCAGGATTGATGAGCCGAACACGCGCGGGACGCGGTGCACCCTGTTGGCGTCTCCATTTGGACCGGACTCGCGAAGCGTCTCTGCCTCATTCTTCTGTTCCATGTTCTCTTTTCTCTCCACTCTGCATTCGCTGTAATCACTGTCCTTCACTATTGTCTTGCACCAATTCATCCAGCATGTCCCTCCTCCTCCTCCTCGCCGCCTCAGCAGGAGCAATAACGCTGCCAATCCCCACCTCACCCCCTGCAACGCTGAGCGCCTACCTCTCCCCCTCCTTCGCATCATTCTCAATCGAATTCGCATTCTTCCCCACCTTCTTCGGGAACGCCTCTGCCCCCAATCCCCTCTCACTGGCCCTCGTACAGCATATCACCGACCGAGCGGGGGAACCGCCCAGCTTCAGACCAGGGGGTATCACGGTGGACAGCAGCGTGTACGACCCCTCCGTGAGCGGGATAGAGCTAGACGAGAGCCCCGTGCGCCCTTCCCTCCCCTCTCTCCCCAAAGTGCAGACAGTGTTAAACCCCAGACAGACAGGAGGGATCTACCGGACGACCTACGGCCCCGTGTTCTTCCAGTCCCTCGCCCTGCTCGACAACCGCACCCAGTTCGTATTCGACCTCAACTTCGGGAACGACTCGCTTGACATCGCCCTGTCCGAAGCGCAGGCTGCGTTCCAGGCCGTGCCTGCGAGCCAGCTGTGGGCGTTCGAGCGTGCGTGATACCTGATTCCCTGGCTGACGAGGACGCTGACGCGTGTGCGCAGTGGGGAACGAGCCTGATCAGTATAGCTCGGAGCAGAGGGATACGAGCACGTGGGACGCGGCGACGTACACTACTCAGTGGGTCGTACGTCTCTCCTGTTTGCCTTGTAGTGTGTGCGTGTGTGCTGAGTGGTTCGCAGAACTGGACATCCTCCATCCAGCAGTCCCTCGGTATCGACGCCCCGCGCTTCGTCGCCCTCGGCGCTGCGGAGGACCCGACCTCCTCTGCGCTGATCACGACTGTCGACGTGGTCGCGGACGGGATCACCGCGGGCAACACAGTCAAGGCGTTCTCGCAGCACATGTACCAGTACTCGACCTGCGACCCCGTGCGCGACGCCCTGGCCACGCTGCCGAACCTGATCAACCACGCGAATATCACTGCGTACGTCGATGAGTGGAAGCCGCAGATCGCGGCTGCGACCAGCGTGGGCGTTCCGTTCATCGTGGGCGAGTTTAACAGCGTTAGCTGCTCGGGCAAGGCCGATGTCACGGATACCTTTGGGCAGGGTGGGTGCGGCTCTCGTGCCCTATGATGGTGAATGCTGACCGGTTCCAGCCCTCTGGATCGCCGACACGATGCTGTACGGCGCGAGCGTCAATATCAGCAAGATGTTCCTGCACCAGGGCGCCGTGCTCGTCTTCCAGTCCGCCTCGCAAGCCAACACGCCCGGTTTCTCGCACTACGACACCTGGCTGCCCGTGTACACCTCGACCGCCGCAGCGGGCGCTTCACCGTCATACGTCGCCTTCCTCCTCCTGGCAGAGGCGATCGGCGCCTCGTCAAAATCCCGCATCGCCCCGCTCACCCCTCCGGGGGACCTGGAAGCCTCCCTAGGCGCATACGCGATATGGGATGACGCGCTCAATACCACTGCACCCTCCCGCCTCGTCCTCCTCAATATGGACATATTCAACCTCACCTCCCCCTCCCCCCGCCCGGCAGTGACGGTCGACCTCACCCCGCTAGTCGGGAGCAAGAGCGTGACGCTGAAACGCATGACCGCGCCAGGGCTGGACGAGAAAGACGCCACGGCGGTCACTTGGGCCGGACAGCAATTCGCGAATGGCACCGCAGTGGGACAGGAGAGCGTGGAGACGGTCGCCGCGGGCAACGTGAGTGTGAGCGCGAGCGAGGGCGTGCTCGTCTTCCTCGCTGGGAATGCGTCTGCCGCGGGAGGGAATGGGACGAGCACGAGCTCTGGGGGCAGCGGTGGGAGCGGGAGTAGTGGAGGACAGACGTCCGGCGCTAGGAGACAAGCGAGCATCTTTGGCTGGTGGAGGTCGTAATGCTGTCGTAGCGGTACGAGTTGCTTCAGAATGGCACTCACTCCTTGTCTGCTTTGGCTTCACTCGGCAACGCATTCTCTGGAACCTATGGAAGCTCGAAAGGCAAAAAAACAAGAGTCCGATTCAAGAAAATCTGCGTCGAATTTCTAGAGATAAAAGTCTCGCGACAAGTGTCCATGGGCGAAATCTTGGGGCGAACGTCTGGCAAGCAACAATAACTGTCCCTCTGGCTATATCCTGTACAAGCGGCGTCTAGCCACGCCCGAGCCGTGCATCACACACTCGTTCCCAGCCTTCGTCCACCACCTCCCGCATAATGTTACGACAACGAAGACGGTTCGGTTTGTGCACTCGGATATACGGCGGGCTTGGAGTGCGGGCTTGAGCGGCCCGCAAAGTTTAAACATCGACGTTCCTGGACCCTTTTTCAAGGGGGTTAGACTATCCTGTGAACACGCGCGCGGGTCCTTCCGGAAGCCCTCTTACTGTATGGATCATCAATCGAACGTCTGAAATGCTTTTTCCAGACGGTTGCTCGCAAGCACCGCCTGATACATTATTCTTGCGAAATATTATAATAATGGGCTGCCGCTCTCGTTGATTCCATCACTCTTCTCCCAGTCAGTGATTATGGTGGCCCCTCGTCTCCTCATTGTCCTGCTCAACGTAATTTGGTTGGCACTCCTTCGGTCCGTGGTCGCACAGAATCCTGGTGGAGCAGCTGGTGCAGGTCTCTTCCCATGCAGCGGCGATGCCATATGCAGCTTGGGTCTGGGCCTCGGTGTGAAATGCGCTCCTGATGGATACTGTGGGGATGCTGGGGCAGCCTGCACCGCTGACCTATACTGCTACGGTATGTGGTTCTAGGTCTCGTCTAAACCCTCTCAGGTCAACCCCTAAACGAAGTCGGGTACTGGCAGATTACTGCGGCTCCAATGGGATATGTGGAGGAGTGGGCGCCTACTGTAATACGAACGACCATGACGACTACCAGGACTACAAGTGCAATATTGGCAGTACGTGTATCTGTCTGTTCTCCCGGTGTAAACTGCTAACAGGCCCTTACCACTAGATAACTGCGTCAACGGCGTATGTCAAGCGGCGGGAGCATCCCAGCGAAAGCGACGAAGCGACCTCCAGCCGAAATCTACGATGCCGGACCAATCGCTCTGCGCCGGGCTGATGGAGACGGCATGTATGGAGAATGGCCGGTCTGTATGCACAGATCTTAAGAGCGACTTTATGAACTGCGGCGCTTGCGGGAATGACTGTGGCGACGTCCACGGCGTGGCCGATGTTGGCTGTGTCCGAGGGACCTGCGCCGTCGGTATGTGGTGCTCTTGCCTTGCGTATTTGTGCTCACTAACTCATGTTTCCCTGTAGAGGGTTGTCGCGCTGGGTGGACACTGCAAGGGTCAGCATGCATTGGGACTGGAGCCAAGGCACAATTGCAGAACAATCGGATTGGTGGGAGAAGCACGAATCTCTTACTCTAATGTCGAATTGGACTGGTTGCAGTGTGTTCTCAATGACGTACTGATCAGGTTTAATATTACACAACTATTGTATGTAGTCTGGTGGGTTGGTGGGATATAAATTGGTGCGATTGATTCCAACCAGATGAGAAATAGGTGATTTTCCACTGCACAGTACCGCCCTAGATCCATACCGCGGCTCGGTAAGGTGTTCGCATATCTTCGCACGGCCACGTAATACACAAAGCAAGGGAGGGACTATCTTGATATACTCAGGTGTTTTGTGACCTGGCTTGGCATCAGACGAATTAGGGTCGACTGTGTTGGAGCGCTGCTAGCCGACGAAGGCTTGGCGCGGAGGCGCCCGCAAGGTGCCATGTGAGCCAGGGCGCCGTCCCCACACCTTGTGGACACCCAAGGTTCCTCCGCACGGCGATCTGGACCCTTTGCAACCCATGCGCGCGGTGCTTCGCGACCACTTGTTTGCACTAGAACATCCATCCACTTCGTATCTGAAGCACTTGTCGCGAGATGGCTACATGCTGCATCCCCTGCGGAGCCCGTTTCTCTCATACCTTCGTTCAGTCTTGTCCCAGTCAGCGACTATGGTCGTCCACCATCTCCTCCTTTTCGTGGACCGTATTATTCGAAGTAATTCTGACTCACAACTGACGAGAAGCATGGGCGTGATGAAAGGGAAACGTCGGTGTCGGCTTGCACTGTCAAATCCCGCCGGACGCGCAGTGCCGGCGTGAGGCAGTGGGGCGGCGCGGCTCCTGCAACTTTTCATTATCCAGGTTTCTCTACGCGGTCGCACAGCGACAAACCCCGTCTGGACCCTTTTTTAAATGTATTTATAGACATCAAGTAAACAGGCACGCCGTGCTTCGGGAAGCCCTTGTGTCTTGCAGGCCATCGATCAGTCATTCAAAGTACTGATTCCGAGATGCTTATATTGGAGCACCGCGCAATGCATCCTTTCGGAGCCCCTTGCGCCCGTCCATCTCATCACTCCTGTGATCATGGTCGCCCGGTGTCTCGTCATTCTCTTGCTCAACCTGGTCTGCCTGGCGTCTTTTCGGTCCGTGGTCGCACAGAATGCAGGTGGGGCAGCAGCTGCGGGCCTGACCGCGTGCAGCGACGACGCTACGTGCGTGGCTGCATTTGGAACCGGCGTACACTGCGCTCCTGATGGATACTGCGGGGACGCTGGGGCAGCCTGCTCCGCCTCCACATACTGCTGGGGTACGTGCCAACTGCCCCCCTGGCTTCCGCTGCTAACTTAGCGCGAGGGCAGACACGTGTGGCTCTGATGGGATATGCGGAGGAGTCGGCGCTCCATGCGATACGAACGACCATGATGACTATAAAGGCTACAAGTGTGATGCAAGCAGTGGGTGTCCGTCTCTGCTCTCTTCGCCCAATGCACTTACGGCTCGTCCTCCTTTCTTACCACCAGATTCCTGCACAGGCACATTCACCCAGGATGGGACCAACAACGGCGTATGTGAGCCCTCCGGATCTTCGGGAAGTGGTGCCGCCGCTGCGGGGCTCGTGCCTTGCAGCACCGATGCTACCTGCACGGCTAGATTTGAAACCGGTGTACACTGCGCTCCTGATGGATACTGCGGGGATGCTGGGGCAGCCTGCTCCGCCTCTACATACTGCTGGGGTAGGTCCCAGCTGCCCCCCTTTCTTCCCCCGCTAACCTCGAGTGAGGGCAGATGCGTGTGGCTCCGATGGGATATGCGGCGGAACGGGCGCCGAATGTGACACGACGGATAACGACGACTACATCGGCTTTAAGTGTGCTTACGGCTGTGGGTGCACGTCTCTGTTCTCCTCTGCCAGAGCGTTGACGATTTGTCTCACGCGTGAAACACACCAGACACATGCACAGGCACATTCGTCACGGACGGAAACCCGACTGGAACATGTACATCGTCGGGACCTACCGGGAGCCAGCGGAAGCGGAGGAGCGACATTAGCGACATTCCGCCGGGTAGCATGCTAGAGCAGCCGCTCTGTGCCAGGTTGAAGGAGACGATATGCATGGAGAACGGTCGGTCTGTGTGCACGGACCTTAGGAGCGATTTTATGAACTGCGGCGCGTGCGGGAACGACTGTGGCGAGGTTGAGGGCGCGGCCGTCGTGGGTTGCGTGCGGGGACAGTGCATCGTTGGTGCGTGGTGGCTTTTCCTTCTGCATATTCTCGCTGACTCGTTTGCCGACGCAGACATATGTCGCGTTGGATGGACACTGCGAGGATCAGTATGCATTAGGACTGGAGCCACGGTACAATTGCAGAACAACCGGATTGGTGTAAGAACGAATCCCTTGCTCTAAATATCGCAATGGACTGGTCGCAGTGTCTTTTCAATACGTATTCTGACCAGGACTACTAGAAAATAATGTGTTGTACGTGGTCTGTCCGGTCCGTAGGACATCAAGGATGCGATCGATTTCAACAATCGTGAGAATCGCTCAGTGTGATTGCATGATGCCATTTTGAACCAACTGTGATGCACACCAAGAGTTTCGCGCATGTTTCCAGACAATCAGCACGGCGCAAGACCATGCCATGAACAAACCCAGGTATGAACATCCAAACAATGCTCGCAGGGTTTGCAACCTGGGCGGACACAACTCGAAGGGACAAGTTAGGATCGACTGCATTATCCGACTTTGTATTTCGCGAGAGCATGGCCATGGTGAAAGGGAACCCCTCGTTTCGGTTGCGCTCTCGGCTCTTTGGCACACTCGCGGTGCCCGTGTTGAACCAGCAGCGGGTGCGCCCGCAACTCATAAACATCCACGTTCCTCGGCAGGGCCGACTGGACCCTTTTTGTGATGCCTTTAGACTGTTATGTGAAAACGCGCGACAAGCGAGCCCTGCACAGAACTGATCGATCGAGCATGTGAAGTACTTAGGTCGAGATGGAAACATGCAGGCACCGCGCAATGCATCTCTTCAGAGCCCCTTCCTCTCGTCCATCTCATCACTCCTGTGCCAGTCTGTAATCATGGTCGCCCCGAGTCATCTCCTTCTCCTGCTTAACCTGCTCTGCTTGGTGTCTCTTCGGTCCGTGGTCGCACAAAATGGAGGTGGCCCAGCCGCTGCCGGACTCCTAGCGTGCAGCAACGATGCTACGTGCCATGCTCTCTATCTAGGAACCAATGTGAACTGCGCTCCTGATGGATACTGTGGGGATGCTGGGGCAGTTTGCTTCGCTGCCGACGAATGCTACGGTATGCGCTAGCTGCCCTTTCTACTTGATTTGCACTCCCCAGCTGAGACTCGGAGACGCAGATTTTTGTGGTCAAGACGGGATTTGTGGAGGAGTCGGCGCTCAATGCAATACGAACGACCAGAATGACTACGAGGGTCACAAGTGTGATGCGAGTAGTAGGTGTCCGTCTCTGTTCTCCTCGCCTAATGCACTTACGGCTCGTCTTCCTCTCCTGCCACCAGATACCTGCACAGGCACATTCACCAAGGATGGGGCCTCGAACGGCGTATGTGAACCCTCCGGACCATCGGGAAGTAGTGCCGCCGCTGCAGGCCTCACCGCGTGCAGCAGCGATGCTGCGTGCGTGACCGCATTCCAGCCCGGGGTCTACTGCGCTCCTGATGGATACTGTGGGGATACTGGGGCAGCCTGCTCCGCCGACGTTGACTGCTGGGGTACGTCCCGGCTGCTCTCCCAGACCCATTGCTAAGCAGAGCGCGTGTAGACTCCTGTGGCTCCAATGGGGTATGCGGAGGAGTGGGCGCCGAATGTGACACAGCGGACAATGACGACTACACTGGCTACAAGTGTGCTTACGGCTGTAGGTGCACGCCTCAGTTCTCCTCCGCCAGAGCGCTTACACTTTGTCTCCCTCCCATACTCCAGATACCTGCACAGGTATATTTGTGAAAGATGGCCCGCAGCGGGGCGTTTGTGAATCTTTAAGTCCTACCGGAAGCCAGCGCAAGCGACGGAGCGACCTCCCGCCAAGCTGGGGCGTGTCGGACGACGCACACTGTGCGAGGCTGTCGGAGACGGCGTGCCGTGAGAATGGTCGTTCGGTGTGCACGGACCTTAGCAGTGACTTTATGAACTGCGGCGCGTGCGGAAACGACTGTGGCGAGGTTGAGGGCGCGGCCATCGTGGCCTGTGTCCGCGGGAGGTGTGTCGTTGGTGTGTGGTGGTCTTTCTTCTTCTTCATATTCTCGCTGACTCGTCTCGCGATGCAGACACATGTCGCGCTGGGTGGACACTGCGAGGGTCAGCGTGTATTGGGACTGGAGCCAAGGTACAGTTGCAGAACA
>KV417301.1:97234-252393 GCA_001630345.1 Calocera viscosa TUFC12733 | reverse complement strand
CCAAGTGATTTGATCCGCCAAGTGATAATCTACGTTAGGGACTTCCAAATACTCGATATTGATACTCGACACCGATCAGTCCTACCAAACCTCACCGAACATCATGAACAAACATTCGATTATTGTTTGGGTTATATTCGTGGCAGCCTTGCTCGATTGTGTGCCCTCACATCAGTCCGGTTTGCTATGGTCGCACCTCCCCCCTTTCACCTACCATTTCCTTGCAGTCTCGACTATATGACCTTAGCAGTGCTCCTGCATAGCTCTGTGTGTAGACATATGATATCATCGACCAACCCCCTGGTGTACTCAAACAGATCATATACGCTTGCTACCACTCCCAATGCACTCTTTGGGTTCTTGCAGCCTGTTGCGGGCCCCTTCAGTATGATTGCGGATGCAGATCATGGGTTGCCCTGACAACTGCATACCTTGCTACCGCTCCTGACATGCTCTTTGGGTTCTTGTGGCCTGTTGCAAGCCCCTTTGGTATGATCACAGATGCAGATGATGGGTTGCCCTAACACTATGGGATGGCAGCACAAAGACATGCAACCACTTGTGGACAGATGTAACACTGGAACACCATGCACATGTTCTCTACCATGATCTTATGCATTATTATTAGCAATTGGTTGCACATGTCATGTCCTTATGGGCTATGATTACTGCACTAGGTCATGTTGTCCTGACAGATCATAGTTACTCTTACAAAACAAAGGTAGAAGAACACAATTAGTAAGTGAACATAGACCCTTCATATGCTGCAAAAGGAAACAGTAATATGTCACTATTGCTGTAATTAATTATGTAGTTTTGAGTTGCACAAATAATAGCTAGGTTAGGGTTAGGGTTGTGTTTAGGGTTCCCAAGGCACAGCCACTTATTATGTCATCATCAATCATAAGAGAGGAATTAGGGTCCAGGTTTTCCGCGTCCAGAGAGACGCGGGGTCCCTGGCCTCAGCGGACTCAAAAATGAGCCTTCGCACGTGAAATCGAACCGTGCACTAACGGCTTTCCATAGGACAGACTAATCGATCGAAGATCTGAAATACTGATTCCAACATGGTTACATGCGGACAGCGCGCAATGCATCCCTTCTGGCGTCTTGCTCTCGTCCATCTCATCACTCTTGTGCCAGTCTGTACCCATGGTTGCCCCACGTCTCCTCATTCTCCTACTCAACCTGGTCTGCTTGGCGTCTCTTCGGTCCGTGGTCACACAGAATGCAGGTGGGGCAGCAGCTGCGGGGCTTGTGGCGTGCAGCAACGATGCGACGTGCACGGCTGCATTTGAATCGGGTGTGCACTGCGCTCCTGATGGATACTGTGCCGACAGTGGGGCTGCTTGCTCCTCCAACGCATTCTGCTTCGGTACGTGCCAGCTGTCCACTGTGCTTCCCCTGCTAAACTCAGGAGGGCAGATTCGTGTGGCTCCGATGGGATATGCGGCGGAGTGGGCGCGTTATGTGATACCGACAACAATGACGACTACATTGGCTACAAGTGTGATGCGGGCAGTAGGTGTGCCTCTCTGTCCTCTTCACCCAACGCACTTACGACTCGTCCTCCTTTCTTACCACCAGATACCTGCACAGGTACATTCACCATGGATGGTGCGCCGACCGGCGTATGTGAGCCCTCCGGAGCTTCGACAAGCAGTGCCGCCGGCGCTGCGGGCCTCACCGAGTGCAGCAGCGACGCTACATGCTTGTTGAACTTCGATGCCGCAGTCCACTGTGCTCCCGATGGATACTGTGCGGATGCTGGGGCTGCCTGCTCCTCCAATGAAGACTGCTGGGGTACGTGCCAGCTCCCCACTGTGCTTCCCTTGCTAAACTCAGCCGAGGTCAGATGCGTGTGGCCCCGATGGGATATGCGGCGGAGCGGGCGCGTTGTGTGATACCGACAACAATGATGACTACAATGGCTACAAGTGTGCTTACGGCTGTGTGTGCACGTCTCTGTTCTCCTCTGCCAGAGCGTTGACGATTTGTCTCACGTGTGAAACACACCAGATATATGCACAGGTACATTCGTCACGGACGGGCACCCGACTGGAACATGTATATCGTCCGGACCTACCGGGAGCCAGCGGAAGCGGAGGGGCGATATGTCACCGCCGGACGGCATGCTGAATCAGCCGCTCTGTGCCAGGCTCAAGGAGACGATATGCATGGAGAACGGTCGCTCGGTGTGCACGGACCTTAGGAGCGACTTTATGAACTGCGGCGAGTGCGGGAACGACTGTGGCGAGGTTGAGGGTGCGGCCGCCGTTGCCTGTGTCCGCGGGAAGTGTGTCGTTGGTGTGTGGTGACCTTTCCTTCTTAATATTCTCACTGACTCGTTTCGCGACGCAGACACATGTCGCGCTGGGTGGACACTGCGAGGGCCGGCATGCATTAGGACTGGAACCAAGGTACAGTTGCAGAACAACCGGATTAGCGTCAGGAGGAATCCCTTGCTCTGAATATTGCAATGGACCGGTCGCAATGTATTGTCAATATGTTTTCTGACCCGGACTAGTAGAACATATTGGGTTGTACGCGGTCTATCCGGTCCGTAGGACATCGATGAATGCCATCGATTCCAACAAGCATGAGAATCGCTCATTATCAACCCATAATGCCACACTAGTCCAACTATGATGCACACGAAGAGTTTGGCGCATGTTTCCAGTCAATCAGCACAGCGCATGACCATGCAATGAACCAAGTCAGGCCTGAACTATCCAATCAATGTTCGCATGGTTTGCAACCTGGGAGGACACAAGCATCAGGCTCGAGTGCATTATCCGACTTGGTATCTGGCGAGAGCATACCATGGTGAACGGGAAACCTTCGTGTCCGTTGCGCTCTCGGCTCTTTGGCCGACTCCGGGTGCACGCGTTGAGCCAGCAGGGCGGGCGCCGTGCCGGCAATTCATAACACATCAGGTTCCTCCCCGCGACAAAACCCGTGTGGACCCTTTTTGTAATCCCATTATACTATCCCGTGAACACGCGCGCCAAGCCAGCCCTTGTGCCTTACAGAACTGATCAATCGAACATCTAGGTCGAGATGGTAATTTGCAGGCACCGCGCAATGCATCCCTTCGGACCCCCTTGCTCTCGTCTATTTCATCACTGCTGTGCCACTGGCAGTCTGTGATCATGGTTGCCCCACGTCTCCTCATTCTCCTACTCAACCTGGTCTGCTTGGCGTCTCTTGGGTCCGTGGTCGCACAGAATGCAGTTGGGGCAGCAGCTGCGGGCCTGATCCCATGCAGCAACGACGCTGCGTGCGCGGCTCATTATGGATCCTCCGCTGTGCACTGCGCTCCTGATGGATATTGTGCGGATGCTGGGGCTGCCTGCTCCGGTGTCGACAGCTGCTACGGTATGCGCTAGCTGCTCTCTCGACCTCGTCCGCACTCCCCAACTGAGACTCGGAGACACAGATCTTTGTGGTCCAGACGGGATATGCGGAGGAGTCGGCGCTGCATGCGATACGAATGACCAGAATGACTACCAGGGCTACAAGTGTGCTGCAAGCAGTAGGTGCCCGTCTCTGTTCTCTTCGCCCGATGCACTTACCCCTGATCCTCCTTTCTCACCACCAGATTTCTGCACAGGCACGTTTACCAAGGACTTCAGTGCGACAGGCGTATGTGAGCCCTCCGGACCATCGGGAAGTAGTGCCGCCGCTGCAGGCCTCACCGCGTGCAGCAGCGATGCTACGTGCGTGACCGCATTCCAGCCCGGGGTCTACTGCGCCCCTGATGGATACTGTGGGGATACTGGGGCAGCCTGTTCTGCCGACGTTGACTGCTGGGGTACGTGGCAGCTGCTCTCCCTGACCCCGTTGCTAACCAGAGCGAGTGTAGACATCTGTGGCTCGAATGGGGTATGCGGAGGAGCGGGCGCCGAATGTGATACGGCGGACAACGACGACTACACTGGCTATAAGTGTGCTTACGGCTGTAGGCGCACGTCTCACTTCTCCTCCGCCAGAGCGCTTACGCTTTGTCTCCCTCCCATATCCTAGACACTTGCACAGGTACATTCGTAAAGGATGGCCCGCAGCGGGGCGTTTGTGAATCTTTAGGTCCTACCGGCAGCCAGCGCAAGCGGCGGAGCGACCTCTCGTCAAGCTGGGGTGTGCCGGACGACGCACACTGTGCGAGGCTATCGGAGACGGCGTGCCGTGAGAATGGTCGTTCGGTGTGCACGGACCTGAAGAGCGACTTCATGAACTGCGGTGCGTGCGAGAACGACTGTGGCGAGGTTGAGGGTGCGGCTGTTGTTGCCTGTGTCCGCGGGAAGTGTGTCGTTGGTGCGTGGTGGTCTTTCGTCTTCTTCATATTCTCGCTGACTCGTCTCGCGATGCAGACACATGTCGCGCTGGGTGGACACTGCGAGGGTCAGCGTGTATTGGGACTGGAGCCAAGGTACAGTTGCAGAACAGCCGAAGTGGCGTAAGGACGATTCCCTTTCTCTAAGTATCGCAATGGACCGGTTCCAGTATGTTTCCGATAGTTTTCTGAGGATGGCCAATAGACCATAATCTGTTCTGCATGAACTCGCCGGTTCGCAGGACATCAATGGATGCGATCGATTCCAATAAGTATGAGACTCGATTATTTTCACCGCACAATGCCACGCTAAACCACTGTGATGCTCAGTAAGAGTTTTAAGCATAGTTCCAGACAATCAACACGGCACCTAATCATGTGATGAACCAAGCAAGGCACGGATTCTCCGAATAACATTCGAATGGTTTGTAACCTGTGTCGACATGACTTGGACTCTCGAAAGGGGTGGCATCAGACAAGTACTAGTTAACTTACTGTATAGGGGTCAACTGCATTATCCGACCAATTTTGACCGGAGTTGAGGAGTCAATGGGCGTTGTGAAAGGCAACCGTCGTGTCGGCTGTGCTCTCGGCTCTCTGGCCGACTCGGGGTGCGCGCGTTGAACCAGCAGAGCGGGTGCACCCGCAACTCATAAAACATCCACGTTCCTCGGCACGGGCAGCAAAACTCGGCTGGACCCTTTTTGTAATGCCTTTAGACTATGACGTGAAAACGCACGCCAAGCCAGCCCTTTGCCCTACAGAACTGATCGATCGAACATCTGAAGTGCTTATGTCGAGATGGTAACATGTAGACACCGCGCAATGCATCCCTTCGGAGCCCCTTCCTCGCGTCCATATCATCACTCTTGTGCCAGTCTGTGATCATGGTCGGCCCGCGTCTCCTCATTCTCCTGCTCAATCTGCTCTGCTTGGCCTCTGTTCGGTCCGTGGTCGCACAAAATGGAGGTGGGCCAGTTGCTGCCGGACTCCTAGCGTGCAGCGACGATGCCACGTGCGCGGCATTCTACTATGGAGCCAAGGTGCACTGCGCTCCTGATGGATACTGTGGGGATGCTGGTGCTGCCTGCTCCGGTCCGGGAAGTTGCTACGGTACGGGCTAGCAGCCCTTTCTACTTTACTTGCACTCCGCAACTGAGGCTCGGAAACGCAGGTTTTTGTGGTCAAGACGGGATTTGTGGAGGAGTCGGCGCTCAATGCAATACGAATGACCCCAATGACTACGCGGGCTACAAGTGTTTTGAGAGTAGTAGGTGTCCGCCTCTGATCTCCTCGCCCAATACGCTCACGGCTCGTCTTCTTTTCTTACCACCAGATACCTGCACAGGCACATTCACCAAGGACATCACTTTAACCGGTATATGTGAGCCCTCCGGACCATCGGGAAGTAGTGCCGCCGCTGCAGGCCTCACCGCGTGCAGCAGCGATGCTACGTGCGTCACCGCATTCCAAGCCGGGGTCTACTGCGCTCCTGATGGATACTGTGGGGATACTGGGGCAGCCTGCTCCGCCGACGTTGACTGCTGGGGTACGTGGCAGCTGCTCTCCCAGACCCGTTGCTAACAAGAGCGAGTGTAGACATCTGTGGCCCCGACGGAATATGCGGAGGAGCGGGCGCCGAATGTAACACGGCGGACAACGACGACTACACTGGTTATAAGTGTGCTTACGGCTGTAGGTGCGCATCTCACTTCTCCTCCGCCAGAGCGCTTACGCTTTGTCTCCCTCCCATATCCTAGACACCTGCACAGGTACATTCGTGAAGGATAGCCCGCAGCGGGGCGTTTGTGCATCTTTAGGTCCTACCGGCAGCCAACGCAAACGGCGGAGCGACCTCCCGCCAAGCTGGGGCGTGCCGGACGACGCACACTGTGCGAGGCTATCGGAGACGGCGTGCCGTGAGAATGGTCGTTCGGTGTGCACGGACCTGAAGAGCGACTTTATGAACTGCGGCGCGTGCGGGAATGACTGTGGTGAGATCGAGGGCGCGGCCGTCATCGGCTGTATTCGGGGACAATGCGTTGTTGGTACGTACAGTAGTACGCTCGTTGTCGATCGGCGGTTCACTCACGCTTCGTACGCAGAGACTTGTCGTGCTGGATGGACGTTGAGAGGTGAAACGTGCGTTCGCACTGGCTCCTCGTCAGTGTTGAAGGTGAACCGGATTGGGGAGCGAACGAGGAAGCTCGTTGTGTAGTGCTTGTCAGCCAGAAAGTTGTTGCGAGTTCAATAAAATTGCAACAACATTCCTAGTGCGTCGAGGAAACCTAATACTGTAAACTGAGCGCTGGCATGGATGCCGCTCTTATCAAAGCGCCCATGTTGACAGTCTGAGCCTGCCGGAGGCGGCGGGGGTGAGTCATGTCATGCCCCTCAGAGCGGGTAACAGAAGGCAAAGTAAAGCTGTGCAAACAGTAGAAAGGACAAGGATATTCCATCAGGGCGGTTCAAGCAACCATTGGTGTTGGTTGCGAGCGCAAGAGAAAGGCAGCCTCGCGGCGGGCGCGAGAAACAAACGCGTGGAGCATCACGTGCCTGCAAGTCGTGGCTGTGCTGGTTCCGGAACTAGCTCGGCGCCGATGACGTACCTTGCCGAGTCGGATGGATTGGTCGATGAGCGCATGAGCTGGGGAGCGCACCTCGCTGATGCTCTTATATGCGCAATGACGGATCACACAGACATACTATTACATCACCCACGTTGGCTTGAGAGCGCTGTACGACTGCTGAGCATATAGCCAGCGACGACCACGACACCCTGCACGACACTACACCGCACCCCCCCGACACCCATGGCACGCCTCACATATCGCATCCACCCCTCGTGGGTGCCCATCGTCCCCATCGTCGCCTGGTTCACCACCCTCTGGGTCCTCCTCGGCGCATGGCTGCACCAAGGCAGGCCCCAGTACGCCAGCATGCAGGAGAGTATCGCCTACATATCCGACATCGGCGCGACATACCTCAAGCCTCTTTTCATCGTCGGTTGCGTCATCACTGGCCTCGGATTCTTCGCTACCCTCCTCGTTGACGGGCTGCTCAGGCGCTCGGGCATCCTCGAGCGCACGGGGAGGAGGAAGGTGCGCTGGCTGAGCTACGCGAGCATCGCCAGTGCCTTCATCGGCGCGTTAGGTGCGCATACACACTGCCCTTCCCTCCCTAACAGCCCACTGACCCCGCAACCAGGCCTCATCCTCCTCTCCGGGTTCGACACCCTCCGCTACCCGCACGAGCACGACGCCTTCCTCACCGTATTCATGGTCGGCGTGATTCTCAGCGCGATATTCACGATCGCCGAGTACGCTGCGCTCCTCCGCTCTCCGCAGGTGCATAACACGCTCTGGCTCACCCTCTCCTTCTACGGAAAGATCCTCGTCTTCGTCCTGGAGCTCGTGCTCGCAATCGCCTTCGGTGTATGCCTCCGCACGGGGATCTACAACCCAGGCGCTGTGATAGAGTGGGTAGTGGCATTCGTGTTCGAGTTCTACCTCGTCACATTCTGGGCAGACCTGCACCCGGCTAACGCAGTCCTGGAGGAGATGGACGGGGATGTGGAGGCGAGGATGGTAGACTCGAGCATGGCGGGTACGGCGCGGGCGCCTGCTTCACGACGGACTGCCGCACCGCAGATGGCCAACGCTCCACGCGGAACTCCACGGCTCGTACTCGGCGTACCCCGCGCACCCGCCGCCGCTGCCCAGGGCACCAGCGCGACGCGCTTTTTCCGATCGGGAAGGACACCACAGGCCGTGCCGGTCCGTGCATAAGGTAGGGCAGGGAACACACAAACACGCATACACACGGCTCTCACAAGTCAAGAACCAGCACGGAACAGATGTTGTATTAATGTAGCCCTAGAGGACTCACAATGGTAGACAGTATTATACAGTCCGGGTATACAGTCACTGGAGCACCAAGGCGAAGCAAAACAATCGAGGTGTGTCCGTGTGGGAGGTATCCCGCTTGCCGGGTAGGCCCATGCACAGAGCCTTTCGCAACGTTCACAAGACCTTCATCGTTTCTGCCCGATCTGGTTGACCTTCAATACCGATGCAGAACCTTTCCGAAGGCACGTTTGGCCCGTCAGCGTCCACCCAGCACGGCAAGCCTCTGCTCATAAAGGGAGTGAGATCAAGTGTAGACGAACCAGGCGGAGTGGCACGGACCAACGAGACACTTCCCGCGGACACAGGCAACGACGGCCGCGCCCTCAACCTCCCCACAATCGTTCCCGCACGCCCCGCAGTTCATGAAGTCGCTCCTGAGGTCCGTGCACACAGACCGGCCGTTCTCCATGCATGCCGTCTCCTTCAACCTGGCACAGAGCGGCTGATTCAGCATACCAGCCGGCGGTGAAATGTCGCTCCTCCGTTTCCGCTGGCTCCCTGTGGGTCCCCACGATACACATGTTCCAGTCGGGTTTCCGCCCGTGACGAATGTGCCTGTGCATGTATCTGGTGTGTTTCACACGTGAGACAAGTCGTCAACGTTCTGGCAGAGGAGAACAGTGACGTGCACCCACAGCCGTAAGCACACTTGTAGCCAGTGTAGTCGTCATTGTTGTAGGTATTACAGATCGCGCCCGCTCCGCCGCATATCCCATCAGAGCCACACGCATCTGCCCTCGCCTGAGTTTAGCCGGGGAAGCACAGTGGGTAGCTGGCACGTACCGGCGCAGCTTGCGGAAGTGGGGCAGGCCGCCCCACTGTCCCCGCAGTATCCATCAGGAGCGCAGTGTACACCAGAGTCAGACCCAAATTCAGCCAAGCAGGTAGCGTCGCTGCTGCACGCCACGAGTCCCGCAGCAGCGGCACTACTTCCCGAAGGTCCAGAGGGCTCACATACGCCGGTGTTGGGGGTTTTATCCTTGGTGAACGTGCCTGTGCAGGTATCTGGTGGTGGGGAAGGAGGACCAGGGATGAGTGCATCGGGCCAAAGAGAACAGACAGCGACACGTACTGCCAATATTGCACTTGAAGCCCGTGTAGTCATCATGGTCGTTCGTATCGCATGCAGCGCCGACTCCTCCACATATCCCATCGGTGCCGCAATCATCTGCAGTCACCGGACTTCAGATGGGGAGAGCAGATAAAGTACAAAGGGCAGCTAGCCCGTACCGTAGCATTGGTTGGTAAGGGAGCAGGTAGCCCCAGCATCCGCACAATATCCATCAGGAGCGCAATGCACACTGTATTCATATGTATCGAAGCACGTAGCGTCGTCGCTGCACGCGACTAGGCCCGCAGCTGCTGCCCCACCTGCATTTTGTGCGACCACGGACCGAAGTGATCTCAAGCATACCAGGTTGAGCAGGAGAATGAGGAGATGCGGGGCGACCATGATTACAGACCGGCGCAGGAGTGATGAGATGGACGAGAGCAAGGAGCTCCGAAGGGTGCTCCGGTGTAACCATCTCAAAATAGATACTTCAGACGTTCGATTGATCGGTTCTGTAGGCGCGCACGGGCTGGCTTCCCGAAGCATGGCGTGCCTTTTCATGTGATAGTCTAAAGGCATCACAAAAAGGGTCCAGCCGAGCTTTGTCGCCCGTGCCGAGGAAGGTGGATGCTTTATGAGTTGCGGGCGCACCCGCTCTGCTGGTTCAACGCAGGCACCCCGAGTTCCCCAGAGAAGCCGAGAGCACGGCCGACACCACGGTTTTCTTTCACAACGCCCATTGACTCCTCAACTCCGATCAAAATTCGTCGGATAATGCAGTCGACGCTAACTTGTCTGATGCCACCCCTTTCGAGAGCCATGCCCTCACTGGCTACAAACCATTCGAAGACTATTCAGAGAATCCGTGCTTCGCTTCGTTCATTATCTGATCTTGTGCCGTGCTATTTGTCTGGAAACATGCGCGCAACTCTTCACAATGGATTTAGAGTGTCATTATGCGGTGATGAGCGATTCTCATACTTGGTGAAGTAGATCGCGCCTTTCGATGTCCTGCGAACCGGCCAGACCACATACAACAAATTATGTTCTATTAGTTCTGGACAGAAAACGTATTGAGAAGACGCTGCGACCAGTCCATTTCGATATTTAGAGCAAGGGGTTCGTCCTTACGCCAATCCGGTTGTTTTGCAACTGTACCTTGGCTCCAGTCCTAATGCATGCTGACCCTCGCAGTGTCCACCCAGTGCGACAGGTGTCTGAGTGGCGAAACGATTCAGCGAGAATATGTAGAAGGAAAGATCACCACACACCAACGGCACACTTCCCGCGGACACAGCCAACAACGTCAGCGCCCTCAACCTCGCCACAGTCGTTCCCGCACCCGCCGCAATTCATAAAGTCGCTCCTAAGGTCCGTGCACACAGACCGGCCATTCTCCATGCAGGCCGTCTCCATCAAGCTCTCACACAGCGGCCGACCTAGCATGCCACCCGGCGGTGGCATGTCGCTCCTCCGCTTCCGCTGGCTCCCCGTAGGTCCCGACCATACACATATTCCAGTCATCGAAGCCTTTCGCCCATCCTTGATAAATGTGCCTGTGCAGGTATCTTGGGTACCGGAGGGAGACAATGTGTAAGCGTTCTGGTGGAAGAGAAAAGAGATGTGCACCTACAGCCGGAAAAACACTTGAAGCTACTGTAGTCGTCATTGTCGTCAGTATTACATGCGGCGCCCGCTCCTCCGCATATCCCATCGGACCCACAGCGGTCTACACTCGCTCTGGTTAGCAAAGGAATGTGGGGGAGCAGCCGGCACGTACCCCAGCAGTTTGCGGTTGAGGCGCAGGCTGCCCCAGTGTCCCCGCAGTATCCATCAGGAGCGCAGTTTGTGTTGGCCGAATAGTGTGCGACACAAATAGCGCTGCTGGTGCACGGGGTGAGCCCCGCAGCTGCTGCACCAGCTGGATCCTGTCCCAGCACGGGCCGAAGGAATGACAAGCAGATCAATGCGAGCAGTGCAGCGAAGACATGGAATGCGGCCATCATCTCAGACTGTAAAGAGGAGGACGGAGTGCAGGCCAGCAGGGGACCGCAAGATTAGGCGCACAGGGTTTTGTACTACTGGCCCGTCCAGTCTATTATCATTGACCACCTGCCAGGCAAGATCCCAATGGTCTTTTAGGTCCGTACAGGGTCTAAGAGCCCGTTCGGCAACCGCGCGAAATGCTCTGTCCGAGCAAGATCTGAGGAGATAGACGATGGGCCGCCATCTTTCCGGGTTGTAAGGGAGAGCATACGAGGTAGGCGCAAAACCTTCCGGACATTTGGTGTGCGGAGACCCTAGTGGCGTCGCAACTGGGCGGAATCAAAGCGACCGAACACAGCCTGAGCTCGCTGTTGGGCGCCTCTGCCAGAACAACACGGCTGATCGCGGCCCACCCAGTGGTTCAATTTCAAATCGGACGATCCAGCTGCTCTGCAGACTACGCGACTGCCGACGAGAAGCTTGCCTCCCGGAAACAAGCGGAATCCCTTTTGGCGATACAGAACTATCGGCGAACATTCACAACGGAACAGGGTCTTGTGGCACCCGCTGCCAAAACCGCAACGTAACACTTAGACGCCTTCTCGTCCCTATGCTCTTCTTATGACTTCGCGTCGGCTGCCATGAAACCCCGGAGACCTCGGGTCGTTAGATCCCATTGGTCAGGTTTGCACATGCATAACTGTCTTGGCGGGCCCTGAGATATTTCCCCTGTGACAGAACTGATCGATTGAACATCTGAAGTGGTTATTCCGAGATGGGAACCCGCGGACATCGCGCAATGCATCCCTTCGGAGCCCCTTGCTCTCTTCCATCTCATCACTCCTGTGCTGGTCTGTAATCATGGTCGCCGCGCCTCTCTTCATTCTCCTGCTCAGCCTGATCCGCTTGGCGTGTCTTTGGTCTGTGGTCGCACAATCGGGCCTGATCGCGTGCAGCGACGACGCTACGTGCTCGGCTGCACTTCCATACGTATCCGGTGTGGTGCACTGCGCTCCTGGTGGATTCTGCGGGGATGTTGGGGCAGCGTGCACCTCTGACGAAGTATGCTTCGGTATGCGCTAGCTGCCCTATCTACTTTATATGCACTGCCCAGCTTAAGCCCGGTGACCGCAGATTTTTGTGGCCCGGATGGGATATGCGGAGGAGTCGGCGCTCCATGCAATACGAACAACTACAATGACTACGCGGACTACAGGTGTGATGCAAGCAGTGGGTGTCCGTCTCTGTTCTCTTCACCCAATGCACTTACGGCTCGTCTTCCCTTCTTACCACCAGATTACTGCGCAGGCACATTCACCCAGGATGGGCCCACCACCGGTGTATGTGAGCCCTCCGGCCCTTCGGGAAGTAGTGCCGCCGTTGCGGGACTCGTGGCGTGCAGCAGCGACGCCACCTGCACAGCTACAATTGGGCCTGGTGTGCACTGCGCCCCTGATGGATACTGCGGGGACACTGGGGCAGTCTGCTCCTCCAACATAGTGTGCTTCGGTACGTGCCAGCTGCCTGCTGTGCTTCTCCTGCTAAACTCAGGCGAGAGCAGATGCGTGTGGCTCCGATGGGATATGCGGCGGAGCGGGCGCGTTATGTGATAGCGACAACAATGACGACTACACTGGCTACAAGTGTACTTACGGCTGTGGGTGCACGTCTCACGTCTCTGCTCTCCTCTACCAGATCGTTGACGACTTGTCTCGTGTGTGAAACACACCAGATACATGCACAGGCACATTCGTCACGGACGGAGGAAACCCGACTGGAACATGTGTATGGTGGGGACCCACCGGGAGCCAGCGGAAACGGAGGAGGGATATGCCACAGCTGCCTGGCATGCTGAATCAGCCGCTCTGTGCCAGCTTGATGGAGACGGTGTGCATGGAGAACGGCCGGTCTGTGTGCGCGGATCTTAGGAGCGACTTTATGAACTGCGGGGCGTGCGGGAACGACTGTGGGGAGGTTGAGGGCGCTGACGTTGTTGGCTGTGTCCGCGGGAAGTGTGCCGTTGGTGTGTGGTGATCTTTCCTGCTGCATATTCTCGCTGAATCGTTTCGCCACTCAGACACCTGTCGCGCTGGGTGGACCCTGCGAGCGTCAGCATGCATTAGGACTGGAGGCAAGGTACAGTTGCAGAACAACCGGATTGGCGTACGGACGAAGCCCTTGCTCTAAATATCGCAATGGACTGGTCGTAGTGGCTTTTACATATGTTTTCTCACCAGGGCTAATGAAACATAATGTGTTGTACGTGGTCTGGCGGCTTCGTTGTAGGACCTCCGCAGAGGGGTCATCGGAGGAAATTTTTCGCGGGCCCTGCTTCTATTGTGGTGCTACCCGCTTCTGCGCTTCTTCCGGACCAGCGCCCATGTTTACTATGTCCCGGTCTATGTTTTGGATTTACACCCCTGGCATGGGATAGAGAGTGCCTTCGCATGGTTTTTCCTTCCCCCAAAAATCTCGATCCTTTTCAAGGAGGAAAGACTCTCATACAGCAACCACTCTTCCGCATATGCCACCGACGCCCCGCTTGTCTCCCCGCCGTCGCCTTCATTTGGAGATTGCACAGTGTACGAACAAGGCGGGCGGCACGTACCCCAGCAAGGATAGGCTTCCGAGCAAGCTGCCCCAACGTCCTGACAGATTCCGTCAGGGGTGGAGTATACCACCGAGGTGCCATATGGCAAAGCGCACATGGCGTCGCAGCTGCACGGTGCGAGACCGACGGAGGGTGCGCCTCCCGCATTTCGATGAGGGGCTTAGTGAATGCCAGGCCGAGCATGCCAAACAGCATGCTGGAGAGGCGGGAGAGGATCATAGAGACCAGCAGCGACAAGGGGAACCGGCAGGGTACCGGAGATGGAAGGGATATCATGCGCAGTGTAGGCGCTTAAATGTGTCGGAGAACCAAACGACTGCTCGGCGTCCATTCGATAAGAAGGTTCCTCATTAGCATGGCCCTGGTCCAGATATCAATCAATAGTCAGGGTCCCTGCGGGCACACATTCGCGCTGCAGCCGAATCTGACCGAGCTCCACCTTCTCCACCTCATTTGGGGTAACATGCCAGTTATCTGACTAGTGCACGCCGGCAATCGAAAGACGACACAAGCTGGGGAAGTCACACAACAATGTGAAGGGGAGTATCGGCAACTGGGACAACGCCGACGTTCGCGTTGCCATATTCATCATATTGGCTTGCTCCGTCAACTGAGAGCTCCGTAGCAGTTTTTATCCTCGGATTACGATCTTCGGTTGCATCTCTATGCAGAAACGCTCTCAGGGGACAAGAGCACGTCTAGGATCGTCTGCGGGTGCCAGTTCGAATAAGCATCATTGCTGAGCTCATCCAGTGTTCCCACAACCCCGTTGCCGGCTTCGAATCCAAGGAACATCGCTGCACGGAAGTTTGTGGGATCCTTCGCGACCGTGTTACGAAGTGAGTCAACGGTCTCGTGCGTGATGTCGAGCGTCTTGCCCGTGGTGGCTTCGTATTGTTGAAGAATATCCACGTGGGTCTGAAACACAAGTGAGTTGCGCGTATCGAATGACGTCACAAGAACCTACGGCACGCTCCGCCTCGATGCGGAAGATCGCATTCTCCAGTTTAGACGGAGACAAGGTCGTAAGCACGTGTACAACGTAGCGTGCGATATCCATCCGGCTCGTGAAGGAGACAAGGTTGCTGCCGGAACCTGCAAGGTTGACTTGGCCTTTCGATAGATCAAAGCCCAGGTCTCTGCGTTGCTATTCAACCGAGCTTCAACTTGATAACAACCAGAATACTTACGGTCCAAATGAGGTGTCTGTGAAGGCGCCCGTGAAGAACAAGGCGTACGGCAGGCCCATCTGCTCGAGCGCCACCCTTTGCGAGTTCTTCAGGCCCCACAGTCCGGTTGTACCGCCGATAGTAGGCATGCCAAATTCGGAGGGGACAAACAGCTTGACGCCGCTGTCCTTGGCGACTCTCGCCAGCGCGGTCTGCATAGGCACAGCGGGCTTTCCAACGGTCGAGATCACGACATCTATGCCGCGAAGGACGGTCGCGAGGGGCTTGACATCGTTGTAATCGAGTGGGATCAGCTTGGCACCTTGGGCAGAGAAGCGTTCGAGTCCGGCTACCTATTTGTAGGTAAGCATATATGATCGTACACTGTCCCGATGGTGCTTACTGAGCGCGACAGGATGGTGACCTCGCCGACTTTCCCCAGAACCTTCCGCTTCAACAACTCGTGGACGATGAAGCTCCCCAGACCACCCGCTCCAACTATCACAAAGTTCTTGAACAATGACATCCCGTCAGCTGGAGAGACCAGAGTGCAAGTCAGAGGGCAAGACAGCGCGGTTACTCTCTCAGCATCGACAAGGCTGAGTAATTTAAAGAAGCCTCATATTGCCAAGTAAAGTTTAGGCACATGGTCAGCCGAAGATCAAGCCTAAACCCTGTCAGGGAATCCAAAGTACACTGATGCAGAGAGCCAGCACTTGCGGCAGCCATGTTTGCGGGAGAAGCGCTTCCTGGATCGGGAACTCGCTTTGCTGGCAGATAGCAACGTTTCGTCCGCGGCAATCCCGTTTGCAGAATGCATGAATAATATTATAGACAAATCCGCTGCATTCCCTTCGCCGTCCCACCAAGATGGCATCTCGTCCGGGAAATTGACTGTCACCGGCGCTCGGGACTCAGAAGGTCCTTTCAATCTCCTTCTGGCTTCTGGGCTTCCGGATGAACCAAGAGACGCAAAGCGATTAGCACCATCGTAGACTAGAGGGCGGTCCGAGATGTTCACCAAGCCACGAAACGGAGGACAGACAACTGTAGGAGATTCGCACCCAATTGGTTCTAGGATGATGATGGTTTGATTCGACGTCATTCATCCGGAGCCGGGACGGGATCAAAGATGCTGCAACGAGACGGGGGCAAACCTGTTTACGGGGAAAACGGAGGAACGCCGGGCAGCCCAGCGAGCAGCGCAAGTGCACCGCATCCCACCGCCCAATACCACCTTTTAGACAACGTCTGCATCGGGCGCCAAAATAAGTACGTGCATATAAGTTGACCACAGCCAGAATTGTTGGTGAGTTTGCACTTCTTATCGGTGTGAGCGCGCTGCATTGGCTTGTGAGCGCACACGACACACGCACCAAAACACCTCTAACGCGTGTCCTTCTCCTAACGCAGACCCTTATCCTCCCTCAAGCTTGCCGCCACCGTCATCCACCCACCACACGCCGACATCAGTGCATCTTATTGCTATTCAAAACCCTATTCAAACACGATGGATCACGACGAGCTGTATCCCATCGCCATTCTGATTGACGAGCTCAAGTCGGACGACATCTCGCTCCGCCTCAACGCCATTCACCGCATATCCACGATCGCCCTCGCCCTCGGTCCGCAGCGCGCTCGCGAAGAGCTCATTCCATTCCTCCAAGAGAGCCTTGACGATGAGGATGAAGTATTACTGGCCCTTGCAGACGAGCTTGGGAGGGGTCTGGAGGATCAGCTGGGCGGCAAGGAGTACGCGTATATGTTACTGGGACCTTTAGAGAACCTCGCCGCTGTGGAAGAAACGCTCGTGAGAGAGAAGGTAAGCGCATACTTGCATTGTTATATTCTTTTCATGCCTCGCCCGCATCATGGATGTTGTGCCTGGCTGCATACACGCGTTTTCTCTTGCTTTACGCGGTATTGGAATGTGTGCTAACCAAGCATCCGCAGGCGACTGAGTCGATGTGCAAAATCTGCACTGTCCTTGTTCCTCCACAACATGAAGAATACTTCGTCCCTCTCCTGAAGCGGCTATCCTCGGGCGAGTGGTTTACAAGCCGAACGTCCGCATCTGCGCTTTACGCTCCTGTCTACCCACATGTTAGCGAGGGCGTCAAGGCTGACCTCCGCAAGGGTTTCCAACAGCTCGGCGCGGACGATACGCCTATGGTACGCAGGGCGGCGGCAAAGCACCTCGGCGTGAGTTGCTGCTGTTGCTGCGCCAACGCGCGTGTTGACCTGTGTTGCTGCAGCCATTCACAAAAACGCTCGCGAAAGAGCACGTCGTTTCCGACGCGATCCCTGTTTACCGCCGACTGGCATCCGACGACCAGGATTCCGTCAGGTTACTCACTGTCCAAGATTTGATCACCATCGCCCAGCTTCTCAACCATGCGGAGGTTAAAGACCAGCTGTTGCCGTCGATCAGGCAGTCTGTAGGGGACAAGAGCTGGAGGGTCAGGTACATGGTTGCGAACCATTTCGTAGAGGTGCGTGCCATTGACCAGCTGGATTGGCTCCTCTAATGCGTTGGTACAGTTGGCAGAAGCTGTTGGCAAGGAGATCGTTCAAGACGAGATGGTCGGCGCATATGTTCAGCTGCTGAAGGACAACGAGGCGGAAGTCCGGACAGCAGCAGCTGGTCAGCTGCCCGGGTTCTGCAAGCTGCTCGAGCCTGAAGTCATCCTTACGCGCATCCTGCCTTGCGTCCGCGACCTGTCAACCGACACTTCTCAGCATGTCCGTGCGGCGCTTGGAAAGGAGATCAGCGGACTGGCACCGCTGCTGGGGAAGGAGGCGACGATTGAGCAGCTGTTGCCCCTATTCCTGCTTCTCCTGAAAGATGAGTTCCCCGATGTTCGACTCAACATCATTAGCAAGTTGGAACAGGTCAATGCTGGTACGCATTACCTGTGCTGAGCGGGCAAGGGGGATGAACTGACAAATTCGCAGTTATCGGCATCGACCTGCTTTCTCAATCGCTCCTTCCTGCTATAGTCGAACTTGCGGAAGACAAGCAATGGCGCGTGCGTCAGGCAATCATCGAGTACATTCCATTGCTGGCCACCCAGCTCGGCGTTCAGTTCTTCAACGACCAGCTGAGCAACCTCTGTATGCAATGGCTTGGCGACACCGTCTTCTCCATCCGCGAAGCTGCGATCATCAACCTGAAGAAGCTGACGGAGGTGTTCGGTGTCGAGTGGGCGAAAACAACTATCGTCCCCAAGGTGCTGGCTATGGGGAACCATCCGAACTACTTGTTCAGGATGACCACTATATTCGCTATCACGGTGCGTGGCGGCGAAGTCGTCCATGACATGATTCTCATTCCCATGCCAGACCCTTGCGCCTGTGCTGAACCTGGAGGTTACTCGTGACCTCGTCCTTACGACTGTCGTCCAGCTCGTAGGCGACCCCATCCCAAACATCCGCTTCAATGTCGCCAAAGCTCTAGAAGTCATTTCGGAGAACCTTGCGTCATCAGCAGAGGGTCGGGATATTATCCGCACACGAATCCTTCCCCAGTTGGAGTCGCTGAGGAACGACAACGACGCGGACGTGAGGTACTTCGCGATGCGGGCCCTAGATAAGGCAGCTGCCAGACAATGAACCCAAGAATCCGAATAGAAGAGGTACCCCTTAATCCCCCGAGCCTCGTGCGGCGTGCGGTTGGCGGTGTCTGTATCCCTGACGTGATTCAAGGACGTTCTAGTGTAGTCCCTCGCGATAGTTGGAGTTCTGATGTTTGCGTGCCGGAGGAGATACCTATACCCGTGTCGGATCGCTTTGGCGCCGGCTTTCTACGTTCACTACTGTCACGAAGAGAAATAGCCTACAGGAGAATGGCATAGTAAATAACAACGCAAGATGTGGCGAATACGCGGGAGCCAAGCATGGAGCTGGACCGAGGAGCTTGGTTTATCGCCATCACGTGTTCCCGTGCCTTCCTTCTCGTTCTGTCCTTCCCGCGCTCCCGCGCATTTGTACCTGACGGTCCCGCAGAAGCGCGACATTATCTATCTCCTTCTCGTCTCCACGGCGCCCGTATTGGACTCATGTCTGCTGTCGTGTCTATTTGTATGGCTAGATCGTTCGTGTCATGGCCGGATTGCCTGACAAGGCAACCGCCGCCTGGGGATGTGTCACTAGTCGCTACCTCGTTTGTCGCTCGCGGGCGAACAAGGATATCAGGCCAGCGGTAGGTATATAAATCTGGGCGTTCCTTTGCTGTCAATCGAGGATTCCACGCGAATATGCTCCTTCTGGGTCGTTCGGCTCTCCTCGCCACGCGCTTGTTCGCCCCTCGATTTGCCCCTGCCTCATATACAAGGCGGCCGACGCTTGGGGGTCTTGTCACTCGCTTTCGTGCCCCTCTCCATAACCTCGCACCCGTCAACAGCGACGACATGAGTGACCCGGCCCCCACCGACAGCGCGAATCCTTTCGAGGCGCTGATCCCGCTTGTCACGCCCTACCTTGAAGAAGCGCAGGATCCGTCGACCGTTACCCCAGATGACCCTCGATACAAACTTCTGGAAGAGAAGCACCCATGGACACTTGTTGAAGGGCAGCTTGCCACTTATACGCGGTACGGTGTTCACTATATGCGCCTATTTGTTGTGCTGATTGTGCCCCGTAGTCCGACTATCGGGAGTGAGCAGGTTTGGGCGCTCATGAAGGTGCTTATGGGAGAGTGAGTCCCCTTCATGAAAGATTACCGATTCCGCCGTTCTAACATGGTGCCAGACATTTGGATGCGGCTATCGGAGCTACGATCCGTACGACCTTTGATATGCCGACGCTCAAAGATCGCTTGCTGGAAGGCATTATGAGGATGAGGTGCGTGTGTCAGTACCTTAGAGAAGCGACCGCTTGACGCATATATGCAGATTCCACTCACCGTTGATTGCCGCTTCTCTTGTGCGCGACTCGGAGACTAGCCTGGACCTGCACTGGAGCTATACGTGCACACCCTCGCAGGAGGCAGCGTTGACGTGGGCTCGTCAAGTCCTGCACGTGGTAGAGGATCCCATCACGATGGACGAGTTCACCCATGTCGCGGCGCAGCCCCTCCCTGAGGTTCATGAAGACGGCCACCCTTCGTTGTTCAGCGTGTATCTACTCACCAACGTGTACCCGGGGAACAAGGTCGCGGTCTTCGTGCATGCCGCTCACACCCTGATAGACGGCCACTCTGGCTTGGACTGCTTGGCGCAGCTCCTCAGCTACGTCGTGACTCCTGAAAAGACCCCGGTGGCTGCACAGCTGCCTTGGGGACAGGAATGGAAGAACCTCCCGCCCGCGACATTCGAAGCGCTCGGTGGATTGCCAGAGAGCTTCAAGACGGAAGGTCTGGCTCTGATGAAGGAATACTGGGCACTGAGCAAGAATGAAGGAGTACGTCCGCTCTGTTCGATCTCCACCCCTGTTTGCTGAAGCCTATTCCAGACTCGGCATTCGCTCAAACCGCAACGGGTTATGCCCATCACTGCAAAGCCGGAATACGCGGTCCGGGTCATTGATACAGCGACAACATCAAAGCTTCTCGCTCGGCTCAAGGAGCTCAAGTACTCGCCAACGACTCTCATCGATGCCGCTAAGGCGCTTGCCGAGCTTCGCTTAAATCCCATTCCAGATGAGGAGCGAGATTCCGTCTTTTTCAGATATGGTGTCGTGTGCGTTCTGTGAGAGTTCAAAAGGGACTGTTGCTAATCAGAGATCGGAACAGTGTCAGCCTAAGGCGGTACCTGAAGTGCGATCCTCGGACCTATATCACGTCGTGCCTTACCTTTATCTCAAATGAACTTCCGGTTTCCTCGATTCCAACGGATGTGTCTGAGGAGGACCGGTTTATCGCCGTTATGGACACTATCAACAAGCAATACGTTCGATGGGCTTCGGAACCATTACTCCCGTTCATCGGCGCGGTGCAGACAACGCTCGAACATCCTATCGTCATGATCATGAACCAGATGGCATCAAACCACTATATCGGTCTGCATTCGAGCGTCGGCCTTGTCGAGAGCATTCTTCCCACCAAGTGGAACGACAGTACCGGCAAAGAGGTCATCCGCATTGACGACATCAAATTTGGACATCGGAAGGCCGGGCCACCCCCGTACGTTCCCCGCAACTCTGTTCGTCGCGCTTGGCTTATTTTTCATGTAGCGCGATGGTCTCTTTCACCGTGAACGGCAGGATCCACTTACAGATCATGGTATGTCATACGTTTTGGCATGGGAGCCACGTCATCTCATGACTCGCCAGTATGGGGATCATTGGAATACTGCCTACATCAACCAGTATCTCGACGAGATCGAGCGAAACATGCGCCTTATCCTTGATGGCAAAGGCGCTGCCGGAAGCCTTTCCGCTCACCTCTAGCAGTGACGTTCATCATCACGGAGGATCTCGGCTGTCAAAGAATGCCAGTCTCGTGGGTTCTGATGTATTCAGATCTTGCAACCAGTGCGCCACTGAGATAGTCTCGCCCTCTTTTGCATATCCTTTTTGCATTAATGACCAGATATATCATGCATTGATGAGATCAGAGGCTGCGGAGGATAGCCACGAGCGAGAGATCGGGACCCATCCTGCGCGTCACAGCTGCGGCGTATCACTTTACGGAATGCATTCCACGGGACAGTCCGGAAATACGGCAGACCAAACTAAGAACATTTCTGTCAATCAAGGGCCAGACTTGTCCGCATCTTCAACCGGGATTCTACTCTCAGCGAAGAAGTTGAACGCAAGCGTCGGCGGTCATTTCCCTCGTTTCTAGTCAATACAATACAACCCCGCCACCAATGTCCAGCCATCAGGGGTGCAGGGCTGTTTCCGTACCCCTGGTCCCTGCTAGCTTGTCCTGCTACGTGTCAACGTCTTCTATCAGTGGAAGCTCGAGACAATGAAGAAATGAATTTCCATTAACCCTGAGATTCTGAGGAACAAAGACGGGACAGGATATACTTCTGTAGCGGCCAATGCAGCTGCACCAGCATCTGATCTTGTGGCCGCTGTGCTGCAGGTTGTTTCAGATGGTCTTCACCGCCTCGAATCCACCGGCCGCTGCTATGACTTCGTGCGGCAACCTAGTCCTTGTGCTCTGGCACCTGCTCCGGCAACGGCATGGACTTACCCGTCCGTTGCGGGAACAGGTGCCCAAAACGGTGGATGGCACGCCGTCCCGAATTGTCACATTTGTTCTGGAAATCTCAGCTTGCGTACCTCTGATGTGCTTCAGCGCTGAGCGGCGGCCCAAGAAGGAGAACTGGTGAAAGAGTTCGGAGGCTGAGTTGGTCTTTGGCCAGTCTGAAGGCTGTGAGGACGCGGAGCGAGCGGTGCCAAGCATCGGATCCCTGATCGTTTCCATGGAACGTGTGGTTGGAACGTGGTTGTCATGTCCCCGCACATCTGCATGGACTTTGACCTGGACGGCTCCTCGTTTCCTCATACGCTGTGTTAAGATGACTGCCGACACCGCTTGCTTGTCTTGATATCGGAAACCAAGAGTGGTATACTGCTTCTCTTCACGCACACTGGCTGTGTGATCGCTCGAGCTCTGGCTGTCAAAGATGAATGGATCTGTTCTCAGGTATACCGAATGCGTCAGTCATGGCAGCAGTGGCCCTCAATCCGGCAAATACAAAGTAGCGAGGGGATGATCTTTAAGCAATGATGCGTCTCGCAATGGTCTGCGGCAGCACCTCGGCTCGCTCGCTCTCCACTGAGCACGCTCGCTCTCTCGCAGCTGCAGTGGTGGTCTGTTCGACGTGACAACTCGGCCTCTGCTCGCCCGACGGTCGAACGACAAGTGTAGCCAGGACCTGGCTCTTTACCAAGAAAGGAAGATTCTGCAGTTAGGTATCTGTATCTCAGCACTACGCACCTCCCAACTAACGCGAAGATGCTAGCTGATCTCATTCGACTGGCCTTGAGAGCCTTGGTTGAGGCGCGGTTCCGTTCTCCTCCGCAGCCTGCCGGTTGATGCGCCTCCCCCTCTGCCTTTGCCCAACGCAGCCTACCAACGCAGCGTGCTTTGACCTTCAGAAGGAGGCGTCACGTCACCGCCTGGGAACATTCAGCTGACCCCGCCTTGCGAGCGGCTCGCACGCGAAAAGCAGCCCAAGCTCGGCAAGCTTGCCATCTGCGCCCAGACGGGACGAGGCAGGGCGACGACTCACGATCTGAATCTGCACGGCGCTCCCTGCATCGCTACAGCTACAGGCTTGAAATTGGGGTGCATCTTCCGGAATTGCTCATGCCGCTGGCTGCGCTACGCAGAAGCTCTTATAACGCGGGCAGCTGGCCGCACGAGAGTAGATGCAGACGATACACGCACGGTCGCACATTAGTCGTTTCTTCTTCGCACGCGGATAAGCACACCACCAGCTCGTCAGAACCTTAGCAATCAGCGCTGGTCCAACGCTCTACTCTCATCATGGTCGACAAGAAGCGCATCCAAAGAAGCGGCACCACCAAAGTGCGGGCGAAGCGGCTCGCCAGAAGCGAGCTATCAATTCAAGTTTTTACTCCTCGAGCACCAGGAAGCGCTGGTGGGAGCGGGGCACCGCCCGTGCTCACCCCGCTGTTTATTCCACCCACCCTTACTCCGAGTGTGGCTCCACCACCCCCGGTACAGGGCACCAATATGACCCCCGTACGAGAATACTTCGTGCGTCTTTCTTCTCATCATTATTCCGCTTGGCACTGACACCAGTCGTAGAGGAATGAAACCTACCCCCTCCCCGGAGCAGTAGCCTACATCCGCGGGCGCCAAGTGCCCCTGACCTTCTATCCCCACCTGCTCGCAGCCCTGCAAAGGGAAGTGCGCACGCACATGCCGCAGTACTCGCCTGCCACCTGGGCAGAGGTTTGCGAGAGCATGCAGCTCACACTGGCCAAGCCGGATCCTGGCACGCGCGACTACCGATGCGAGATGTGCGCCATGCTGGTGCTCGGTGTGGATGGGACCCGGAGGTGCAGGGCAAGGTTCGACAAGGCCGACGAGATTGTCGAGGTGGATTTGGACTATGGTACGTGTCCCTTTGCACCAGGCACTTCGGCAGCTAATAGGCGCCCAGACATGTACATCCTCCGCCCGGCCCTGGACTGCCCTATAGACGCCTTTGGCACTCCGGACGGCACGCCCGCGCGCATCCTATACACCCAGCCGCCCCAGTCGCCGCCGGGGGTGACGGTGCTCCAGACGTATTGGATTAGGACGGAGCCGGAGCCAGAGGATAAGGTGTTCTTGCTCTATGAGATTGCGTGCGGGAGAGGGGTGAGGAAGGGGTGGATGGACGGACCGGTGTGGGTTTGACTAGTGTCGGAGAAGGAAAGGAGGGAGAGGAGGCGCGTGAAGAGGGGAAGGGCGAGGAGGAGGAAAAGGAGGCGGCAGAGGCGGAAGCGGACAAGGAGGAGAAGAACAAGGAGAAAGAAACGGGGGAAGGGAGCGAAGAGATAGAGAAGCCGGAAAGCGATGAATAAGACGAGGAAGGGCGGGAGCTGTATTCAAACAGATTATCATTAGTATAGCATCGCTTGATCAGAATTGGTATAGAATTGCCTGATATTTACGTTAGCATCTATTTATTGCCATGGACAATACATTATATTTTCATATACAGCTCAGGGTCGTCGGTGCCTGTGTGCCCTTTCGGTGGTTCGCAGATAAGGCAGAGCACAAGCGCCGTTCCCCTGGGAATAAGCGCTCTCGGGAATATCGAGCAGATGCCGATTTTTTTCACCAAAGAAACGCCTCTAGGGGGAGCAGCCAGAAGTCCATTGGAATTGGGCACTGGTCTTTGGTTAAGCCTAGTACAGCACCTCACTTGTGTGTTTCCGAAGGGGAGCTAACTTTCCACCATTGTGTCAACGTGCGGTCCGGAGACGCGACTAACTACGCTTGCTGGGAGAGCCTCGCCCTCACATTCGGGGGAGCAGGATGGAGCAAGTGCTTCATCGGGGCACGTTCAGGTGAGCTCCAAGAGCACAAAATGTACACAACACATCGTGGAGGAAGGGAAGGCGCCAGAAGTATCGGGAGGCAGGGTTAGACACGGTCAGCGACAGTGTGTTGCCCAGATCTGTGAGAAAGTTGCCCTGACCATACGGGGCAGGGGACGGCCGAAGCCGAGGAAGCGAAGCTCCGAAAGGCGGAAATCGCTCCAGCATGGATTGTATGTCGCCTTTCATGATATGGGTGGGTGAGTCAGCAAATACTGTGCCCGGACTCAGGGAGCAGCGAGAGGAACCCGAGGAGGCGAAAGGAGGATCGGTCGTATCGGGAACCACGTGCTGTTTGAGAGTAGATCTCGGGCATTGGTCGTACGCTGTATGCTTCATACAGCGAAGCGGACAGGTTATAAGCGCAGGCAGAATGCTCCATATAGCGATGCGGATAGGTCGGCAAGATCTCGTGAGCAGCGGCATGAGAACACGAGGACATGAAGCGATCAGAAGCGCGCTATGCTGTGAAGAGCGTTTGATACTTGTCAACAGACATTGGTTACAGCAATCCGCTCTCTCCCATTGCTGATCAATGCACCGCGGCGTTTCGCGCTGGCCTGCTCTTCCTCATGTTCTTCGCCCAAGCACAAGCGCAGCCGCGCATCCTGCTTCTGGCCAGCGGCGCCCCTCCCGTCCTCCGTGGAACAACTTCCCATTCTGCTCAAGCCGCGGCATGCCGAACCTCACTCCCCTCCGAATCCCCCTTTCCCCTTTCCCATTCCGCCCAAGCCCCTTTGACTTCGGCCGCGTCCTTCCGAACCGCGCTCTTCCCTAACCCCTGCCCAGCACCCAGCACCTCAGGGGCCACGAGGAGCCTCAGGTGGTGGTGTTTCACGGCACTGTATAAACTGGTAAAAACGGATCTGATAAGCCCACGCGGGAGCATCAGCCGCTCGGCGACCCCGGCCGGCACCTGTTACCCCGCTCGGGCGCGGGGCCGGGTCGGAAGTCGTGATGGTACACTTCCTTCCTAGAGTATCACCCCTCTTTCCTCTTTCACTCATTCATACTCATTGCTGGCAACTGCAATGCCGCGGACACGGAGTGGGCCGTCTCGGCCGAAGGGGGGCTATAACATCCTCGCCCACGAGCAGCACACACACGAGCTCGCAACACGCCCCTCTTCACCCCACTTGCACGCCGCCTACTCCCACCCCCACCCACCAGAGGAACGACAGCAGCAAGCAGAGATGACGATCAAGGCCCCCTCACTGCAACGAACAAGTTCACGCGAGTCACTCCTGTCCACTTCATCCTCAGCCTCCTCGGCCTCAGCCCTGCCTCCCTCGCCGGGAGGAACGAGCGACGGGGATGGGGAGGTCGATGGTCGAGGCGTGGGTGTGAGGACGGAGGAGGGGAGGATGGACCTCGCTACGCCCTCTGTGCAGAAGATTGGCGCGAAAGGCTGGACGATCCGCGCGCTGGCGCTGCTCTGCGCGTGCGCGCTCAGCGTCGGCAGCCATTAGTGCGCCCCCCCCTTTCCTCTGACCCCTTTCACATCCCCGCTAACGCAGCGCCGCAGCGCCCAATACTTTCTTGGGCCGATCAAGTCCCGTCTCGGGCGTGAGATGGGCACTTCCAACGCTCAATTCTCGCTTCTCATCGCCTCCTTCTCCCTGAACAACACCTGGACGCCCCTGCTCGGGGGTCTGCTCACGGCCCGCCTCGGCACAGCCTGGAGCAGCATCATTGCCACTTCCCTCATATTCTTCGGCCAGCTCATACTGCTCATCGGCGACGCGCTCGAGAGCGTACGACTCATGTCCCTCGGCCTGTTCGTCTTCGGCCTCGGAATCTCCCCGCTCGCAGTGGTGCAGGAAACGATCATTGTCCGATTCTTCTCCTCTCACGGGCTTGGGATCTCCCTCGCCCTAGGCCTGCTAGCGGGGAAGGGAGCAAGCTTCGTCAGCGCCATAACGAGCTTCCCGCTGTCGGAACAGTTTGGTCCAAGAGCTCCGTTTGTAGTCGCCACCCTCCTGGCGGCGTTCAGCTGGGGGGTCAACTTGGTCTACCTCTCCTGCAGCGCTTGGTTCGCTAGGGGCACAGGGGTGGGGTTGGAGGAGGGGGAAGCGCGCGCAGCCGCTCGACGGGCCGCGGCTGAGGCGCGCGCAGGTGCAGGCGGGGGGCTGAGCGCGGTGGAACGGATGAGCGAGGCGGAGGCGATGAAGAAGGTGGAGAGGAAACGGAGGGTCAGGTTTGGGAATATCGTAAAGCTGGGAGATATCTTTTGGGCGTATGTTGGTGAGTCCCGCTTGGATCCTTCTTTTTCCCGTCCCGAGCAATCGGACTGCCGGACGCGGACTGGACTGTGACTGGGAGGCACCTGAGTCTAGAGAGTGTGCTGACGGAAAGCGGGAAATAGGGATAAACGTACTCTGCGGCGCCATCTGGGCGCCCTTCCTCCACCTCAGCGCGAACATCATCGAGCGCCGGTATGGACTCACTGAGGGGGATGCTGGGAGCAGGGCGAGCTTGCTCATGGCGGGGAGCATCTTCTTGTATCCGATTGTGCGTCCTGTCCCTCCCGTCCTCTGTTCCCCCTCCTGGCAGGATATGCTAACATGCCTCGCTTCGCTCGGCAGTGCGGCTACCTCACCGACCGGCTCAAGACCGCAACAGTAGTGCACAAGATGTTCGTCCTCTCCTCCCTCCTGACCCTCGTATGCTACTCCTGGCTCGCCCTCCCCGCGAGTTGGACGCGCACGCCCACTCCCGCCCTCCTGGCATTCGGAGGCGGGCACGGGTTCGCCACTCGTGAGTCTCGGCTCTCATACTGTACCTGAAAAGGGAAGGGTGCTGATAGGGAACAGTGCTGCTGGTCATTATCGTCCCCCATCTGGTGCCAATCAAGTACGTCTCCTCTGCTCTAGGAGTGCACAAGGCCGTGAGTCCATTTCTTCACTCCTTCCTAATGAACTCATCCTAACACCTCCCAGCTCGAGCAAACCGGTAGCACGATCTCGCAAACGCTCGCCGGGCTTTTGCTGGACAAAACCCGCTCCTCGGCCCCAGACACGCCCAACAACCTGCACGCAATCTCCCTCCTCCTGTACGCCTTCCTCGCCGTGAACGTATTTCAGCTCTTTGGAGCCCTGGGGTTGTGGAGGATGCAGGTCCTTAGGGACAGGGGGGTCACTGCGGCGGGTGCGCAGGCGAACAATAAAGGGTACATGTCCCTCCCTGTCGACGAAGCGGAGGACGGGGCGCTCGTCCCCGAGGCCTCCCTCGATGCCGAGATCTCCGCCCCAGCGGGGGCGCTAAAGCACCTCCGCACGCTCTCGCAGCACAGCACCCGGCCGCTGCTCACCAAGCCCAAGCGCCGCGCCAGCAGGGGGAACATGATGGCCCGCAGTGCTGCGGAGAGGAGGCGCGGGAAGAAGTTCATGATCCTGGGCGCGCTGGCGATCTTGGCTGCTTGGGCACTGTTTATGGTCGTCGCATGGCAGAAGCTGGATGAGAAGGCGCAGCGGAGGTAGGCGGCGCGGGGTGCCAGTGCAGGAAGGGAGCGGCGCTGAGGAGGCGGTTGGAAGGAGCGACTCGGATTCATCTTTCCTTGTATTGTAGATCCCATCCTGTAACTATACACATCTCGTTTCCTGCGTATCCCCGACCTGCCAGTCAAGAAGCAGCTGGCATTAAAGAAGCAGCCAGAAGCAAGTCTCGGGAAGTTGCCGGAAAGAAGCCAGCTGAAGCAGAAGCATTCCATTCATTCCTCGGATGTATTGAGCCATGAGGGTCCAACGCCCTTCTTTGTCGGCTAACAAACAGTTGAACTGCGCCCTCCGAGTCCTCGCCGTCATTCGAGGGCGACGAGCTGGGGCCTCGTGCACGCCGTCAACGGCCTATTTTGGACCTCGAAGGGCACGCTGCTATAGACGGGCGAGAGAGTCATATTCCTGCAACATACCGCGTTTCTACACGAATGACTGCACGGACTTACAGTATACCATCACAACCACTTTATCCTGCATCGCGACATTTCAACCATACGATTCCAGCATAAAACAAACCTAGATGCACGCCATACCAACGTCCCTCCTGCTTCTGCTGGTGCTAGCGTTGCGCACCACGGCGTTCCCGTCACCCCACCTATTGGACGTATGGAACGCCTATGGATCCAAGCTAGGGTTGTACGACCCGCAGTATTCCAATCGGCCACTACCTGGGCTCCCGACGTTCGATGAGAAAGGCGGGGGGAGCGGGAGGAGAACGAAGCGGGCCGAGTCGTGGGTCGTCGTAGATGTGTACCAGGGCGAGGGGTTCTTCGAGTGCGTCGTACTGCTTCGGGCAATGGGCGGAATGTTGATGCCGGGAGACAGCGACTTCCAGTTCTTCGACCAGTCTGACCCGACCCAGTGCGTGACCCCTTCTGCCCGGACCTGCGCACTCGACTGACCTTCCACAGCGGACAAGTGAAGTAGGCCAACCTCCTGCTCTCTGCTGTTCCTTATTCGCTAACCAGCATCTGTGCATCAGCTACCTGAACAAATCCCTCGCTCTGTCCCGCGGGCTCGTCGAAGTGACCTCGGACAACAAGGCCATCATGCGCGTTGACAACCATACGGACCTCCCGCTGGGGCAGTACAGGGACAGCGTGCGCATCACCTCCTCCAAGTCGTACACCGGCGGTCTGTTCTTGTTGGATGTGGAGCACGCGCCCTGGGGATGTGGGGTGGTGCGTCTTTCCTTCATCTCTAGCTGAGGAACGCGCTGAAGGGGGATGGTGCAGTGGCCCGCGCTCTGGACCGTAGGCGCGAACTGGCCCGTGGGAGGGGAGATCGATATCTACGAAGGGGTGAACCTCGGCACGCACAACCAGGTCACATTCCATACCGAGCCGAGTGCGTCCTTAACCCTCCCTGCGCTAGACCTTCGCTGACTGTGTATAGACTGCACATATACGCGCGGCGTCAACCAGACCGGCACTATAATCGTATGTCTATTCCTTACAGGAAGGGGAGAGCTGGCACTGATTCGTAGTGCAGGGTACGGACTGCGACGCGTTCGTCAACGACAACTCGGGTTGCGGGATCACGGACCCCTCGCAGACGTCGTATGGCGAGGCTCTAAATGCATTGGGCGGCGGGGTCTTTGCCATGAAATGGGACGATGACGGTATCGCAGCTTGTACGTCTTCTTTATTTGCTGGCTTGATATAGAGGACTCGTGCTGATATGCATCGTGTGGCAGGGTTCTTCCACCGCTCCTCCATCCCGCCCGACGTCTCGAACGGTGATCCTCAGCCCTCTGGCTGGGGCTACCCCACCGCCCAGCTCGCACCGGGCGGGTGCAACCCTTGGCTGTACTTCTCCGACCACTCGATCGTCTTCGACATCACCCTGTGCGGGGACTGGGCGGGCAGCGCGTACAGCAGCAGCGGGTGCCCCGGGTCGTGCGAGACGCAGGTGATGAAGGGCGCGAATTTCGTGAATGCCAGTTGGGTGGTCAATAGCTTGGTCGTCTTTAGAGAGTCGAACTTTGCTGCTAGTGAGGCGCACGGGCTAAGGGCAACGATGTGGACTTTTGTAGTGAGCTTGCTGGCTGTAGCGGGTGTGATAATGCTACGGTGATGAAACACACTTGTGAGACCTGCTCTGGATAACGACTTGTGCATTTGGCAGGACTCAAGACGACTCGGACAGCAAACATGGAAGAGGGTACATCTACACAAAGCAAGAAATGAGGGAGACGGCTTTGCTACAACACGTCAATGGTTGGGAACAACAGTTGCTATCCCCAGACAGGGAAAGGTATACGGCGAAGGAACAACAGATCAGGATCGTCCTCTTCATCTACAAATACAATCATTTCTCAAGACATCATTTCTCAGGACAAACGAGCAGCACCACCGAGAAGCGCGACCTTCAGGCATCTTCTTCCTCGTATTGATGTTCGTGCCGTGGCCGCTTCCTGACGTCGAGCGCGGCGGCCGATGACGACCCATCGTAGCCGGACAGGTTCCGCCTTCTACGCGAGCCGAACACCTGGCCCTTGAGCACCGCGACCGTCTCGCCGCTCATTCCGTCGTCAATGTCCATACTCAGGTTGTTGATAGCCTGAGCGGAACGAAAGGGCATCGCGGGCGTCGGAGGCTTGATGTCCTGATGTTCGCTTGACATCCGCTGAGGCTGCTGCTGATACGCGGAATGGGTATAGGGATAGTCGGAACCCGGATAGGGCATTGTCTGGGTCTGCGGTTGTTGATGTTGCTGCGCCTGGGTATACGTATACTGGTTTGACCCGTTTGACTGAGCCGACATGCCGTCGCTGCCATTTTGCATGTTCTGGATAGTGGCGGAGGACTCGATCGGAGAGTTGGTCATGCCCGTGCCAGCGCTGTTGGGCTCAGTGGAAGCGTCTGACATCCCGGTGCCAGTAGACGTATTATTGGCATCATAGTGGGATCCGCTGTCGGTGTAGGCATGGAACGACGACGCCTGAGATGCCTGAGCCTGTTCTGCCACATTGGGGGCGATCGTGGTGATCCGCATCCCGGTGGTTGGCGTGCCGAACGTAGATGCGGAAATATGATGAGGTCCTCTCGGGGGAGCCGGTCCACTCGGCGCAGAGACAGCAGAAGCGAAATCGCTCGTCATGTTGTGAATCGGCATCGTCATCCCCGACAAGCCGCTGAACGTAGAATTCGGCGCCTGATTGGTGTACATGATCCCAGTCGGCGCAGCGTACAGACCGCCATACTCGTAGCCCAGCGACTGCGATGACTGTTGCTGAGCATGCGCTTGCTGCTGCTGCTGAGTCTGAGCGGCCTGAAGTTGCTTCTCCAGCATCTTGACGAGCTTATCGTTCTCTTTCATCGTAGCCTGCAGCACTTCGATCTTGCCCTGGAGCCGCGTATTTTCGTCACGGAGACCCTGATTATCGCGGGCCATCACAACTTTCTCATCTTTGAGGCTCTTGATTACTGTTTCGCGATCTTCCACTGAGAGAAGGTTAGTGCTCAACAGGCGGTACGGAGTAACATCACGCACCAGCAGCCTCAAGCTTCTTGATATACTCATTCCTCCTCTGCCTGAACGCAGCCTGAGCATCTGCGTTCTTTCGCTTCCTCTCGGCAGCCGTCATGGGTTTCGGGGCGGGCAATCGCGAAGCACGAGCGGATCCAGTCCCGATCATTCCCGATTGCGGTTGATGCGACGAGGGAGAGGAATGGGCAGAGTTGGGAGATTGAGACAGCGGGGGAGACGACGAGTGGGGTGATGGTGGTGATGGCAAGGAACGAGAGAAGGTGATGGTCGTGGGGAGGGCGTACGTCGACATAGGGGCCTAAGGAGCACGCGTGTGGTGGTGAGCAAGGAGGGGGAAGACGGACGACGACAGAGGGCAGTCTGGAAGGACGGCTAGGATAGCTTGATGGGAAAGCAGACGGGGGGAGAAGAGTCGAGGTGGGGATTTGATGTTGATAAACTGTTGAGCACGAGGCCCTATATGCAGATTGAGAATGCGCCGCTCCAGGCTGCTGGCCAATTCCTCGGGGTGCGGGTGCGGTCCCACCTTCGTTGCCGATGTCAGGCAATCGGGCAAATTCGACCGCAGTCCGTGCTTCTTCCAGCATGCTTCTGACAAGGGACCATCAGCGAAGGAGCGAGAACGAGTGGACAGCGAAGCAGACAATACGCGCATCCTCTGCTCGGTGCCCCGGGGGTGACGCGTGGCAATCAATCTTCTCTGCTCCCGCGATGTCCTTCACGTTTAATGATCCCTCCCCTCCCTTCTGTCCTTCCATTTCCTCCCCTTTTCAAACGTGGCTAGGCTCAATGAATGCTTTGGTTGGATACGCTCATATCTCCATCTCTTCATCAGCACCATCTTCAGTGCCGGGCTCCACACCTTCGTCTTGCCCGTACATATCGAACACTTCCACTTCCGCACCTCCGGCACCTGAACCAACGACGCATGCCGTTCGTCGTCCTTCTCGACCGTTCACAGCAAGCTGCACCGTTCCACTTCCGAAGGCATACCTTCGAAGCTCGCGCCATCGTGCCAAAGGCAGTGTCACACTTGGCATCTGTGAGGGGCTATCAGCCCCATTGCTTGTGTGAAGATAAAAGCCCTGAGAGCGATGCTTCGGAAGCGATCAATCATCCCGGAAGAGCATAGAAGCAGAAAAGAAGCCAGAAAGGGGACGGCCTCACCTCCCCGGCGTGCTGCGCCTGTCTCGCCTTCGAGAATACATCGCCTTCATCTCGTGCAAGTCGGTGATATGGAAGATCAGGATAGAAAGTAGAACACAACACGGAACCTGAAACGCGCGCAAATATGAGCTTTTGCAACAGCCACGAGGCGTTCCAAGGGAACGGAGATCTCACTGACGTGCTTCGAGATCGGGATCAAGGTGATCGGGCTCAAGGCCTTCCGTTCCTCCCTTCTCTTCCCCTGAGTGCCGCCGGCGCCTCACTACGAGCACGAGATTCACCTCGTCGAAGAAGGCGAAATCCAGTAAATCCCACTCCCAGAGTGTCTCTCCGTCAGCATCGGGATCAAGATCGGGATCAGCTGGTCGCGCCCGCGCATCTAATTCGGGAAGCTGCACGTCCAGGATTGTGGCATTCGATCTAATCGGGGCAGCCGCACCCTTGTCGTACTCCAGCTTTAAAATGCATACTGCACAAGGTCCGAAAAATCATGAGCAATGGGAATAGGGTAGTGAAATAACGTGGAGCTCACACGATGGACCGCCTCCGTCCCCAGGCTCTGGACTCTGGCGTTCGTCGCTAATTCGCAGTGCCACGTATTGCACTCTTGTCTCATCCTAGGCGAGGCGATGAGGGGCGCTGCCGCCGATGTTCCACGGTAACAATTGCTCACCATAGCGGTAATCCAAACCTCCCTGTAACCACTTTCTCCAGAAGCAAGGTCCTCTCCGCGGGCGGTTGCCCAATGCTGCAACACATCCGCAGTGCGCCCGACCGCGCCCGCCGCCTTCACGCAAATTCGCTGGCACATTTGGCCGAGTTCACCCACAAGGGCGACGAGGTTCCGCTCCATGCCGAGAACAAGTCTTTCGGCCTGCGTCTTGGATGGTGGATAGTCGTTGTCGCTTATTGGCTTCGAATCCAGGTCGGCCATCTCGGCCGCTCCAGAACCAACGGGAGGACGCTGCATGCGGTAAACCTGTTCCTTGGGTCGTTTAAGCGCTTGGCGGGCATCCAGCAAGACAGCATCCAAGGTCTTCCCTCCCAAAGAGGCCGAAGCCGCTTGTTCGGTCGGCGCAATAGTCGGCGTGGGGCCAGTAAACCATCCGTCCACTGCCGAGTGCAATAAACCAGAGCCTAGGTACTCGGCAACTTGCAAGGGATCATGCATTGGGTGCTCGGGTTGTGCCTGCCCGTCTTGGACAGACAAGCGCTGCGCCTCTGCGTGCACTGAGCGGCTTGATCGCATGAACAGGAAGGTGCACTTACCCCAGCGAAGCCAAATCATCATTCCATCGAACGACCAGCGTTCCTCAAGGATGTGGGTCGCAAGCCCCTGGCTCAACTCGATCATTCGAAGTACCGCCGAGATGCATTCGTCCACCTCCGTCTTTCGAACCTCGAAGTCAGAGTAAACCTCCTCCCTGCAAAGAATGTCTCAGTGGACAGTCACATGCATCGGACATCAGCATACCACACCGTCCAGCCCTTGAGTTCTTCCAGCAGCACCACACACCTTTCACACGCCGGCACAATACGCTCGGCAATGTTTCGCTCCATCAGCTTGAACGCGTTCTGCACTGTAGAGTTCCAACTCTCCCAGGCCCGTTCCGTCAAGAGCCCCAGGAATTCTACCATGCTGGGCCTTGGGCGCCCAGTGCAGAGCAGGGCGACAAGATCGAACATCGCGTTGGTCTTTCCCTCCCCTTTCTTCTCCAGTGTTTGATACCACCTGGCCCCTATGTCCTTTGCTCCCTCTAATCCGTCCGAACCCATCCACGCCTTGGTCATCTCGTCGACTGCTTGCTGAATTAGCACAAGCAAGTCGCGTAGAAGTGACGATATCGTCGCGGTGGTGCGTAGCGAGCGCGTGGTAAGAAGGGGCAACATGAGGCTAGCTCCTCCGACATAGTGCGCCTCCTCCCCACTTGAACCATCGCCACGGCGGAACGAGACCATGATGATACGCTGGTCCGTAATCATATGCACTGCATATGGCACACAGTCGCCTCCAAGGCTGAAGTACCCAAGTGGATAAGTGCCATTGAGGAAGAAGTGAAGGACACCCGCGTCATCAGAAATGACAAGCAGACTTCCGTCGTTCGCGCGGCTGCGAATCGCCTCGTCGTCCTTGAGCCGGGAACTGGGCGTATTTTGCACTCGCTGGGGTTGTATGCTGGCATCTAATGGGTCGACAAGCAGCGAGGGAAAGGCAAGAAGATGGGCCGGCAGAGTTGAAGCTTGGGAGGCGGTTTTGTCTCTGCTTAAGGAGAAGATACTATCCGTTCTGTCTCGCACATTGAGTATATGCACTGTACATCAGTCCGCAGGACGACTCACTTGATCTCCCGCACTGGTGTAAGATACGGCATAGTACGCAGCAAGCTTTGTGCTGATCCAACCTGTAATACAGGTCAAATGAGGACTTCGTCAAAGCCATTGCTGATGACACACTATGGGATCCTCTTTCTTTGGCTTCGGCATCGTCTTCGACGGGCCGTCGTCCTCTTTCTCTTGCTCCTCCTGCTCCTCAAGCCACCAAACATTCTTCAACCTAGTGGGGGACGTTCTCTCTGGTCCTTTGCCTTTTCCAGCAGGGTCGGGTGTCTGGTCGAATGGCACTACGAGAGATGCAAGCTCGTGGCCGTCGTTCACCGAGTGCAGCGTAAGACGCGCGGGCTCTCGCGCGATCATCAAGAAGTTGCCTATACGCATGTAAGCAAATGCCTAGCCCGACATGAAATCCCACTCGCCATCTGGACTCCATGCGAGCTCGACAAAACGGTCCTGCTTGCCCAGGCTGAGGTCCCAGACCTTCGAACCTGTCGCCTTCCAGAGCGAGACGCGATCTACTCCTTCGTGCTCCGACACCAAGACAAGCAGATCCTTGGTTGGGCAGAATGCATTCCTCGGTAGCCGAGACGCAGATGACAGTGAGAATGATGATAGAGAGGTGAATGTGCGCTGCGCCGGAGATGGTGCAGACATGGCAGCCCCGACTGGAATTTGGGACGAGAGGCGCGCGTACACTAAGGGTCGCGCGTTCGCCGCGGCTCCGGCTCCAGCCCGAGTTTTACTTTGACCGTGACACTGCCTATTCTTCGAGCTGAGCACTCCATCATTGTGGTTGATATTCAGTCCCATCTTATTCGAACTATCCTTGTGGATGTTCTGTACAAGTCTATCAACGGTGGTGTGTGACTCATGCAGGCTAGAAGCGCAACGAGATACATTGCATCTGCTGAGCACTCCGAAACGAACACTGGAACAAAATACAGGGAATCGCACTAATCAAATAACGCAAGGAGGTTCACCCAAGGTGCGGAAAAGCTCAGTAATGCGGCTGTTGATAATCCATCTCAATTATTTGATTGTAACGAGGGAGTGCATTGGGTACATACACGGTATTCCCAGCGCTATTGCCAAACAGCTCGATCTTCTTACCGGCATCGACGCTGGACTGCTTGAAAGCGCGTCGGAAGTCAGCCGGAGTCGCCTGGCCAATACGCTGAGCAATGACGAAGGACAGGACGAGATCGGCGCCATCAAGTGACTTGATCTGGAGGTTGTAGTGCTTGCCCTCGGGAGTGAGCTAAAGTGATTCCGAAGGTCAAACTTTGGTCGAGAAACGCGGCAAGCAACATACAGCAACCATCTCGAGCTTGTAGCTCTCGTTCTGGAACAGCGTGCTCTCGGTATCTGGCAAGCTGCGGAACTTGACCGCAGGAATTGTGTCGATGAACTGCGTGAGAGTAGCCATTTCGGTTGTCTGAGTTGGATGGGCTGAACGTTTGAGGGGAGGGGATGGACCGAATCGGCAAGTTTACCACGGTTCTCTTTATACCTGACACAAAACTGCCTCGGCAGTGGCACCTCAGAATGCAAGTTTCTGGCGACTGGCTGCCTGAGCATCGTCAGCGGACCGCAGGCGATGCTTTTCCATGGTCAGCGACATCAAGTCCGACAACCCTTATTTGTTTGCGGGGCATGGGCATCCGTTTCGGCAAAGTTGACATGCCCAACAAATGCGATGCGCGGCGTCGACACAACGCAATTCATAACGTGAGCGAAAGCGGTGTTGGGCGCCCGCCTGAATCCCTGTGAAAGCCCCTGGATACGAATAGGCCGAAGCATGGCCAATATGAACGGAGAATATTCCGGTGCGTTCTGCACTAGACGTAAGACATCCAGGGTCGTTATGACTTACGGTAACCCATTGCGGTCGCTTGAGCAGGCGGCACGAAACCTGCCCCGTACCTCACCGGTCACATGATGAATATTGCAATTCGACAACATACTATCCGGAATCGCTCAAGTACCCAAACGGAGAGGTCGTTGTCTTGGCAAACACGACGCACTGGCATCACGGAGAGCGCAAACCATAATGGAACGGGCGCCTGGTCGTGCGCCCCTAACGCGCCGGCATCACGCCCTGAGTCTTTTGCGGTCGCGTACCGCGCACCCCGCACCTCATGGGCAAGCACCTTCTTTCCTCACGCTTCGTGGCTGCAAGGGCTATGCCCTAATTGAGCGGATTTCCCGCAGAAGCACGGCACACGCAGTCGGATGGCAAGGGTGAACCTGGGTTGCGGCATATTGAACGCACGTGAATGCACTTCTTCGCACCTCATGCTAGCGACGGAAGCGCGACGGCGGGAGTCTCGGACCGGCTTTGTGCACAAGGAATCGCCCGTCGTGAGCATTGACGGTGGATTGCTGTCGCCGCCCCGCAGCTCTGCTGGTGCTTACGCTTGTTCCAACGCCCGTCCGCTTTCCCAATGGCTGTTTGTCCACACTCTGAGGAGCAGGAAACAGTTGGTTTCCGACGAAGCCCGACGCGGTTTGGACACATGCAGACGGCGAGTTTCTCCGCAGCGCTGTAAGCGTACAAATACGGTTCTGTAGTAGCCTCGGGACAACATCAGCCTCATTACACTCATGCGACAGTTTCAATGTGGAAAATGATGCACCGGAGGCGAGCAGCACAGTCGGATGCTGGGAGCCACAGTGATCAACATACACTTGCCTGTAACGTCGCACAGCCAAGCCGCAATAACGCAAGACAGTGCATAACATGTACCACGCGACTGTTAGCGGGCCCTCTGCGTTGAAGCATCCGAGCATCGGAATAGTCCAACGTGTCATTGTTGTACAACATACAATCCTGGGTATTCACTCCACCGACCCGACGGTCTAATCGTACTACACCGATGTCAGCTCGACGTCATTGAAAGGGCTGAGAAGCGCACGATAACCCGCTCTGGTATCCCCTCTTCTGGCAAGTGCGCATCACGTTTCTGCTTGTCCAACGTCGCACTAAGCTTCCCTGCTTTCGGATTACTTGCGTGTACACCGCGCGCGTTGGCCTAGTGCACCCGTGAACACATGAGTGCTGCCCTTCAGAGCCCAAGGATGCCCACTCACCGCCTTAGCCCTCTCCTCCGCCGCCCGAGCCGCAGCCTCCCGTTGCGGTACCGACATACCGGGCTTTCCTGTCGGCTGCTGCGTCGTGCTGAGCTTGCGTGCAGGTTGTGTACTCTGCTGCTGCTGCGGGGCCGGAGCCGACCCTCCTCCTAAGCGGTGCCCTTGAGGTGCAGGCTCTGCACGCCCTCCAGGGGCGGAGCCGAGAGCCTGTCCTTCACCGGGCATTTTTGGTCGTGAGCAGAGGGCGCCCATAGTATGAGTATGAGATGAGATGAGGATTGAAGGAAAGAGAAGGAGGTGAGCGAGGCTGTTGGGACGAGTACGCCAAAGGCTGCTGGGTTACAACCGTGACAGGGCCCTGACGAGTTTCGGCCGGGAAGCGAGTCCCTTGTGTCCCAGCTCCGGCATCGCTTCCGTACCCACGCATCTTCTACACAGCCACATAAGGGTCTACCTACAGCAGAATTTTGAGATACGATGTAATTTTTGGCCTCGCACTTGTCTTCCGGTCGAGTGGCGCAATTGGTTAGCGCGTGGAGCTAATAGACCATGTTCCTTGTAACTCCAAGGCTGCGAGTTCGACCCTCGTCTTGACCAGAGTATCCTTTTCCTGCGCTCCAATTGAGGTTGGAATCGTCCTCTTTCCGACCTTTACCGACGGCCGGAAGGTCCCTAGACCGCGTGGAAAGATTCCATCGATACCCGCAGCACCAGGCGGCTAGAACTGCGTAGATCCTGTCAGGACAATCCGCTCTCCAGTGGGTGCAGAGCGCCATGCCGCGGGCGTGGACTGCTGCGGCGTACTCCACGGAGACCCGGGGCGGCGGTGCACCACTCACCTCCTCCGCAGGGCTGTCGCGACGGCCGAACGGCAAATGATCTGCACAGATCGGCGGGTTCGGACCAGCGGTCATTAGGAATCAGGGATTCCAGATGAATGGCGCTGGCTGCGAGTGGAATTGCGGGGTATGCCGCTGAGTCAGCGTCGGCGGCGTGTCCCGAGGTGGACTGGGGAAGGGGTGGACTTACATATATGGTCTTCCGCTCCGCCCTGGGGGAACACCCCCCCCTTCCCCCACGAACATTTCATCTCTTAAACCGTCTGTCATTGCATTTCCCATTTTGCATTCCCAATTCCCAATTCAAGCGACTCCAATTCCAGCGAAGCCATTCAATTCTTAACAATGTCACTCCCGCTCGCAATGGCCAAGGCATTCCTAGGCGGTACGTCCTCATCCTCTTGCCAAGCGCAGCTGACTGATACCATTTCTCAGGCGCAGGCGGCTTCATCGCCCTCCGCACCATCTCGAACCAGCTGGCACGAGAGACGGTGCAGCGCGGCGCCCAAGGGGTGCAGAGAGCATCGCACGTCGCCGAACGGTCACATCATCACCCGCTCGGTCTTGCAATGGACGAGAATGAACACATGATCATGAGCGATATTGTCGGATGGAGGTCATGAGCTGGCAGAGAGATATGCGACAGAGGTCACAGAGTGGATGGCCGAGTAAATGAGGAGACGCAGTGCCCCACCATGATCTGCGACCAGGTCTTCGGGGAATGACAAGCACCATGTCCTCCCTGTCCACAACGATACGACCGAGAGCAGGGCGTTGGGACAGGTGCTTGATGCTTCGAAGCAAAGGAATCGAACGAACGATGTTGTATTTGTATGCCAAGGTGTCGTTCTCTGTTGTAATACTGTACGTTACCCATGTATGTTATGGATACCCAGGATCAATCTTGTTTATCCCTTCTCACCTACGTTTCATCTGGTTGCAACCCTGTGGCCGGCCCTCCCGGCGCCTTATTCGATGATGCCTTCCTTCTGCAACCTGGCGACCTCATCCCTCCATCCCCACTTCGGCTCATACCCGAGCACCTTACGCGCCTTCTCGATGCTCAGCAGTGTCTGGTTCTCCCCTCTGCCCGGGATGGGTTCATACGGCACGTCCGGGTAGACTGCGCGTACGAGCTCTGCAGAGGGTGTACGCATGCACGTCTCGGACGAGGTGATCAGGAAGACGTTGTGCCCCGGGAGGTTGGTGGCGAGTGCGAGCCGGATCGCTTGTGCGCCGCTGTGCATTGTCAGCCCACGGCATAGGCGAAGCGGCGGTCGGCTCACTCTCTGGCGTCGACGTGGCTCCAGCAGCTGTCATCGTGTGAGCGAACTGTACGACATCGGCCAAAGAGCTACGCACTTCCCCTCCGGATACGTCTTGGGATCATGCTGCCAAGTCGGGAAGTCCGCATATTCCTCCGGCGTGCATATCTGCAGGTCTCTCAGCATCACAGAACTAGCCGATCGATGCCACCGCTGGCACAGCGCACCAAAGAGAACCTCAAACTGGTCACACTCAGCTGTGGGTCCCACCGCACATACTGCTCCGCGATGACCTCGCCCACGAGCTTGCTGAGCGTGTACGCGCTTTCCGGTCTGCGCGGGCTGGATTCCGTGAACGGCAGGCTGTCGGGCGGGTGCGGGTCGAGTGGGAGCCCGAGGAGCGTCTCGCTCGAGGCGAGCACGAGCTGCTTGATCCCGATCTGCCGGCAGGCTTCCAGGACGTGATACGTCGAGAGGGCGTTGTTCCGGAACTGGTGGGAGGAGGCGGTCTGCCCGATCACCGGGAGCGCAGCGAGGTGCACCACCGCGTCCAGGCCCTTGTATTGCTGCGCTCTCCTTCAGCCATCACTTCCGGTCCACAGGGAGAAGCACGCACAGAGTCCACCTCCCGCAGCGCCTCCGCAACCTGCCCAAAGTCCGTCGTCTCCACCAAGACGTACCTGACGCCCTGCACCGGCAGGCGCGGGGACACCCGGTCGACGACGACGACCTCCCATCCATTTGCGTAGAGCTCGTGCACGGTGGGCTGGCCGAGCTTGCCCAGCCCGCCGGTGATCGCTACGCGGGGCTTTCGCTGTCCAGAGGGAGTTTGGGGCTCGCCGAGCGCGTGGTGGGATGTGAAGGAGGCGACCATTGAGGTCAGAGGTCAAGCAGATTATGGCGCGCCCTCTGCGACCGCCTGTTTGGCCCGGGGAGGAAGGAGCACGTAATCACATATGGGAAGTGCCAGCAAGAGGGCCAGGATCAATGTCCTCAAATCGCAAGCCAGCAGTTCATGGTGACGAAGCAGGAAGAAGAGGCGAAAGGGGTCCTTGCTCAGTTTCACGAAGCTGACGTCCATCCTCTGCTTCTGGGCGATTGGGCTACCCGACCACAGAGGATATTTTTGAGGATGCCATATGTACCTGTTCTCTCAGTAACAAAATGTCGAACGCACAACGAATCATTACGAAAAATCATCGCATTACTCCCGTATCCTACAAACGAATGCAAACCAACCCTCCCAAAGCTACTGTAAATCCTGAATCCAATTGCTACAAAATCATGTTTTCCCAGGCCTCCTCCTCCTCCCACCGAAATGAAGCGAGCCCACCCATGAGGGAGTTTAATACAAAAAGCAAAGCAGCAAAGCCAAGCGCCGAGCAGTGTCCGTGCTCTAATAGAAGGAGCGTAGTGTAATGGCCGATCCACAGCTCGTTACTGTCAGGTATTTTCGATTTTAGATCCTTAAAGCGGTCCTTTTTTTCTTTCGCGTCCAGATGGGGGGGTGTATGCGGCCAGAGTCGGGGTCGAAGATATGCGTGTGCTCCAAAGTCGCGCACGATCACTCCTTCCTCCCCCCCTCCTCCGCACTCTCATAAGCGTCGCTCTCCGTCTCGACCTCAACGCGCACGCCTTCCCTAGGCATCTTGACGTCCACACCCTGCTCCCTCGCCCGTCTAATCTGTACAATCTGCCCGTTCGGGCTCGCTTCGAGGTCCACGACCCACTCCTGCTGCTCCTGCTGCTCCTGGTCCCTGGCCGCCGCGCTCGCAGATTCGAAGGAGAACGCCTGCGGGGGGGTGAGGCGCGAGGAGGGGAGCGTGCTGCAGTCCTCCTGTTCTCCCTGCTGGGGGCGGGAGGGGGCGGTGCGCGGGCGCTGGTTTGGGTGCACGAGCCGGGAGATTGTCCGACGGAGGGAGTGGACTGCGCCTGCTGTGCGCGGGCGAGGAGGGGTGATGTGTGCTGGGAGCTCGTGCGACGCTGGGCCGTGGGCTTGGAAGGCGCCTTGCGCCAGGGGAGGAGTGTACCGCTCGTACCCCTGCAGAGCGAGGGTGAAGTCTGCCGGGAGGGTGGAGCGGATGCTCTCGAACGCGCTCTGCTGGGAGGGGGAGTCGAACGACCGCAGGATGGCTGCGCGCAGGAGGGCGGTGGGGTCGTGTGCCTCGACGGGGGCGTCCTGGGTGTACATGGGCAGGTCGGACTCGAGCTGCGCGCTGGACTTGGCGGTGATGTCGATCACGCTATCCTGGGAGGAGGGGTTGGAGGAGGGGTTGGGGGAGGGGGGCACGCCGGATGCGGATGCGCCCGGGGCGGGGCGGTCGAGCGAGGTGGACATGAGCGCGAGCTGCGCGGGAGAGTGATAGTGCGCTGGCAGGGGGTTGGGGCCCCGCTGTGTCGTGGCGGCGAGCACCGCCGTGCACAGCAGGAGGAGCGTTACCCAGAGCAAGTCGCATCCCGCGCGGGCGATCGCCAGCCCCGCGCTTAGCTCTGTATCGGCTGGCTCGAGCGCGCGGGCGAGGGAGAGAGCGCGCCCGACCAGGCCGAAGAAGTGCGCGATGAGGGCCGGGATGAGAATGGGCCGGTGGGGGGAGAGATGCAGGATGCTCTGCAGTGGGAGGAGGAGGGCGAGCATCTCCGTTCCTGGTCCGGCGGCGAGTGCGCCGGAGGGGATTGGGAGACTCGGGGCGAGGGAGGAGGAGACGAGGGTGAACAGGCAGGAGACGAGGAGGGCGATGAGCAGCAGGCCGACGCGGTAGGAAGAGCGCTTGCGCGGCCAGTACGGCTCGGGAGTCGCTGTGCGCGAGATGCGCAGGGTCGGCTGGAGCGTCGCGCAGGAGGGGAAGATGTGGTTGAGCGAGGTGGGCGTGAGAAGGAGGATTGGGGTGAGCCCGGCTGGAAGGCGTTAGCTACCGCGTTGAGCTGCATGCATGTGTGCTTACCGAAGAAGACACCGAGGACGTTGAGCACGCCTGCGGAGCGGCTCAGTGCACTCGCGTCCGCGTCCTGCCTAGCAGCAGCGGCGATTGCGCAGACCGCGCCGGCGCCAAAGGACACACCTGCGGTCACCGCAGGGGCGATGATTGCGAGCCCGGCGCGGGAAAGGCGCGTCGCACTTCTCCATAGGCGCACGGTGGTGTGCCTGCTCGCGTAGCTTCCCGGCCTCGCGCCGGACGGAACGGCCAGACGGTCCTTCTCCTCCGATGGAAGGAGGAGGGAAAACCGCTGGTCTTGCTGTGCTGGCTGGCGCGGGTAGAGGAGTGCGAGTGCGACGAATGCGAGTGCCAGCGGGAGGAGGGGGATGAGGATGAGCGCCGGGATGGCGGGGAGGAGGGCGAGCGTGGGCGCTGTTGACATCTCTGAGGGTGTAAGGGTAGGAGGCCTGTTGTGGTGGGGGTTGCGTAGGAGGCGTGGGCGGCTCACCCCAGGACAAGAGGGGTATTTAACCAGGAATGCCCGGCCCACCAGGACAAGCTTCGATAGCGGCGCACTCTGTACTGTATGCTGCATCGTCACTGCGCGCAGCCGTGCTTCGCGCCTGCACCCGGTCGACAAGCTTTGACATTCCGTGTTAACGTTTCCTGCAGAATGGCCCGGGCCCGGGGCCGCCAATGACAACAGCAGGTGCGAGGCTAAGCTTTCACTCGGGGCTCCGTAGCAGCGTGATAGCGTGGCGCTTTGTGCATTCCAACCGTGCAAGCCGGGGAAGGCGCGGATAGAGTTGTATAAAGATCACAGAAGTTGACAAGGTTGAAATTAGGGGTAAGGTGCCATCGACGTCACCCTGAGCGCGGAGGCATGTCAATCACAGGCCTGTTTTTGGGTTTCATCGAGAGGGTCCGACCTCCCGCGTACGCTTCTCCCGCCGGCGCACGGACCCACCGTGTTACGATCACTCTATTGCGAGGGTTATCTTGTGCCCGGATTGAATGCAATCAGCAGCTCCAGCACAGAAGCACGCAAAAAAGCCTTAGGGTGAAGATCCTCGCGAAGCAGGACTGCTTTGCAGATTGAGCAGGTTGCTGTGGAAGCGCAACCATCAAAAGCGTACGCGAAACGTGGTTACCAGTGTACAGCTCAGAACAGTCATGCCCATTCTCTTCCTGCTCCGGCGCTGGGTTACAATAGCGCATGCGTTTCCATCCCTGCATCTAGGGTCCCAAATATGCCATTCTGAATGCCCTTTGTGCCTCTTGCATGCATTCATATGTGCATCGAACCCTCTGGCCCGATTGACCCTACCGCCCAGGCCATGCCCAGTTCTGGCAGAGCGTAAGACAAGCGGTCGCGGTGAGGTAGAACCCCTCCGGCTGACCGTACAAAGCCCGCGAACAACAATTGCCCGCATATGGATGTGGATATGGATATGGATATCATCATTGATTCGAATTCGGAGCGGAAGGTATCATCGCCCCACAACCACCCCACCCCGCCCCACCGTGTATGCAGCACACCCACGGCTCGAATACAGTACAATAGAAAATTTAAGCATTTTTCGCACGTCTATTCGTTCACCGCCTCGCCCCGATCTACGATGCATGATCTGAGAAGCGTTTGCGCTTGGCGGGCCGGGGCGTGCTTCTCCCGACCTCATCCCTGCTGCTTTTTCGGAATGAGATTGAGATGGATGATACAAATTGCGCACACAACCACAAATATGAAAACTGCGATCTCGAGCAATGTCGTGCACAGCGCCCGAAACGGGGAGAGGATGACAATGGCCCACCCCTGCAGAGTCCTTGCGCGCCCCAGCGACCGCGCGCCTCGCGGACAATGGTAACCACCTGTCCCCGATCCACCACCCGATACCCCGATGTCCTACTCCGAGGCTCTCCCCTCTTCCTTCCCCGCGCCCTTCTCCTCGCCCCAGCTCCCACGCCCCCGCCACCCTCTTCTCCGCATAGCGACCACATACCATAGCCCAACTGTACAAATATGCCGCTCTGGACAGGGCACACCATGGCACAGCAGGCGTTGCGAGGCGCGGGGCTATAGCCCGCCAGCCTTGGAGTGGATGAGCTCCGGGTCCTCGCGGTACTCCTCTGCGCTGACCCACATCTGGCGTAAAGGTATTGTCGTCAGCTGCGTGTCTCTTGTGGGGGGGAGAGACAGGGTTGGTGCGAGAAAGAAGGTGGGGCCCCGTCACGACCATGACCATACAGCAACAAGAATGCAATGCAATGAAGAAAGACATTGAGCGTGCACGCACCTTCCTGAACGTATTCAGCCCCGCTAGGATGCTTCCCCCGATCCAGGTGCTATACTTCCTCTCCGGTGGGGCGAAAATCTTGATCTTCATATCCTTGATCGTGTTCTTCCTGACCTCGTTCAGCAGGCGGTCGCCAAACCCGCGGCAAAGCGTTGATCCACCAGAGAGGACGATGTTGGAGTAGAGCGCCTTGCGCAGGTCCATGTCCACGCGCTGGATGCTGTTCACCACCACCTGATGCACCCCCTCGTACTCCTGCCCAATCAGCTCGGGGTTGAACAGGATCTCGGGCGCGCGGAACCGCTCGCTACCGAGCTGTGCACAACTCAGTCTCACTTCTCACTCCGCACTCTTATGGGGAAGAACGCACCATGATAGCGTTCCCGTCTGGAAGCTTGAACTCCTCGGCCTTGCCCTGCTGCTCCTTCTCCTCCTTCGCGGGGTTCAGCGCGACATAGCAGCACTTTTCCTTTATCGCGCGCACGACCTCGACCTCGGCGGTCGTATGCAGGTAGTGCCCGCTCTTGCGCAGCAGCACCTGCAGGTACTCCGTCACGTCCCGTCCCGCAATATCGACGCGCTGGATGGCGTGTGGCATGCTGAACCCCTCGAACACGGGGACAACATGCGTCACCCCGTCCCCGCTATCGAGTACGATCCCCGTCGTGCGGCCGGACGCGTACAGGGCGAGCACGGCCTGCACGGATGTGAAGAACGCGGGGACGTTGAACGTCTCAAAGAAGATTTGCGCGGCGATCTCACGGTTGCGTCGGGGGTTGAGCGGCGCCTCCGTGAGCAGAACCGGGTGCTATCCACGCATCAGAACAACCTTCCCCAGCAGAAGAGAAGACGCACCTCCTCGCTCAGCGTGCTAAGCTCCTCCGAGTACACATGACTCCAGATCTTCTCCATGTCCTCCCAGTTCTGGACGATCCCGTGCTCCATCGGGTACGCGATCTTGAGCAGCCCGCGCACCTCCTGCGCTTTGCGCCCGATGAACGTGTCCCCCTCGATCGCACCTGCAAGTACGCGCGTGTATTTGGGCCGGCCGACGCTGACTAGGCGTTAGAGATGCCCTGCAAAAATCTTGCGGAAACGGGAGCGCACAAGGACGGGAAATAACATTTCGGATGATCGTCACCTGCGAAACCAGCCTTGATCGTCCCCGAGCCCTGCAGCACTCGCATCAGCACCGTCACGGCGCGTAATTTGCGCCCTGCAACGAGCGCGCGGCAGAACGCACATTATCGATGACCACGGGCTGGTTTGTGAGCACGTCCTCGAACTCGGTCGCCATTTCCTCACTTCACTCCGGATAAAAGAAGATGTTAAGAAGGGTATAACGCAAACACGGCCAAGATAGGTGGAAGGACGACGCGTAGGATGAGGTGGGGAGACGTGATGCAAGGGTCCACGATCTGCCACAAGAGAGGAATGATGGGAGTGGCGCTGCGGTTTCGCTGCATATCAGAGGAGCGAGCGCCTGCTTGCTCCTTGACCGCACTCTCTACATCCCACCGCTATGAAGTTACGAAGTTTGTTACCTCTGCTAATCGTCCAGCTCTTCCTCTGGCTCCCAGCAGTACGCAATCTCTCTCCTGCCCGCTAGCAGGCCCCCTGATTCCGCATCCGCGCAGGTCCGCGCCTCCGTCTTCCAAGGCAACTGGCAGCCAATCCATTTCTGCAAATGCATCTGCTTCGACAACTACACCATCCTGCCCCTCCTCCTCCCCGAGGACCCCAGCAAGCCCTGTCTAAGCTGCACGAAGCAGTGGTGCCTGGACCAGAAGCTCGGGATATGCAAGGAGGCTAGTCTGGGGGACGCGAATCCCGATACTGCCACGGGGAGGGAGGGGGATGTAGATGTTAGGTGTTTTCGTACGCCTTCTTCCCCCTTGAGGTGGGCGTTGTATTCTGATATGCGTGATGGTAGAACGGGACAGCCCGAGGGATCAGCTCACAGTCACCCTCTTCATACTAATCATCGTTGGCCTGCTGATCGGCGCAGCCGCAAAGGGGAAGATGATGGAGGTAGGGATCGACCCTGCGGACGCGTGGGAGGCGAGCAGGAAGTGGTGGGAGGTGCGTCTCCTCGCTGTGTCTCTCCTGTCGGGACTTGGCTCACATGCTGCTGCAGTCCCTGCGGCTACCCAGCATGCCTGGTAGTGTGCGGGACGCAACGATCATCCCCATGAGCAGGCGGGGGGAGTACGAGCATGTCTGCACGACGTCTGATGCCTGACGTCCCCGGCTCATCCGAGCGGGCCGCGTAGACGTGACCGACGTGTTGTACTGGTACATTTGTCCTATTATCCATAATCTTATCCGGATATCTCTACATCAGATCTAGTCCAGCCTCCATCTATCATGCTGCACTAGGCGCTCAGTACGCACTCCCGAAGGACGGCGCGCCATCCGGGAAGATCTGCTTGTACAACGTCGGGTACCAGCGTGCGCCGACGTCTGGGTGGCTCCTGCGCGAGCGTCGTTCAATCTCTGGAAGAAGCTGACAGAGCAGGAATACGCGCACTTTATCCGTCCGATGAGCTGTACATGCCCCGACACCTCCCGCTCGTACTCCGAAAAGTTCACAGAGTCCGTCACGACCTCGTCCCCCCTCGCGCGCTTGAGCTCCAGAATCTCCTTTGGCACTATAATCCAACCCATCAGCCCTCTTGCTGTGCAAAGGCAGCCACCGAACGCACCCTCGATCGCCCCGCCGACCTTGGCCTCCAGCGAGATGTTCTGGAAGAACGGCACGCTGTACCTCGTCCCGCTCCCCTTGGGCGGGCTCACAACCCGGTGCGTCGTCGCGATCGCCACTTTCTGCGTGGCCGTCTCGAGCGCCTTGCCGATGTTGACCACGAACGTGCCGCGCACGGGAGGCGCATCGATCCACTTTCCCGCGCGGTTCTGCACCTGCAGCCCAGGCTGGTCACTCGCCTGCAGCAGCTACTCCCGCACCATCCCATTAGCAATCAACAACTCGTCGCAGCGGTAGGAAGCGCGTACGAAAGTCAGGAACCCCCCATCATAGTGTGGCCCCACACCCTGCGTGCCGTCCTCCGCGCGCAGATAGTCCGCAGAAGGGTACTTGACGACCTTGCACCGGTGCTGCATGTGGTCATCGTAGAACTGTGTGAGCTGGCCAGGGGCGACAAGGAGCGCCTCCTCGAACAGGCGGATAAAGTCCATCCCCAGCTTCTGCAGGAGGTCGAGGTATGTCTGGATGGTCGTGCGGAAACCAGGAAGCAGGGATTCCGGAGGGAACTATCGGATGGTCAAGGAACTGAAAGCGTGTGGGGTAGGGCGAGAGACGCACCTGCGGCTGACCCCACAGGTTCAGCCAGTCTGGGTCGCCGGCCTTCCACGGGCTCTCGTACTCCGTCGCAAAGTCAAATTGTTCCCTGTTGTCCCTCGCCCCGCGCGTGAACTCGGCACCCTGCACGCTATACCCCAGGAAATGCGGCGAGTTGAGCATGCTGATTGCTTTCTTCTCCTCCTGCGGCAGGGCGAACAGGTCGGGGATGTAGGCGACGAGCTGGTCGACGAGCTCCTGCGGGATCGGCGAGTGGGAGAGGTACATGAAGCCCACGTTGACGATCGCGTGCCGCAGGTCGGCGAGGAACTGTTCGCGGTCGACGGGCGAGCCGGAGCTGATGAGCCCCCAGTCCAGCGTTGGGATCTCGCTGAAGGGCTGCTCCACTGCGACGGGCATTTTCAATGTTCAAAGACGGTGATGGTACAGTGCAGAGGTGTTGATGGTAGTGTACAGATATAAAAGCTGGAGATATCGTCTGTACGGCGAGATTCGGGCTCTCATGCATTTCGAAGGTGTAATGACGCGATCTCGGCTGACGAGGTCCCTGACGGCCCGATATCATTCCCGCTTACCGCATTTGGTAGTCATTCCACACCTGGCCACAAGAGCATACAATTCTTCAGAAACTGATAATAGAATGGGCGATTCGACAGCGACACCGGTTGCTGCGAGAAGCTCTCGGAAGCACTCTTTTGAAAACACTGGAGTGCAGTGCGGGCTTCCGGTCGAGCCAGGCCGCTTCAACCGGCTTCCGCGCAACAACGATGAAGAGTAGTGCGTTCATTAACGCACAGTACTCGCAAGACTGCCGCATTTCAACATGAAATGGGCCTTCCAGCTGTATTCATTTCGGGTCAGCTAACTGGTCCAATTGCACAAACCCGCTCGGAAGGCATATCAATATCCAACGCTCTTGGCCATCTCCACCACCGACTCCTCCAGCGGTCTCCACTTTCCACCGAGCATCAAACGGCCTTTCTCGCTATCGATCATTTGCGTGCTGCTCTCTCCGAGAGGACCCTCGATATCCCGGGGCAGATCCGCCTGCGGGAAATGCTTCTTCAGGATCGCGATGAACTCGTTTGCACCGCAAGGCCCCGCGGCGGCCCAGATGCGCGTGTTAGATACTGAAGCGTCCGTTAAGGAAAGTACGTGGAGTGCGCCGGTGTCCCGGACGTCGATGTACCATTCTGAGCCATCGATGAAACACGCTTCCTAGGATTGGAAAAGATGCTCACGAGGTCCCATCCGCTTCACATCGGTGTCGTCCTGCTTGAAGAGCTTGAGAACAAAGCTTGCTGAGGACCGAGCTTCGCCAAAGATGATAGGTCCAACGTTCACATTGGGCAAGAGGGCCACCAGGTCGAATGCCGGCTACTCTGCGTCAGGCAAGATCCTCGTTCGCGAGATTTTGACACACCTTTTCGTTGTCCATCCACTTCCACGCTTCCTTTTCGGCGAGCGTCTTCGCAGCCGCGTAGATGTACTTGGCTTTCTCAGCAAGAGGCGCGTTCTGGAAACCCTCCACGGCGGCATCGTTCCAGTCCTTGTCGTCCAGCACCTTGTCCGTTGGTGGCCCGGTGTGGACAGCAACACTGCTGCTGGTCAGGACGACGCGCTTGACTGTTCCAGTCTTCGTGGCCGCAGTCAGGAGAGCAACGTTGCTGGCGATGCTGTCCTGGATCCAAGTCATGCTGGGCTCAGGCAGAGCAGTGTGAATGATCCCCTCTGCGCCTCCAAAAGCATTCTCAAACTGCTCTTGCTTGGTGAGGTCGTCCACAATCGTGAACGAAAGCTTCTCGGCGCTCGCATCCACGCCAAGCTTCGTATACGCCGCCCGCAGCTCTTCGCCCCGAGACAGAGAGCGAACAGTGCCCCGTACTTTGAAGCCAGAACGGAGCGCAACCAAGCCGATGTGCGAGGCGATATAGCCCGTGAGACCGGTGATCACGACCAGAGAGCCAGGCTGAAGGGTAGGCATGCTGAAGGTTCGAGTGTCGACAGTGAAATTTGGAGCGAGATATTGCGCCTGCCATTTCTTTTACAAAACGCAGCCTACTTATAATGTTCGAGAGAACCTGTCCCCTTTGAGATTGCTGGGCGTCCAGATGCATGGGTAGGAGGAAGGAACGCATTTAACGGTGTAAGACAACACGGATGACAAAGCATACAAATGAACCCACGCAAGATCCCTTGCTTCGGTCCAAAGCCGCACGAAATGCCGTCTGAGGGTAGTTTGCTCCTGTGTTCGGGTAGGAGTGTTCAGCAGATGCAATGTATCTCGTTGCGCTTCTAGCCTGCATGAACCACACATCACCGTTGATAGACTTTGGAATACAGAACATCCACGAGGATAGTTCGACGAAGATGGGACTGAATATCAACCACAATGTGGAGCTCAGCTCGATGAATAGACAGCGTCACGGTTAAAGTAAAGCAGCGCCCAAATCATAACAATGCCAAAATGCGCGGGAACAGTGATAATTACATGGCCACACATGGACAGTGCCGCATGGACCGTGAGAGGAGCAGAAGAATATCGAACCCATACGATCATCGCCTCTTCTTGCCTCCTTTGCCTCCTTTGCCCGCGCCGGCCTTCCTCCCGACTTTCCCGGAAAGGCCGACCTTGTCTTTGGGTGTCGTCCGCATCCCTTCCCGCCTCCCTTTCTCCGTCAGGTCACGGTCGAACGCAGATTTAGTCGGCTTCGCCTTCTTGCCTTTCTTCCCAGGTTTCAATGACTTAGGCTCAGGCAAACCAATCTTTGTCGGTCGGGAAGACTTCTTCGCCGTTCGGATAGCAACCTCGTCAGAGCGCTTGGACGTCTCGTCTTCTTCGTTCGCCAGCTTGCGCCGCTTCGCTTTGCGGGAAAGTCCAGAGAGCTTGTCCCGCTTGGGACCAGCCTGACAAAACTTCAGTAATTGAAATAACTGAATCAGCGGCCTACTCACAGCCTTTTCCTCCACCTTCTTCTCCTTGACGTTTGTGGCAAAGCCTCCGACATACTGTTCCTTGCTGAGGTCTGCAATTCAAATAAGAACGAGAAACATCGACCGTGGGCTTTGTCCTCACCTTGTGTGCGATTCTTTTCTTTCTCACTCTGGAACCACGTCCTCGCTGGACGTGAAAAGATCTCCTTCTCGTGCTCGATCATGTTTTCGCCCTTCTTTAGCTGCATCTCGGCTTGACGGAACGCCTTCTCCTCCGTCTCCTCCTTGAGAACGGCATCGACCTCATCTTTCAGCCCGTTGAGTTTAGCCGCCATTTTTGCCACCGCTTCCGCGGGAACAAGCCTATGCTTGACCTGGTCTGCAGGGCTGTGCTTGATGACCGCCTTGAGCATCTTCCGGTCCCCTTCGCCCACGAGGGTCACGGAGCGGCCCTTCAGCCCCGCACGAGCTGTTCGACCAACGCGATGCAAATACTGGGAGATTTGGCCCGGCATGTCGTAGTTAATGACTGTCTCGATACCTCGGATATCGAGACCGCGCGAGGCGAGATCGGTTGCTAGAAGGAAGTCGACGTCACCATCTTTGAACTGCTGAAGCGCTCGGAGACGCTGCTCCTGAGTCAAGTTCCCGTGCAGCTCGCCGGCCTTCATCCCGAGTAGACCAAAGAGGATCCTCATCTGATGCGCAAAAGCCTTGCTGCGGAAGAAGATGATGCATCTGGCGCGGAACGTCCGTCTGCAGAGCGTCATTAGGATCGCGGGTCGGTCGTCCTCCCTGTTGTCCCTAACTCGTACAAACTCCTGGGTGAGCCCGCTTGCAGTGCTCTTCTTCGGGTCCACGAACAGCCGCACAGGCTTGTTCATCCCCATACGAATGAGCTCGTCGACCGAGTCGGTCATCGTAGCGGAGAAGAGCATGGTTTGGCGGGTACGTGGGCAGGCAGAGATGATCTCGCCCAGTTCGGCAGCGAAACCCTCCTCAAGCATTCGATCGGCCTCGTCCATGATCAGGACGTCTAGCATGTCGAGCGAGAAGGTGGGGGAGTTGCGCAGATGGTCGATGAGCCGGCCAGGCGTGGCGATGACGACGTCCGGCCGGGTACGGAGCTCGGTCTCCTGCGCCTTGAGAGACAGGCCACCGACGACGAGGCAGAAGCGCACGTCGGTAAAGCTGCCGATACGTGTGGCGACGGCATGGCACTGCACTGCCAGCTCTCGAGTAGGACAGAGAATGACGACCCTTGTGGCGGCTGCCGCTTTCCCTCTGTCCCTGAAGAGCAATCGCTCCAGGATGGGCACGACGAAAGCAGCCGTCTTCCCGCTTCCAGTGACTGCACCGCCGACAACGTCCTTGCCCAGGAGGGCGACGGGGATGGTAGCAACTTGTATGGGAGTAGGCTTGTCAAATCCGACGTTGGCGAGGGCCTTGAGCAGAGGGCGGGAGAGGTTCATGCTTTGGAAGGTAGCGTCGGAGGTGGAAGAAGACGGGTCGGGTGTGTCGAAGAAATCGGCCTTGCGCGCTCGTTCTGCCGCTGTCTCCGGCTGCGATGACGCCGACGAGGCAACGGAGGCAGCGTCGTCGTCCTCTTCTTCTGCGACCACAGCTTGCTCTTTCTCCCCATCAAGAGCTTCTTCATCCGACGATGCAAGGGGATCTTCGTCCTCTTCGCCTTCCTCATCAGCACCTAGCCCGAAGCCTTCGTCTTCTGCTTCTTCCTCTTCTTCCTCTTCTTCCTCCTCCTCCTCCTCATCGTCGTCCTGTTCTTCTTCTTCGTCCTCATCGTTTCTCTTCCTCTTCAGCGAGCCCACAGCTGTTAACCTTCTCCGGGCAATAATATCATCGACGGAAATCGGTTGCTGCCTCTCGAGTCAGCTGCGCTCCACATCACTCGAACAACGCGCTCACAGGCTTGCTCCCACCCTTAACAACATCCTCAATCTCCGGGAGGTCCCAAGGCTCCGCAAGACCCACAAACCCGCCTCCAGTCGTGTCGAACGTGAAGTCGGCATCGAGCTCCTCAGCGGGTCCCTTTGCCTGCTTCTTCTTCGACGCTGCTGCAGGGGGGAGGTCCACCTCCTCCTCCGGTTCCGAATCCTCGACCTCCTCGTCCGAGTCGATCGTCATCACAAAGTCATCTTTAGTTTGCTTCTTCATCTTGAACGGTGGAAGGGGTATCCGTGAGGGGTATGCAGACGCTGGATGAGCGGGCAGGACGAGCGCCCGAAAAAGTTGGGCAAGACCCTTTGCAAGGGGACCGGTTTTCACGCGCAATTCATCTCGGCGGGCGGAAGCTTTCCATGATTGATGGCCTAATAGCATTTCTAGACACTGTAGCAGGACCAAGACTTCCACTACACAGACGTCGGCCGGTCAAGTTGGTCGTGGTGTGCGGCACGGAGCAGGTTCATAATGCATAAATTAGCCAGAGGTCGTCTACTAGTATCCACATTTTCATCCATCGCAAACGCCCAATCCAATCTATGCTGTTGCGCCTGTCCCAACCCCTGCGCTCGATATACAGTAATTGTACATTTTTTGTTTTTCAGGTTTGTCGCTGTAGCCCCGCACGCACTCACTGCGTGCTCCACGGCACCTCGTCAAACAGCTTGCTCACGCTCTCCCCATAATGGCTCCGCCTGACGGTCTCCGCGAGCACGCCAGTGATGTCTATCACCTCCAGTTTCCCGCCCCACGCACCATGTTTCTCCTGCGCCTCGAGCTTGTCCCTCACCGGCAGCGTATTCGTAATGACGAGTTTCTCCAGCTTGCTCTCCCTGATGGTCGGCTCCGCGCGCCCGGAGAGCACGCCGTGCGTGACGACTGCCCAGACCTTTCGCGCGCCGGCCTCGATAAGGTGGTGCGCGGCGAGCTCGAGCGTTCCGCACGTGTCCGCCATGTCGTCAACGAGGATCGCGATCTTGTCCCGCACAGAGCCGACGAGGATCATGCGCGAGACTTGATTCTCCTTCTTACGCTCTTTGTGGAAGATCGCAAGGTCCGTGTTCAGCTTGTCCGCGATGGACGCCGCGCTGCGCGGGGTCAGCTATCTGTACGGGCGGAGAGGGGAGGGGCGCACCGTTTTGTACCCCCCGCATCGGGAGAGACGATGACGATATCTTTTGTTGGGTGCTCGTCCGGCGTGAGCGCGTCCCGGATGAAGCGGATCATGGATGGTTCGCCGTATAGGCTGGGTTTGGGCCATCAGTACCGGTCTGCAACATACGCCGAATGCACGCACTTGTCCACCGGCACATCGAAGAATCCCTGGATCTGGGATGCGTGCAGGTCCATCGTCTGCTTCCCGTCAGCGCTGCTCAGGACAGGACAAACACAAACGCAGGAGACGCACGATGACATGATCGCACCCGCTTGTCTGGAGCATATTCGCCACGAGCTTGGCGCTGATCGGCGCGCGACTCTTCTCCTTCCTATCCTGCCTCGCGTACGGGAAATGCGGGATGACAGCGGTGATCCGACCCGCGCTCGCAATCTTGCACGCGTGGATCATGATGCACAGTTCCATGAGGGCGGTGTTGACGCTGCCCGAGGCGGACGTGCCGAGGATGTACACGTCCTCCTCTCGCACCGACTCTTGCAGCTGTACTTGCGTCTCCCCGATCCCGTTGCGCGCTACCGTTACGGGGGAGAGGTCGATGCCGAGTCTGCGGGGGGCGTTAGCCGCTGCTCTGGGCGTATGAGGGGGAGGAGACGCACCGTTTGGCAATCAGGTCCGCCATCTCGGGGTGGCTCGTCCCTGTGCTCGGCATCAGCGGGTGCTCGCAATGGGTCCGTGCAGACCGCTCACCTGCAAGGAGCTTGATGCCCCGCCCGCTATGCATGTTGAGCGCCTGAGAGGTGTCGTTCCGGTTCGTCGCAAGTGGCAAGCAAGCAAGGCAAGGCAAAGCAAGCAGAGGAGATGAGAGGATATAGAGAATGTTGTGTGAGGCGGGCTGTGTGCTCAACGGTTCTATAAAGCGGGCATAATCACCATATTGTCGCTGTTTCCGGGCCAAGGGGTGCGGCGAGGTCAGGGTGTCCGGTTCAGGTTCGGGGTGGTGCTCAGGCTGGTGCTTGTCGCACGAGCAGGTCAATGGGCGGATATACTTGGCTGCGCTCGTCTGTCGTGGGGATTGGAGCGGGTGGGCCGGCCGATGAGCGCCTGCTCCTCTCCCCCCCGGCAGTCAGTGTCGGATCCTATTTCGTAAAGGAAAACCTGCGTATGTAATAATGTCTCACGCACGTGTGGGTTGGACCCTCGCCAGCCAGAGCGAGGCTTCTTGATCCCCCGGCGCACTGGCACGGGTTCGGCCCGGCAGCCTTCTGTTGTGCAGAGGGATGTTGAGTGCGAGCACCTAAGTACTGTACGGGAGAGAGAGTAGGGTGTCCCGACCCCACCAAGGCAGGGAGAGAGATAAAGGAGCGAGATACGCTCCGGATCTATGGGGCGCAACTCTATCTGTTTATCGGTCAGAAATGAAGCTCGACCAGCGCGGGCCAACAGAAGATTTCCCACGTCGTCACACTGATTATTCTTCCTGCAGCCTCCTGAACCCTCTGCATAACACCGCCCACGCTCGTCACGGGAAATAAAGGGATGCAGATCTCGTGCAAGAAATACAATGCGTCTTAGCCAAACAAAGCCGGCCGTGTTCGTACCAGAAAACTAGAGAAGGAGCGGAAAGAAAAGGGAAAGGGTGCATAAACGTATAGAGAGTGATAAAACCCCACAGTGCCGTATATACTATATCCGTATGGAACAACTGAACCAAGGGAAAATGACGAGTTAGACGAAATGCGGGCGCGGGCCAGAGTTGAGGATCGCCAGCAAGTTCTCGGGCTGGCGCGGCTTGGGCATGTCCAGCCTTGGCATGGACGTGCCAGGCCCGCCGGCGAAGGGCGGGAGGGGCATCGGCATCTGCTGCGGGTGGTAGAGGATCTGCTCCCCGCTCACCCGGTTGCGCCGCTCAAAGTTCTGCACCTCCCTTGGCCGGGGGAGCCCTTTGCGGAAGGCGTCTACCGAGACGTCGGGCGAGGGGCCCGCATACGGGAAGTCGACTGCCATAGGCGGGTGAGGCTGGCTGGGATGGCCCAGCGTCCGAATCACGGGGTGCTGTGATGTCATGTCATCTTGCTGCCGTATCGGGGGGCCCAGTGAGGGGTTCGGGGCGAAACTGGGGCCTGGAGGGAAGAGAGGACGCGGACCGTTGCCGTACATGTCCATAGGGGGTGGTGCGTTCATCGGGTGGTTCATCGGGTGCATCGGGCCTGCGTTGAACGAGGGATCGCTGGGCGGTTGGTGCATGGGAGGCAGTAGGGCGAGATCACCACCGTCTGCGTAGATGCTCTCGCCGCTTTGCCGCACGACAAGTTGATGAGCTGGCTGCGGGAGATAATTAGGCGACAGTAACGAGAGCAGGGCGCCCTTGTGCGCATCCTGCTGCGATGGAGGCGCTTTCTCAGATCCGAATGCGGGTGGATAGTAACCATATGTGGCTTGAGGGTTGTGCAGGAATGAGGGCGGTTGAGACGGCTGCTGCTGAGGCGGCGGTGCCGGTCCAGGAAAGGTATATACAGGCGGTCCATCCATATGGTACGGCGGCATCGGCGGCGGCGCGTGCATCATCTGCGGGACAGGCGGTGGCTGGGGCGCCATCATGGGTTGAGGCGGAGGAGGGGCTTGTCTGGGAGGGGAGGGTGCATCGATCGGGAATGGGTGGCCACCGGGGCCATTGCTGGGGAATGCACGAGAGCCGGATGGTATCGGTGGAAGCGGTCGACCTTCAGAGACTTTCCTGGAAGAGAGCTGCGTCGATCCCGGAGAGGCACCGGGGATGGGCCCAAGCAAGCTGTCGAGAAGAGCAATGTGCTTGTCTGTCCTGTCGCTTGACGCAGACGCGGGAGACAGAGCGGGCATGGGTACGGAAGGAGGAGGTGCAGGAGCAGTGCTCGTGACGGTAGAGCTGGAACCAGTGGATAACGCGGACAGGAGCCTAGACATGCGGTCCGAGTCGGATTCTGCGATGCCGTTGGGTTTGGTGCCATTTGGTAGATACGAAGGACCGGCGGCTGCCGCTTGTGGAACGGCTTGCTGAATAGGCGCGACGGCCGCTCCTGGAGGAGTGACGGGTCCTAACGAGGAAGACCGGTCACTCTCACCCTGAGGGAGGGCTTCTGGATGCACACCATTGGATTTCAACGCGGCCTTCTTTGCGTTCACGAACGCCCGCAAGGCAGAGACGAACGGAGAGACAAGATAGAATTTGCCCTGCTCCTTGACCTTCTTCTTCGTCCATGTCGGAAGCTCCATAAGCGCAAACCACTCGATTTTCTGTTGCCGAGATAAGCTCATGTGAAGCATTGCTAGTCGCCATACATACGCTGATCTCCTTGCGGGTCTGCGTCTCGAATGCCGTGTTCTCGGGTACTCCGACCACGAAGTAGAGGGTCAAGCTCTGCTCGTTGATCTCGATCGTGGTTCTTGCGTTCTTGTCCAGCAGCCCAGCAGCACCGAAATCGAATCCGGTCTCTTCGTAAACTTCTCGGATCGCACAGGCCGCGCGCGACTCGTCCTGGTTGATCTTCCCTTTCGGAAATGACCATGCAGCGGTCGACTTCCATCCTTTGACGAGCACACACTGAGAGTAACACGTAAGCAATATGCGAGCTGTGAATATGAGTAGCTCATGCCTTGTCCATCTTCGGATTCAGCAGGACAGCCCCGCATACTGGTACACGGCTCTTGTACTTCTGGAAGTCCTGGAACGCCTGCTCGTGACTGAACTCGCTCAGCAGTGGACATGCTTTGAACAGCATCGCCGAGAACCTCTTGAGTGACATGGAAGGAAATGCGGGGTTTAGGGGTCGGACAAAGTCCTCATAGTACCAATGCCTACATCGAAACAGGAATTCAGTTACGAGCCGTAATAGCGTGCTCCGTGCAGCGTACGCTTGTTCGATCTGAAAGGATATGCGCTCCGTCGATGATAGCTCGGGTTCCGGCATATTCAGGATAAACCGACTGGGTTCGGATACCGCGATGGTCAGCCCGATCCCGCCGCGATGGCTGAAGGGCGCGGCATACCTAGACAAGTCATCCAGCACCTCCTCCAGTTCCGCATCTCTTAAGCTCTCATCAACAGTAAGCAGATTCGCTTGGGACTCGCTCGATATCAGTGGGGGGTGCGGTTGTGGTATTATCGTCGACATCGCGTGCGATGGAGGGCCGGGGAAGGGGTGGACGAGCAGGGTAGGGTGTTAGGCAGGGTTCATGCCAGACGGCCCTTTGGACAGATTCATATCCGCACGTGGAGATCTGCTTCCGCTGCCTTCTTGGGCTGGAACGAAGGCGGGTTGGAGAAACGTGTTGATCATCATCTGGCCTGCCCTTCTACACGTTGCATTGTTGGCCTTTTAAACTCTTGTGTTGGCAAACAATCAGGTGCACGCTATATAGTGCTGTCCCAGATCTGCCTTGCCTCCTTTTGTCTATAACATCCGCTGTGCAGCTCTACCGGGCACCGCCGTTGTGCAGAACAATGGAACCAAGCTGCTTTACTTTCTGCCAATAACCATCTGCGGGACTCGCCCATCTTCTCGCTGGTATGCCAGATGTCCTGATCATGGACGAGGCCGATCGATTGCTTGAGGAGGGTTTCGCTGCCGAACTGGGCGAGATCATCTCTGCCTGCCCACGTACTTGCCAAACGATGCTCTTCTCTGCTACGATGACCAACTGAGTGCACGAGCTCATTCGAGCGTTTCAGCAGTTCAAAGATGGTGATGTCGACTTCCTTCTCGCAACCGATCTTGCCTCGCGCGGTCTCGATATCCGAGGTATCGAGACAGTCATTAAATACGATATGCCGGGCGAAATTGTGCCCAATTCTCTCTGTGCCTGTGATGGTGGCTGTACGATCAATCCAAGCACAGCGGCATACCTGACATGTGGCTCGAGGGACAATTGGAGAACAAGCCTCCTTGCTAGGTAATGACTCGCGGCGTCTCTCTGTGATCTCACCCTGGGCAATCCCAAAGCAATGGGCGGACCGCACCTTCCTCATACGCTCAGTCACGCGGCCCAGCCTCCTCTCGCTGGATGATGCTGCGGCCCGTCCCACGCGGATCCTCCTGGGCGCAACACGAGGAAGAAGAACACTACACCTCCCTGCACCTCTGAAGACTTCTGCCGTACCAGTTCATTGGAACGACCTCGGCCCACGCATCTGCCCTCGCCTGAGTTTTACAGGTGAAGCACAGTGCGCAGCTGGCACGTACCGAAGCAGTCTGCATGGGAGGAACAGGCTGCCCCAGCATCCGCGCAGAATCCATCCGGAGCGCAGCGTTGGCGCTCGTTGTCGTCCTGCTGTAACGCAGCACACCGGAGCTTCCCAGTTCACCTGGAACAGCAACCGCCTCATCACCCCAACCCGCAATCCCATATCCGTTCTCCCGGCTCGCCGTCACTCTCAGTTCCCATCCCGACCCATCCCCGCACCTCAGGGTTCAGCGCAACATCTTCGCCAGAATAAAGCGGCTCATCCTCGGCCTTCCAAGGAACGACATGCTGCGAGTAGGACACGGCCGTGGCGGTCGGATGCGTGGATGTGCAGAGAGCATCGATCGGCCTGTGCACGGGTATAAATGCACGTCCGACCAGCGATGAAGTTAACCAAAAGCCGTCCAAATCACAATGCAGCTCCTCCCCTTCCTCGGCCTCCTGACGCTCATCCTGCCCGCAATGTGCAGTGCCAACTCTCTCTCTTCCCGCGCAACAGGCGGCTACCTGCAAAACCCCACCGGCACAGCGTCCTTCACGTACTACAGCGGGTGCTCCTCCCCGGCATGCGGGGTGACCGCCTCAGGCTACACAGCGGCGATGTCGCAGTTGTCGTTTGGCGCTGCCTCGGGTGCGGGGGCGGGCGACGCCTGCGGACGGTGCTTCAGCCTCACTGCGACTGCGGATCCCTACAGCCCTGGCTATACGGGGCCGTTCAACAGCGTCGTCGTGAAAGTCACGGATCTCTGCCCGGCGCCGTCGAACGAGGTATGGTGCGGGCAGACGCAGGCGAGCCCTACAAACACGTACGGCGCTGCAGTGCAGTGCGTCCTTCTCTTCTCTGTCAGCCGTACGGCACATGCTGAGCATGGTCAGCTTCGACCTGTGCGAGGACACTGGCGCGAGCACGGTCTTCTTCCCCTCCGGGCACGGCGCGCTCACGGGCACGTACACGGAGGTGTCCTGCGCCCACTGGAGCGGGACGGACGGCGCTGCGCTCTGGACAGGCGCGTGCATCAGCGGGGAGACGGCGGCGCTGTGGCCGAGCACGGCGTGCGGGAACAAGGGTGCGGCTTACGCTTACGGCATGCGTGCGTGACGAGATGCTCATGACGCTACAGGCACCGCTCCTTGAGCTTATCCACCGTTAACGTTGTTGGGCGGCGGATGTTCCGTCCGAGCCCATTGTAGCCCCCGTAGCCGGACACGTGCGTAATACCAGCTGACCCGGCTTCCCGTTGGGAACGAAGGCAGATAGCCCCCGTGGATGGAAGCCTAGCCATTGATTGCCCGCGCCCTTGCAGTGGCAGATGGGATGGCAGATGACGTTGCGGGCTGTGCGACCCTTCTGGTCACTGCCAGGCGGCGTTGTCAGCTCACTGTCTTTATCTGTTCGTGCTGTGCGATGGCAGACGATAGCCGGAAGGTGCACGGGAAATGGGTTCCCTTCATCGCGCGATGGTGCTTACGCGCTGCCCATGCTTAGTCAGTTGAAGTAGGGACGAGCAGGAGGACATGTCTGCGTGACAAGGGGAGGATTACCGGCGGAGGCAGAGTGAGCACGCGCTGCAATAGGGGGCCCTGTGAGCGGCGACTGAATTATCACGGACCCCTCCCGTTCCCGTTCCCGCGCCGCCAGATTTTCTACGTGTTCTTCTTGCCCTGCGCCCCAGCAGAGCCACCCAGTCGAGTGGTGCACGTCGGCAGAGACAGAGACACGCTCTTTCCCTCCCCCTTTTCAACTTCGTTCTCCTCGTCTCCCTTGCCCCGTTCGCGAGCGAGAACAGCGTCGCCGCAAAGGACCCGCGTCCTTGTTTTTTTCATCCTCAGTTTCCACCCCCGCTCGCGGATATTCATCCCCTCCCCTCCCGCCCGCCACGCTCATTAACCGTCCGTCGTTCATCCTCCTCCTCCCTCCCCCCTCCGCCCACTCCAAATGGCGATCCCAAACCTCGCCGACACCCTCGTCGCGCTCGACATCCTCCCCTCCCTCCCCACCCACCTCACACAATGGGTACACGGAAAGACGCCCATATCAACCTGGCCGGTCGTATCAGCAATGCTCATCGGTTACCTCGGCGTCATCTTCGGCATACGCGAGATAATGAAGCCGTACAAGCCGCTCAAGCTCAACGGTCTCTTCCAGGTGCGCACCCTTGTCCGCGAAAATGCCCATAGCACGCTGACTCCCCGCCCAGATCCATAACATCTTCCTCACCGTCGGCTCGGCCTCCCTCCTCGCTCTCATGCTCGAGGAGATCCTCCCGCACTGGTACAAGCACGGCTTCTTCAGCGCGATCTGCAACACCCGCGCGTGGACACCCCGCATGGAGTTCTACTACATGGTCAACTACTACATCAAATACATCGAGCTCATCGACACTGTATTCCTCGTCCTCAAGAAGAAGCCGCTCGCATTCCTCCACGTCTTCCACCACGCCGCCACCGCCCTCCTCTGCTTCACCCAGCTCGAGGGCAAGACGTCCGTGTCCTGGGTGGTGATCACGATCAACCTCGCTGTGCACGTGCTCATGTACTACTACTACTACGCGACCGCGGGCGGGGCCAAGATCTGGTGGAAAAAGTACCTGACCACTTTTCAGATCGTCCAGTTCGTCATCGACCTCTTCATCGTCTACTTTGCAAGTGCGCACCTACCCCGCTTCCAACGGTCAGCTGGTCCTGACGCCTCTTCAGCCTACTCGTACTTCGCTGCCACCTACTGGGACGTCCCCACTTTTGGCACCTGTGCGGGTACGGAGGGCGCTGCTCTCTTTGGCTGTGGGCTCTTGACCAGCTACCTCTTCCTCTTCATCTCCTTCTACATGTGCGTCTTCCCCACCGCTCAATCGCTGACCACGCTGACAATGGCATAGTAACACGTACACAAAGAAGGGCGGGAAGAAGGGCAAGGCCGCGAAGAAGGTCAACGGCGAAAAGATCAACGGAAATGGCAACGGCAAGAAGGCCAACGGCCACGCAAACGGGCATGTCCTCGACAAGCTCGCCGACGGCAAGGACCCTAGTGTGCTGTACGTCCTCCCAACAACGCCTTGACACGCATATCGCTGACCCTTACGCAGTGACAACTGAGCTACAACCGCGCTCAGCGCTCGTCCAAATTGCATTGCATCTGCACTCTGCACATCGCATCCACTAATGCAACCCCCCCTTCCCCCAAACTCAACCCAGCCTCGCTTCCGGTCACGTCCCACCCGAAATCGTCACGTTTCCCTGCCCCGCGCCTTCCCCTCTTCTCCTCCGCCGCGCCCCTCGGCCGCAGCCTGCATACCCAATACCCAGGAAACCAGCAGCCACACGTCGCCCATGTCGCGTGCGCCGCCCGCCCCTACCCGCCCGTTCTTCTTATGCTTCTTCTCGCAGTCATCCACGTCCCGTCCCGCTTTATCCTATCCTCTATCCTCTATCTCTCCCGTATCCAGTGTCTGTCCCCGTGTCGTGTCCCTGCCCCAGCCCGCTGTCCTCATTTGCCTACACGCTCTCCTAGCATAGGTACAAATACGTACGAAATCAAAAAATTGATAATCCGCGCCCGGAGGGGTCGCGTATATAGAGGCAAAAGGACACGGCTCGGCAGGATTAACTATCATATCTATGAGCAGAGAGTGATGTCCCCAGCGCTCGCACACGGACCCAACAATCGTCCAACGTCCTGAACAGCACCCTCGTGCAGCATTACAAGTATCTCAGAACCGCCAACCAGTCATATCAGGCTTCAAGAAGTACTCGACCTCCTCCTCGAACGTCATCGTCTCCTTCTCCTTCTCCCCCGTCCCCGCCTTGGCATTCTCCCGCGGACCCCACCTCGACCTCGCACTCTGGGCAAAAGCACCCGCAGCGGCCTCCGCGACCTGCCCCAGGCTCGGGAGCTTGTCGAGCACTGGGTGGGTGAGCCATGTGCGCTCGTGCGCGAGAACGGTGAGCGATGTGTAGGTTAGGGCGGCGCCGGCGCCTGAGGTTTAAATTTGTGAGCACTCAGCACTCGAAGCGAAGGAAAGGGTTGGACGGACCGGCTGAGAGGACCTTGGTCGCTGCTGACGAGAGAGACATGCTGTGCTTGGGTTGTTATGTACAGTATGCCGATGGATGGTATTATTGTGCCGGTTGGTAGGATGGCACCTCGAAAGTGTAGGCGAGAAAGACGATATGCGAGAGCAGCCAAGGGAAGGGGTATCCCGCCCTTTCCCCAACCATGGGTGAGGTGGTCTTATACCCAAGCGAGCGCAGCCTCTCATCCAGAAAGGCATCGCGACAGATGCGACCGGGTCGCAGAAGACTCATGCTCCCGAGGGGCACAGAACCAGTACCAGTAGCCGGCATCAGAGTCCCGGGCGGCGGGAAGAGCCTGAAGCCGAGTGCGGGGAGACTGCTTAACACGTTGGGAAGGGGAGGGATGGCTGGGGAAGGAAGAGGGGTCGGCCAGAGATCGCCCCCGCTGTCAGATGCTGGGAAGGGAAGTTGCGAGAGGTCCAGCTTGAGAAGCCTGCAGAGAAGCCCGGGAGGAACGTGAGATGGCCGACTGGGGTTCCTGGGCGTTCCCACCGGTTATCTGGCGTATCGACAGAGTGAAGCATGATTTCATTAGCCCAGCCCCAAGCCGCAGCGTGACAGAGCACCCGAGATCAGCGTAGACCAGCGTTTGAATAGAGAGAGATGGTTGCCCCCAACAAGCGAGGAAGCGTTGGGAATCGAACTGCCCAACGGCCGCACAGCCGCTTGGCTGGCCGAGGCTTCGCAGAACTGCTGATCAGCAGGGGAGGGGAGGGCAAAGCTTAGACATCGTTGGGGGCAACGGCCTCGCTCGTTATAAGGCTAGCGATGCTTCGGACAATGATAACAAAGAGACACAGTACAAGGGTGGACGTGTTGTCGGCCCGGGGGCGTTGGGGCGCGTCTGCAATCAAATGAAAGGGATGATGCTCGGTGATTTGTCGGACATTGCTAGCCAATTGAGCATCAAGTATTCTCAGAAATGAGAATGATATTAAATGCGGATGACATCAAGACGATGATTTGCCGAGTATATAACCAGCAAGAGGTGCATTCCAAAAAGGAAAGACAGCGAGTCACAATGTGGTGTCACGTGACTTCTCCCTATAGGATCGTCTTGCGTCACTGGGCCCTGGTCTTCCGTTGTTGGTGCGGGAAGCCTTCCGTGTGGAGGCCTCTTAGCTGTTCATCGACAATGTTTGCCTGGTTGAAGAACTTCCACAACAACGACCATCCGCACCTTTTCACCTCTAGACAACCCGACTAGGCGCATACATGGCCCCCATCCCCCCCGGCTCGCTCGTCGTCGTCACCGGTATCACCGGGTACATCGGCTCCCACGTCGGGCTCGCGGCGCTGCAAGCCGGCTACCGCGTCCGCGGCACGGTGCGAGACACGAAGAAGGCGGAGGAGCTGCGGGAGAAGTTCAAGCAGCTCGGGCTGGACGCGAGCGAGGACAAGCTCGACATCGTCATTGTGGACGATCTCACGAGCCAGGAGCAGTATGAGAAGGCGTTTGTGGGCGCCGCGGGCATCGCGCACGTCGCGCTGCCTGGTCAAACGGGTGAGTTCCGCCCAACCAACTGCATTTTCCTGAGCTCATTCGTCCTCTGTATCGCAGCGACATGGATCGACGACACGAACACCTCCGTGCTGTCCGTGCTCAGGGCCGCAGCGAAAGAACCCTCCGTCAAGCGCGTCGTGCTGACCTCCTCGTCCGTCACCGTCATCACACCGGGAGAGAACGGCGACCACACGCTGACGGACGAGGACTGGAACGAAGTTGCGCTCGAGCGATACAGCAAGCTTCCCGTGAGCGCGCGCGGGGATCCGAAGAACAGGCCCGTCATGTACTGCGCGGCGAAGACGATTAGCGAGCAGGAGGGGTGGAAGTGGATGGCGGAACATAAGGTGCGTGTGTGGGTGAGAAAAACGGAGCGTGAGCTGATTGTCCAGCAGCCGAGCTTCGAGTTTGTGACCGTCCTGCCGAACGCCAATTTCGGCCCGTTCTTGGTACGTTTCTTGTGTTGCCCGCCGAGGTGTTACCGACGTCCTTTCACAAGTGCGGCGAGCCCCATTCTACTGGCGGCTGGGTCTCCAGCCTGTTGAAAGGCGACGACACGAGTGCAAAGAACGTCGGGAACCGTAAGCGCGCTCCTTCCCTCCAGCGCACCTCCTCCTCACACCGCAACAGAATGGTACATCGACGTGCGGGACGACGCCCAGCTTCACCTCCTCGGCATGACCAAGCCCGAGCTGGCCGGCAAGCGCATCTGGGCTGCTGCAGGCCCGTTTGGCTGGAACGCCATACTCCAAATCCTTAAGAAGAACTTCCCCGATGTCAAGATCCCGGATGAGAACCCGGAGTGGGTCCTTAGTCCCATGAAGGTCGACTCAGAGGTGGGGAGGAAGCTGCTCGGCGGCTGGATCAGCCTCGAGAAGAGCGTGGTGGACACTGCCAAGAGCATTGGGTATTGAGAGTGTACAACTGAATAAAACGGTATAGCTATTACAAGTCAATCGCGTGTGTCGTCGTTCACTGCCTTGCGCGAGACCTGGCAATTATCATGGCACGTCGGCACGGTGTGCCCGACTGCGCCTGACACGGAGGGCCGCAATGAGAGCCGCGAAAACTGCCTGCTCTTCTGCAGATAAGAAGTCGAAGAAATGACTCAGGGTAGACACAACGAAACCAATACCGCTAAGAGCATTGAATCTGCGACTTCCCAGCAATACTGTACAACTGGACGGTATCCCGAGTAAACATATCCAAGTCCCATTCAGGCGCTACTAAGGGAGGCCTCTTCACTCCACTTATCGCTCTTCTTTCTGCGACAACGCCAGACCGTAATCAACGCGGCTGCCACGACACCTATTGCTGAGACAACTGCCGACACCGTCGCGCTGACTATAGTGCCCATATCGGTTTGGCCTCCTCCGCCGCTGTTCCCAGCATTTACTGAGTTTGGTGATCCAGATGACCGATGGCATGAAAAAGCTTGTCCGGTTGAGCTTGAAGCTGAAATGGTTGCAAGCAGTAAGCTTGTGGGCCGTCCACGCGGAGGTGTCTGACTGGTCGAAGCGATGCCAGATGACGGTGACAGCAGCGAATCGTTGTTGTCTGTGGGAGAATTAGACCTGGAGCGGATCGGAAATCAAGAGGAGTGCGACATACCCTGCACGATATTGACGCGTAGGTGGGGAGCAGCCTGATCGGCCGCATCGTGAAGAAACAATCTCCAGGCACCGCGCGTAGCGTCTTGCACCACCCAGTCAAACGACGTTGAGTCGAGCTGCCAGCGCTTAGCGGTAGCAGGTTCTCCCTGCGATAGGTGCAGAGTATACGGCCCGCCGCTCCCTTCTGTCCACTGTAGATGAACCATGCTCCCGACAACAAAGTTCACTTGATTTCCCATATGTTCGCCCTCCGGCATTGGGGGGTAGAGCCACATCGGCCCTCTATGTGGAGAAGTCTCCCGTGCGACGGCCGCCGAGAAGAAGCAGAATGAGATCGCAAGATGCATGGCGTGACTCGAAAGCGGTAGCATCGACTGAGAGTGTTCCTGGATTGCTTTTTCGTGGGTGGCTTAAGGCACAGAACCATGTGTAGTGATTCTTATAAGCACCGAAAGCCATGCTTCCACAGGTACAAGCTTTGAGACCTGATGCCCAAGTAACAACGTTGACCGCTGGCAGAGTCGATGAGAGACCTCGCACCTGTCCCCCGCGACCGGTGGTTTAGTTCTGCACCGCTCAAGTACTGGAATGATGCAGGCAAAGACAAGCGAGGGGACATTCAGTGCGCATCCGCGCCGAAGCAGCATTCTTTGCAATCGAAGGTTGGTGTATTGCCATCGCATAGTGCAGATGCAGCCAAGGAGTCGCACCGTTGATGTTGGCCCTGGGGAATGCGGCCCATAGAAGTGACGCGGTATGTCCACACTCGCAGTGCCGATGCCCGCCATGAATAGTGTATCTCCGACGTGGGTAGCGATTAGTATCTGGGGAGGCGCCACAAGTCGTTCGTTCCAGATCGCAAGCTAGCAAACTCCATACGTGGAACTGTAGACGCAGCACAGGAACAAGGGGAGAATGAGACTGGTATTCCCAGGAGGCGGCAAACGAACACACTTCCAAGTTCGGGGCTAGATATACCCATATTTAGGATCATATGCGCCGCGGAAACAATCGGGAAGAGTTAAGCGTTCCTTGTCGGTGTCGTTGTAAATTACCGTGAATCAGAGCAATTCCGCCGGAGACCGGTATGTGGCGAACGAGTAATCGGCGAGTACTGTGGAAGAAGGGCTCCGAGACGGCTACCTCCGCTCCACATGACGCGGATGCGAACGTGCTGCTTTGGGAAATCAGCCTGTCTAGATATGGTAGTATACGATAGAATAACGCTACATGTCTACATCCGTGTGGTGCACGGTCCAAACCAAGGGTGGATTGTGTGACCCACTCGCAAGGCCGGATCAGCCCCTGGAAGAACCCGATCTCAACGGTTCTCTCAGCGGTTTCTCCTTCCAACCGCGGTACAGTACCTGAACCGCCGGTTCCTCGCATGGCCTACTCACGCATCCGCTCCTTGACAGCATCCTCGATTCCCTGCCAGTACCTCAGCCTCACAGCAGCCTCCTTAGCGCCCTCCCATTCTCCCCTACCAAACAACGCACTGAGCTCCGCGACCGTCTCCTCTGCGCGCGCATCGTTCGCCGTGCGGATCTCCTCGAGCTCTTGCTCGTTGGCGGCGGATTCGAGCGCTTCTCGCGTCTCGAGCACTTCGAGGAGCAGAGCCGAGGACGCTTCGTCCAGGGCGTCAGTCTCCAGGGAGGGCTGACCGTTGAGAGAGAGCTGGTAGACAAGGTCAGGGAGCCGATCATAGTGTGCGAGCAAGAATATGTACTAGGTACTGTGCGCGCGATAACGGGGAAACGAGCGTCTTGTACGCCTGATTGAGGAGGGACGACTGGTCGGCCGCGCGCTGTCTCTCGAGCTGCCATCCTCCAATCACTTTCTGTTATCAGCGCCTAAATCAACACGGCGTACCTCGCCCTTGCTCCCCCACGCATCCGGATGGCACGCCCTCTGCAACCTTAAGAACCTGCCCCTCAGCTCCCTCGGATCGAGGTCAAACGCGCCATCCGTCCCCTCCCCGGGCAGGTCAAACAGCTCAAAGTAGTTCGTTTCCGTACCCAGGGGCTGGATCGCCCCGCACGCGCTGCAGATCGGAAGTGCGGAGGAGTAGGGGGCGTGACAGTTAGGGCAGGCGCCGTGGGGTGGTGCGCTTGGAGAGCGTGAGGAGGGGGAGGATGTGGAGGGCCGAGCGGCGGGGGTGGAAAGCAGGCGCGGGGCGGGGAATCGCCGCAGGGTTGGGAGGGCGGCGAGCGCGTGGGAAGCGCTCAGCGGCGCTCGTAGTGACGAGCGGCGTAAGAGAGCGAGCATCGTCCTGGGTACCTTTAGCGCTGCTGGTCGTCGCGTGTAGATACCAGGTCGTCGCGCTTGTAGGGTAGAGGCTCGTAGCAGGCAATCAAGCAATCCTTATCGCCGAAATTAAGCAGAGCCCAAGTGAAGCAGCGGGAACCACTCTCTGGTCGTTGTCGTTGTCGTCGTCGTCGTCGTCGTCGTTGTCAGCAGCCCGCTGCCCGTCGTGTGCCCCACGCTTGCCGTCTCGCAGGACCGGACCGCGTAACTCCTCGGCAGCCTAGGGATGACCTCACCGAGTAGGGATCGGTGTTAGCTGCTGAGCGGTAACTCCGATGGCCGATGGCTTGAAATCACCGATCGGGCCTAAGGACCGAGCACCGGCGTTGGCTGTTGACCCCTAAGTCCGAGAGCCGATCTGGGCTGCGGGCATAAGTATCGGCGTTAGGGTTTGAGTGGTAGCTCCGACGGCTGATTTCGTTGAACGATAACCCCGACACCCGATCGGGCCTACGAGCAGCGTTCGGCGTTTGTTCAACCCAGCTGAACATTAACTCCGACGGCCCGTCGGGCCGACCCCGCTCTCGTGAGTGTGCGATAAAGCACTCCTACAACCCCACAAGTCCTGCTTAGCACTCTATTCAATCAGAGAATGAACAAAATGTCTCATTATTTCCCCCAGAAGTCTGCAAGCGGACCAAGTTCTACAAGTACAGGTAATTGAACCGCTCCATCGCCATCCCCCGTGAACGGCGATGTGCGGTCCCGCCAATCCCGCAAGTAATGGTACACGATCCCACGGCGGCCCACCCCCGAGCCCCGAAATGAGCAGGACTATTGAAAAGCACCAGCGGCGTGGGCTAGCTCTTGGCCGCAATAGTCTTATTCGGCAGACCGGACAGGTCCACGTTCTGCTTGCATGCCACGTCTGGCTCCCCATCGCCCCCCCAAGCAGCGAGTCCGTACCCGCTCACTCCCCTCTCCCACTGCACGAGCTGCCCTACGCGGTAGGCCATGAACGCCCCCTGCCCTGGGTAGACGAGCCAGTAGCCGTCGTCGTGGTATACATAGCTCTGGCAGGTATCGTCGTGTCCGAATAGGGACCAGTAGAGCCCGCCTGCCACGCCCGGGGTGGTGGTGAGGGAGGAGGTGAAGGCGGATATCGTGCTGGGGAGGAGGAAGTGGAGGAGGAGTGCGCCGGCTGGCGTGAGGAGGAGGAAGATGAGTAGGGAGAAATGCCATTTCTGGAAGTAGAAGGTGTAAGGGGCGCGGATGAGTGCAGCGGGGGGCTTGCGCCGCTTGCGTGGGCTGGGCTTGAGAGCGAGTGTGGAGGGGGGGAAGGAGGGTGTGCGTGCGAGGGATTGTGAGTAGCTCGGCGCGGGCGTGTACCCTGGTCTGTTGGAGGGCGGAGGAGGGGAGGCGGGTGGGGAATGGAAGTGGGACGAGCTGGAGGAGTAGTCGAGCCCCGTGCCAGTGCCGATGCGCTCCAGGAATGGAGGCGGGTTAGCAGAGTCCTCGAATAGCCGCCAGCGCTCAGTGCGCTCCGTGTCCTGCCGCTTGTAGGTTGGGCGCATGGGCTTGCCTGTGCGCGCGGCTGGCCGGGGCTCCACCAGTGCCGCAGAAGTAGAAGTAGAGGGCGCGCTCTCGTCCGCGGGTTCCTCTGCCCCTGCGGGAGGGGATGCGATCTTCCGCCGGCATAAGCAGCCGTACGCGATCGGCCACGGGAACCAGCGGCGGGGGAGGACGAGCACTGCAAGTGCGAGCAGGGCGGGGGCGGCCACGAGCGCCCACATGCGCGGGGAGGAGCCGTGCGATACCCAGTCGAACTCGCCTGCGAGGAATACCTTCCCCGCGGCAGCGACGGTGCGGGCGTCCGAGTTGAGCTTCGATACGTATGGAGGGTAGAAATGGTCCGAACTGATTTACATTAGTCTCTTTCGCTCTTCGGTGGAAGAGGGAGGGCAATGCGCACTAGATGTCCACTTCTGGGATGGCCAGTGCATCCCTAACGACCCCGTAGCTCCCGTCGACAAACAGCTGCTGCGCGGCCAGATCGCCCTTCACGAACCCGGCGAGGGCGGCGGTCCACTGTGCGGGCGCACCGCTCCCGCCCCACCCGCCCAGCTCGTTCCCGGACTCCCAGGCGAGGATCGTCGGGTCCTGCGAGAGGCGGAGCTGTGCGCGGTTAGCCGTTAGCCGTCAGCCTGGAAAGAGAGAGATGGGGGACGTACCCCAGTGTACGGGTTGGTGTGGTTCATGATCGTTGTGACGTAGGCGAGGAAGGAGGTGTACACGTCGGAGGTGGTGTCGTAGAACGGCGAGTGATCGTCTGTCGAGAGGTTGTGGAACTGGAGGAAGGAGACTGGGCATGATATCAGTAAGTCCCACGCATGTCCACAGCGGAAAAGCGCACAGATGCCGCCGTGGTAGTACTCGTACTGGTCCACGAGGGGTATCACTAGCCTCACCCCGTACAGCCTAGCAGCCCACACAGCGAAATCGACTACCTCGAGCGCCTGACCGTTGATGACCCCCAGCTGTGGCCAGACGCACAGCTCGCAGCCGACCGAGACGCCGAGGGTGGTCGAGCGCACGGTATTAGCGCCCATCGCGTAGGCCGTTGCGAGCACCTCGAGCACGCGCTGTCGTGAGGGGTAGGTGATGCTCCCCGGGGGATCGTTCTCGTCCAGCCCTAGCCAGTAGATGTTGGGCCCGGCGATGAGGTAGGGTGTGCTGCCGAGGGTGAGGGAGGAGGAGGTGGGGGCGCGCGTGATGAATGTGCTGTTTGGGGGGAGGGAGGCGGGCGGCGGGGGAGCGGTCAGTGCGGGGAGCGACATACTTGCGCTGGTTGGGGTTGGGGGGGATGTCGCCCGTCGCGCGATGGCCGGGGAGGAGAGTGAGGGGCGATGGGCAGGGAGGGCGAGGGGGCGACGAGGTATCAAACGATGGCAGGGCGGATCATGGGATGTTCAGCCTAAGCAGGGAAGGGCGAGACCCAGGTCGGCTCTTGCGCCTCACACGCTTCCTTCCCTTTTACCAAATCGCCTTCGCTGCTTCCTTCTTCTCTTGAGCCCTGACCGCGTACGATAAACTGGATGTGGCCGATGAGCTCAGGGTCCGGTGGTGGCGCCCTGGGGCTTGGAGCGATGTGATTGGCCAGCAAGGCCGAGGCGAGAAAAAAACCTTGGTTTCTCCGCATCCGGATCGGCGACGGTGTGGGGCCATACTGCGATCGGTGCAGAGAGCTGGGCGGGTTACGTTACGCACCTGGGAAGGAGTTGTTGGTTCAGCCTATCCCGGGGGTTGATAAGACCATCTAGATCTGAAGCAAGATGCGCGGCGACGAGCATCGCAGGCGACTCCCGGACTGCCCGATAGCCTGGCACGAGTGGACCGGCGCATGATGCACTTGGGCGCTTGACCACAATCGGACACCCAAAGGCATCGCACACTGCTTATGAAAGCTTATTGTTACGTGATAAACAATGGCGTGTGGCTACCCTTTTGCTACCCTTTTCTCTTCACACAGTGCCATGTGCATGTGTGCGAGGAGAAGATTGCCCCCGGCTCTCAGGAGCCAGCCTCGGCTTCGGCCTCTTTTGTCCTTTGCGCCAAATTGACTACGAGGTAGTCGATATCATAGCCAAGATTCATGAGCGCGTGGTTGAACGATATTTGAAATTGACCTATCGGAAGCGGTCCCGGCTTGGCCAAGGCTAGAACAGTTTCCTACAAGTGAAGAAAACCGCAAAGCTGGCTAGGAGAGGGGTAATGGCCAGCCTGCACCCAACCCGATCTCACCGCCGACTGTAGGATCTGCAGGCAATCATCAGTGGCAAATAATTCGGTCCAACAAAGCGCACAGCCACATGATGGCACAGCCTGCCGGAGACTGCCTTTGCCTGGATTGCGACCCTATGACGCACGACCCCCACACCACCTCGGCGTGATTCCTCGCTGCGCACGCCGCTTTGGTCTATTTACGAAAGCGTCCTCCCCTCCACGCGACGTCGTGCATACAGTCGTATCACGACCTGCGCAACCGCGACATCCAACTCCTCACGAATCCCATCAGCGAGCATTGCTAGCCATCGCACGGGCGGACCAAGATGGTCCTCGAGTCTGTTCTCCAGACCGTGCGTACCGGCCCAATATCCCGAGCGTGTGGCCAGAGGCTGACATACCCTACCCCGCCAGTTCCTTAACCGCTTCCTCGCCCCGTATGTTGAGAATCTCAACACGAGCCAGATGAACTTTGGCATCTGGTCGGGCGAGGTGAAGCTCAGGAACCTAAAGCTCAAACGGGAGGCGCTGGACAAGTTCCGACTGCCGGTAGATGTCGTCGAAGGTGGGCGCCCATTTCAGTCTGCCGTGCATCGTTTGAGTCATCCTGATGGAATGTATTGAAAGGGTACTTGGGTGAATTTCGACTGTCAGTACCATGGAACAACCTGAGGGGAAAGCCCGTTGCGGTCGCAATAGAGAACGTCTACCTCATCGCCCTCCCGGCCGCGGAGACGAAGGTGGACGCGGAAGAGGATGACCGAAGAAGGCAAGCTGCAAAGCAGGAGAAGTTGGAAAATGCGGAGCTGCTGAGGCTCAGGAGTGGGCAGGAGGAGTTGTCCCCTGGTATGTGAACCGTCATGCCGATGCATGCATGTCGCTGACGCGGAGCAGAGGACGAGGCGAAGAACCAGACGTTCATCTCGCAGCTATCGACTCGCATTCTCAACAATCTTCAAATTACGGTAAAGAATGTGCATATACGATACGAGGACAAGCTGTCTGTCCCTGAGGTGAGCGCTGGTCTCGCTCATCCCGTTCGCATGTTTATCCCGCATACAGCATCCATTCGCCGCGGGAATCACCCTCGCCGGGTTCAAGGCCGTGTCCACCGACGGGAACTGGATGGAGACCTTCATCGAAGACTCGCTCGGGGCGATCCACAAGCTGTCCAAGTTGGAGAGCCTCGCGGTCTACTTCGACACGGACATGACGAGCATGTTGGGGCAGGGACCGGAGAAGCTGGATGCGATGATTGCGAGGCAGGAGCAGACGCCAGATCACCAGTATGTGCTAAAGCCCGTGACTGGAGAGGCGAAGGTGCGTCTACCTCCCACCAGCCACGTGATTATCGACTGATGAACCATTATAGCTCGTCATGTCCCACCGTCCCACGCCCGAGAACCCGCGTATCGATGCTACCGTGCTATTCGAGGAGATTGGGCTGAATCTCGATGATAACCAGTGGCGAGACGTGCTTTCCGTAGGCGAGCTCTTCCATTTCTACACAAGGCAGTACCAGTACCGCAAGTACCGGCCGCCGGAGGAAGAGTTCACTGCCAACAAGAGCCGTGCGCTGTGGAAGTTTGCACAGACGTCCCTTCTCGCCGAGGTGCACGACAAGCACTATCAGTGGAATTGGGAGTTCTTCAAGAATCGGAGGAGTGAACGGCATAAGTATGTCGAGCTGTTCAAGAAGAAGAGCACGCAACCTTCGCTGTTGCCGCCCGTGCGTCTCAGTGCTCTGCACGTGTTGTGCCTATCTAATCAAGTCGCAGGAATTGGAGGAGTTCAATGATTTGGAACGGAAGCTGTCCTATGAGGACATCAGGTTCTACCGTTCCATCGCTCGCTCGCAGCTTCGAAAGGAGCGAGCCGAGCTCAAGGCGAAGCAGGAAGAGGACAAAGCTGCCGCTCCTCCAGCACCTGCACAGCCCGCTGCTGCCTCGGGAACGTGGCTTGGCTGGATATGGGGCACAAATCCCTCATCCGCTGCTCCGGCTGCCGAGGAAGAACCTGCCCCAGGGCTCGACGACGAGCAGCGGAAGGAGCTGTACGATGCGATCGAGTACACCGACAAGGATGTCATTACGCAGAGCATCGACCTACCACGCGACGTGATGAAGATGCGCGTATCTGCACGGCTAACTCGAGGCACATTCGCCCTCCGGCGACATGGCAGCGACATGATTTCCCTCGTCTTCGATGCGTTAAGTGCCGACCTCGTCCAGCGGCCGGAGAACATGGAGGCTATCCTGGCTCTGGGTGGACTGTCCGTGTACGACTCTACGCTGTCAACCTCTGTCTATCCTCAGATTGTTCGCGTGAAGGAGCAGCAAAGGAAGGCGATCGACTCGGACGAGCACGAAGAGGCTGGGAAACAGCTGGGCCTGGAGGCGGAGACTGAGGATCCTTTCTTCTTCGTCAAGTTTGAGCAGAACCCGCTGGACGAGAGGGCGGATAGCGCCCTCACGGTCAGGATGCGGTATATGGAAATCATCTACCATCGAGGATATGTCGAAGCTATTTTCGACTTCCTCAGGCCACCGCCCAGCCAACTAGAGTCCATTGGCGCGCTGATCGTGAGCGGCTCTCTGATGAGCTTTGAACTCCGCTGATGCCTTTGAAGGATGTTGCGAGCACCACCTTAGAAGGCTTGCAGAAGGAAACACGGGCCGGCTTGGAGTACGCCCTCAAGCAGCACAAAACGCTTGATATCCGCATGGACATGAATGCCCCAATCATCATCATACCCGAAGAGTAGGCAGTTCTGTTTGAATGGCGTCTATCGTGCTCACCTCCTGTCCAGCATCTCGGCCAAGCAATGTCCACATATGGTTTTGGACGCTGGTCACATCGCTATCCAGAGTGATCTCGTGGAAAAGAGCAAATTAGCCGAAATCGATGCGAAGCGCTCGCAGCAGTACAGCGAGGAAGACTACAAGCAGCTCGAGTCGCTGATGTATGACCGGTTCTTCCTCAAACTGGAGTCGGCACAGCTTCTTATTGGTCCCGACCTTTTGTCGTGCATGTCCGCCCTCACATCACATTCCCAGGGAGCTGTTGAATTACATTTGGTCGAGCGCATAAACATCGACTTCTCCGTGCAGAACTGCATCCTCCCTGATGCCCCGTTCCTGACCAGGTTCAAGGTCGCTGGTCAGCTCCCGGAGTTGAAGGTCAACGTCTCGAACACCAAATACCAAGGGCTCATGCGGTTCCTGGACATTGCCATTCCCAGATTTGGTGGAGGGCAAGAGTCCGATCGGACACAGCGGCCTCCGGCTCGGCCAGTCAAGCCAGAGCGAGCACCGGCTCCGATTTCTGGCATATTTGCAAAGCCTGAAGGGACAGCTTATGTTGTGGACGATGCTGCAACAGATGCTGGCGATGGTACGGATGGCGCGGACCACGAGAAGTTTTATGAAGCAGAAGATGTCGATCCCGAGGTAAGGATTCAGGAATCGTTCGCCAATATGTTTGACTTATGCTACCTGCAGCGACAATTGGAAATCAAACAGCACTTGTTCGAGTTTTCGTTCAAGGTCGGCAAGCTGCAAGCCTCTCTTTTCAAGGCGTTACCAGAGCAACAAGACAAACTCATCGCAGATGCCGTCCTGGAAGGGTTTGACCTTGGCTTCGCTCAAACAAAGTGGAGCATGTTGGTCGACATTGTCTTGCGCTCTGTTTCTATGAAGATGATGGAGACAGGAGCAGAACCTCTGCAACTGGTGGCATCGCAGTCTGTCGACGAGCGTTCCTCAGAGGAACTCATGCGAATCAAGTATACTCGCGTACAGAAGGACTCTCCGGAATATATGCCCGTGTACGAAGGCGTTGATCAAACAATCGGCGTGGAGCTGTCCACCTTCAACTTCGCCGTTCAACCTGAACCTATACTGACCATGTACGACTTCATCATGACGACATTCGTACCGTCCAAGGCGATAACTCGACCCACCACACCATTCAGCGAATCTCCTCCCGACTTACTCGATCTGCCACCTGATCTGAGCGGGCCAACTCCAGCAGTTCCGGTCCCTCCTGCTGAGCCTGCACCGGAACACAATCCTGGGAAGATAAAGATTAGAGTGAAGTTGACAAGCATAGGACGTAAGTGCCATGATGCGAGGCAAGACTGTTTGGCTGACCCGTTTGACCAGTGGCCCTGATCAATAGCGTCACCTCCCCGATCGCTACCATCTCGTTGTCTGCCGCCGACGTTGCCCTGTTCCTCAGCGGGAACGGCCTCAGGATAGGAGCCCGGCTTGGAAATTTGACAATTGTCGACGACACAGACTTTGCCGCAGTATCCCCGTCCTTCAAGCAGCTTCTGTCTATCGAAGGAGACAATTTTGCGGACTTCAGCTACGAGACTTTCGATCCCAACGACAAGGATACATTCCCGGGCTACAACTCGTCCGTTCGTCTCCGGGCTGGTTCGCTGAAGTTCAACTTTGTGGTCGAACCGCTCCACCGCGTCTATCTCTTCCTCATCAAGTTTGCTCGCCTAAAAGCTTTGTATGACTCCGCCACGCAGGCAGCAGTCCAGAGGGCATCCGAGATACAGCGAATGAAGTTCGACGTCATTGTACAGACACCTATCCTAGTGCTCCCCAAGGATGCGACACAGTCGGCGGATGCACTCGTCGTCAAGCTTGGCGAGATCGTTGCAAAGAACACCTTCGGAACAGACACTTCCTCCATCAACGCGGGTTTGTTCGGTATCAAAGTGCTTTCCCAGTTGCACGATTATCCGGAAGAGGATCAGCTTGAAATCATTCAAGACGTCGACTTGTCCGCTGACGTGGAGCAGGTCGAAAACCCTGATCACGATCACGAAGAACCAGACGTTCATCTCCCAGCTATCGATTCGCATTCTCAACAACCTTCAAATCACGGTACGAAGCATCCCGATACGAAGGTCAGTTCTGCTACCTCGCTTTCATGGAGCGCTCGCTGATCTTCATTCAGGTCACGTTGAAGATCTCAGACATCAAAGTCAACTTGACCCAGAATCAATACCTGGTTCTAATGTCGATCTTGCAAGAACTGCCGCACGTGTTTGCCTCTGACGAGGATGTTGATGAGCAAATCGAGGAATATGCCGGAGCCGCTGAAACGCCTATGGACTCCGTGTCACCAGAACCACAGGAGTCTGAATCCGAGCAGCTTCTGATCGACCTGAGTCCAGAGCTCGGTGTGGTAGCGAAAAGCCAGGGTAACGGCGTCGTGCGCTTGTGGACGAAGATGGAGGTCACTCTTGACTTGGCAGCCCTGGCTGTGCAACTTTACGATCGTAAGGCGACCCGAAAAGAAGAGCTCAAGGCTACTGGCATTGCTGGCTTCGCCATGAACGGCACATCAGTACGTATGAAGATGATGTCGGACGGCTCTTTGGAAGCAGAGATTGTCTTAACCTCTCTGGTGATGACGAATCTACGTGCAGGTTCTACGCGCTTCAGAGAGATGATTCCAGCTGCGAAGCACAACGGGCGTCAAGTGATGATCCATTACACCAGGGCTGCGGGAATCAATCCTGCGGCGATGGCCATCGTGACGGTTGATAGCCCTCAAATCATTTTCGCTGTGGATCCTGTCTTTGCGCTTTTGGATTTCTTCTCCGATCCCATCAAGCCGTCCAAACCGGAGCCACCGTTCGGGGATATGGGAAGTGGTCCTGAAGTCGAGGCTGAGCAACAGCCTACCACTGCAGGAGAGCTCTCTTTCAGAGTCAATGTCGTCAATGCTGCCATCATTGTGCTAGACAGCGACCGCGACCCCTCCACGCAATCTATCCAACTCTCCATCAAGGAGATCATGATCTCAAAGCAGGTAAGCCTGGTAGATTCGACCCCCAAGCTTCTATCGTAAACTAACAATCTACAGGCAATAATCGCTCTCAACATGCAGCGCTTGGGAATGTCACTTGGACGCATGGACAAGGCGTCAGAGCGTGTGCGGTTCCTGGATGATATTGATGTCACCTTGACAATGGACTCGCGGGCGACCGAAGGGAGGCAGATGACTAGCATCGAAGCTACCGTGCAGCCGATCATTTTCCGCGCTTCTTATCGCGATATCAACTTGATCACCTCGATTTTCACCAGAGCGATGGAACTTCAAGATAGATCAGAAGCCGAGAGAGCCGAAAAGCAGCGCACGATGTCCAAATCCGGACACATCAGTACGACCGTCCAGCGCAAGCCCTCTCAGGGCGTCGCTACAAGAAAGTCACATAAGACGCGTGCGAGTAGATCATCGCGTCGGTCAGTGTCGAAGCGTCCTCAGGTTCTCATGGCGAAGGAACAGGTGAGTATACCCGGTCTTCCGATCTCGGATCACTTTGCTGATCTTTGGACAGCTGAAAGCGACATTCGATGGTTTCCAGCTTGTCCTGATTGGCGATATTCATGAGCTACCTCTGTTGCACATGGATACGAAATCTTTCATGTTCACGGCACAAGATTGGTCAGGAGATGTGAGTGGCATATATTGTTCACTGACAGTCGTTAACCATGCACCATCAGTTAAAAGCCCTCGGCACTGTTTCAACAAGCACGCGATACTATAATATGACGAATTCTCACTGGGAACCGCTACTGGAACCATGGACGTTTTCTGTCAAGGCATCACGGGGCGATGCAACATCGGGAATCGCTCTTTCCCTGCTGTCGAAGGACCGACTGGAAGTGAATGTTACTGCTTCCTTCATTGATACCGCTTTGAGTGCAGTTGCCGTCATTAACAAGGAAGGGGATCGTCTGGCAAAGCGCAACCGCGGAAACGACGCACCGTACCTTGTACAAAATCGTACCGGTTACCGTCTGCACCTGTGGTCAGATTCCGTTGGACGAAATCAGAATCCGTCCGAAGCAGTTACCATTGAGGACGGACAAGACAAACCTTGGCACTTCGAGGATTGGCGGTCGCTCCGTGAGGTGCGTGACTTTGTTCACCATCTTCCTACTCATCTAACATGCCATTGACCAGCACGTCTCGGATACTAAGCGTAATTCATTCGCTGTGCAGTTCGAGGATCGACCCTGGGAAACCCTTCGTCACATATCAGTTGATTCAGAAGGCGAAACCAGCTATGTGCTCAAGCCCAAGCTCAATCAGATCTCACACCGCCTCTTGTGCGAAGTCATCGTTGAGAACAACGTGAAGGTCGTCATCTTTCGCTCTACCTACAAAATCCAGAACTACACTCAATTACCCGTTGAATTGATCATCATCGATGGCAATGGAAAACCAGCCTCAGCCGTTTTCAAGATCTGTAAGTTCCGTAATAGGTCCATTGTAGCGCCGCTAACACCTGCCCCAGCGCCGGGTGACAGCTGTTCGCTACCCATCGAAGCCGCAGTTCACAATCGTATTCGCCTGAGGCCAGACCGTAAGCCTCCTTCAGCTGCATGGAGACGGCATTGTAACATTTGGCCAGCTGGATTTGAGTATTCTTGGTCTTCTGAAAGCTTCTACTGGCAGGATCTCATGAAGCGAAATGCGCGCTCGATTGTTTGCCGAGCACAGAATACATCGGATGCGGCTTTCCGATTCCAAGCTTTCACAGCTTTCGATAAGAATGACCCAGTTACGAGGTGGGTCCTCCTGATTTAGAGTGTTGTGATTACTGATAAGCCCACAGGAGCTATCCTAAAATGACACTAACACTTCGCGCTCCGGTTGAGCTGGAGAATCTCTTACCGTTCGACTTGAAGTACAGGGTCTTCGACAAGAACACCAGTCAGAATTGGAGTAGCTTTTTACGGCATGGTGGCATTAGTCCCGTCCACGTCGTAGAGCTGAGCCACTTGCTCCTGTTGAGCATAGACATTCAGGATGCGGGAGTGAGGCCAAGCGAATTCGCCATCATCAACACCGATTCGGAGGATTTTACCATCGAAAAGATTCTGCCCGTCACCGATCAACAAAATTCGAGACGCGATATTTACATCCACTACTATCGATACCCTGACTCGGGAGGCGCTTTCAAGGTTCAAATATACAGCCCGTATATATTGCTCAACAAGACGAGCTTGCCCCTCCAATTACGTTCTCGTGGTTTCCTTGGCGGCACAAGGGACGTCGGCCAAGTCATACCTCGTAAGTCAAATGTTGTTTTGCCGTGGTCACTTACCTGACAAACCTTGCAGCTGTGGCTCCGAGTCAAGTGGCTTCTCCGTTCAGTAGGTCATCTGGTTATTTTAACCAAATCCGCTACTGACACCAGATGCAGTGTTCTCCCAAGGATCCGATGATAGACGCAATCGCTGTCTTCTGAAGATTGGAGCCTCTGACTGGTCTAAGCCTTTGAGTTTCGAGGCGGTTAAAGCTGATACCGAAGTTGTCATTTTGTCTCCGTCCGGCAATGAGGAGATGCATGTCGGCATGTCCTACTCGGAGGGTCTCGGCAAGGTCTGCCGGTCCTTGAACGCTGCTTGGTCTTGCTAACCCATCGCCCTTAGTACAAGCTAACGAAAGTCATCACGGTTGCTCCACGCTTCCTCATTCGGAACAATCTCGGCATGAAGGTCAACTTCCGCGAACATCGATCCCGCGACTTCATCTCTGTTGAGCCTGGTCAACGGGCTGCCTTGACATCCCTCAGGAGTGGTACAAGCTACAAATTGGTCACATTTGCCTACAGCGGCTTGAATGCGGAATGGTCGGCACCCATCAATATTCAAGATATCGGCAAAGTTCATTTTCGGCTCACACCACCTGATCAAGTTATGCGACGTCATCTCATCCGAGCCGATGTTCTTCTTGAAGGCTCTACCATTTTCATCATTTTGAACCGCGAGACCGGGGCTTGGCCGTTCGCCATTGAGAACAACTCTGACTATTCTATCACATACTGTCAGGTAGACGGCGTGCGGACAGGCCCAGATGGCGAAGAACGCCCAGGAACCAGGCGTAACCCCTATGAAGTGATGCCCCATTCGCGAGAGCGATATGCCTGGGATCAGCCAGCAGCTAGGGACAAGTACATCAAGTTGATCATTAACGGCCAAGATCGGAATGTGGATGTCATGGAAATGGGGGCTCTAGAGCCTTTCAAATTCCCCGTCAGTCTCTCACGCTGCCGGCTGATGATGGAAACTAACTCGTTATAGGTATCTGATCGTGGATCCCGAGCCGTTTCCTTGGACATCCGTGCAGACGGCCCAACGCAGACCCTAGTGATTTCAAACTATGACGAAATATACAGCTTGTACAAGCCAAAGCGACAGAGCACGAGCAGCAGCCCTCTCGGTTCACGTGATGCCGGCTTCGAAGCAGTCGAAGAAGAAGCGGTCGTTACCTTCACCATCAACATACAACTGGAAGGTATCGGACTTTCGGTGGTGACGAGGAAATTGCAAGAGCTGGTGTATGTGAGCCTTCGTGGGCTTGACTTCCAGTATACGGACTCGACAACGGCTCAGTCCGTTAATGTTGCTTTCAAGTGGATCCAAATCGACAATCAGCTCTACGGTGGTATATTCCCAATCATCTTATATCCAACCTCTATACCTCATGCCGGCAAAGAGCTGGACGTTCACCCAGCTCTTCAGACGTCAGCAATCATCTTGAAAGACAAAGGTCAGTTTCTAGTTTGTTTGTCAACTGCTGATAACACTAACCTCGTGACAGCACATGGCGTACTCTTTGTTAAATACGCTTCCATTTTGCTGCAGTCTATGACGATCGAATTGGACGAAGACTTCCTTTATGCCTTGATTGACTTCTCCAAGTTCCGTGGCGGGTCATGGGAGACTGAGGTGCAAGAGTACGCTGCTTGTTGCCTTGCTCGAGCTTTTGCTGACGAACGTTTCAGTGTTCTAATTGAGCAGCCTGGGGACATTCCAGACGCTACTGAGCTCAAGGGCGGTCTTGACATGTACTTCGAAATCCTGCATCTGCAGCCTGTTGCTCTTGAGCTGTCTTTCATGCGGACGGATCGAGTCAATGTGGATGAGAAGTACGTGGATTGTTGATTCCAAGTTTGTCAAACTCACAACTGCGGCCCTAGACAAAGCACGAGAAATCCCATCGCATTCTTTGTGAACGCTCTCACAATGGCTCTTGGAAACGTCAACATGGCACCTGTTCGCCTGAATGCTCTCGTCATAGAGAACATGCGATCCACCGTCCCGGTTCTGCAAGATCGCATCGTTTATCATTACCAGCAAGAATTCTTCACCCAACTGTACCGGATCCTGGGATCAGCGGACCTCCTTGGCAATCCTGTCGGCCTGTTCCAAAACCTGAGCTCAGGCGTTGCGGATATCTTCTACGAGCCATACCAAGGCCTTATCATGCATGGCAATAAGGAACTCGGTATCGGAATTGCACGAGGCGCAACAAGCTTCGTCAAGAAGGCCGTCTTCGGCGTGAGCGACAGTGTGACGAAGGTTACCAGCAGTATTGGGAAGGGCCTGTCCGCCGCTACATTCGATGTTGAATTCCAGAACCGACGACGAGTTACGCTCAGGCGAAACAAGCCGAAGCATGCCCTGTACGGTGTCACTGCTGGCGCCAGTGCTTTCGCTTCTAGTGTCGCCAGCGGATTCGAGGGCCTTGCGCTGAAGCCCCTGGAAGGAGCGGAGACGGGAGGTGCGGTGGGCTTTTTCAAAGGAATCGGGAAGGGTCTTGTCGGGTAGGTAGCCAAGTATGCATTCCCTTTCACCTGCTCATCCTCTTCCCATAGTGCCGTCACGAAGCCCGTTGTAGGTGTTCTGGACCTTGCTGCAAATGTCAGTGAAGGCATCCGCAATACAACGACAGTCTTCGACCAGAGTGACCTCGACAGGGTCCGACTTCCACGCTATGTCCCCCCTGATGGCATATTGGTCCCGTATTCTGAGCGTGAAGCCCTTGGTCAGTCATGGCTAAAGGATGTCGAAAACGGGCAATTCGTCGACGAGCAATATGTCGCTCATATCGGTGCGTTATTCCCGCTCATCTTGGATATAATTACTGACGTCGGCCCTACAGATCTTCGGTCCCAAGACGAAGCTGTTCTGATTTCCACAATTCGAATCCTGCAGATTCGTATCAGTAGACTGCGTGTCATTTTTGACATTCATTTATCTGAGCTGCAAACCATTGCCCTGGAGCCTTCAGGCATTCAACTTGTGAGACAGGGCGGAGCTTCGGGACCTTTCATCCCTCTGCCGGACCAGAAGAGTCGCGAATGGTTCTTCCGACAGATTGAAAAGTAAGCTTTCTTCGCCTGGTATTCACGTCTCTCATCATAGGTTTCAGGATTGTCACCCAGTTCAACTCGAACCGCCGCAACTAGGGCCCATATAGTTCTCATTCTTATATTCTTCCTTCTCCTCAATTGTACCTTACATCGCAATCTTGACTGACATACCTAGATCGTACTGTAGAGCATGATTACGCACTTTGCACGGTGATTCTTCCTTCACCCCAGGGATTGAGAAGCTTTGAAAGCTAAACCTCGGCATGCAGCGTGCACCAGCAAGTCAATGATGTTCGAGACGATACGGCAAGCCATAATGCCGTTAGGTGGAAACCTTTCCAGGCCATTGCTGGCCTCCGCGTGTTAGACGAGCATACTGTATGGGCATTCGATACCCACCAACTCCGCTCCATGCAGATGGCCATCAGGCGCAGGAGGCACAAGGTGACCAGCAGTGGCACGATATGAACAGGAAGCGAAGCAGCAATACCCGTCTGGGGCTACGTCGTTAGACAAGCATATTGAAGACTGTCTAAGCAGCTCAGGAGACGTGCCGAACAACCGCCGTTGCGATGCCGCTCTGAAGAACGCGGCCTCGGAGCCGAACTGCGGAATTGGCACGTGGACATTCCGTGAATAGCTCGCGCTCAGCTGCCAGTGAGGCGCCCCCACACCCACTTCGTCGTCCGCCCTGTCCGTGCCTGTGTCACTTCTCCCTCGCTCCCAAAACTGCCCATCATGGCGCAGACTATGCGGGGATTGAATCTCGTGCGTACTCGGTGCTGTTATGATGGACAACGCTGACATGCCCTTCTGTTCGCAGTTCATCGCCAACATCCGGGCTGCCCGGGTGGGCGAGGCCGAGCGTTTGGCCATTAACAAGGAGATGGCAAACATCAGAACAAAGTTTGCTAGTGCGTCACGGTCCGTTGAATGCATTGAGCGTTTTGTCTGATCTGGGTGCGGGTTCAGGTCCTAATCTCAGTGCGTACGATCGCAAGAAGTATGTCGCCAAGATTGCGTTCTGCTTCATCATGGGATACAAGCAAGATCTGGGACACATGGAGGCGATTCAACTCTTGACTGCGCAGAAGTACTCGGAGAAGCAAATCGTCCGTTGAATTCGCCTACGCCTCTCTTTATGTTTCTAATAAGCTTGGTAGGGATACCTCGCCGTCACGCTGATGCTGACGGAAAACTCTGATCTTCTCCGCCTCGTCGTTAACTCGATCAAGAAGGATCTTGACGACCGATGGGATGTAGTCAACTGCCTTGCACTGCACACCATTGCGAACATCGGAGGTGACGAGATGGCTGAGGCGTTGGCGCCGGACGTACATAAACTGATGATTTCCCCGTACGCCTCCCTTGCTCGCGCGACGCGACAAAGGGATAGCTGATGTACGGCGCAGAACTTCGAACAACTTCGTCAAGAAGAAGGCTGCACTTGCCCTTCTCCGCGTGTACCGAAAGTATCCGCAAGTTGTGCCGGCGCAGGAGTGGGCATTGCGCATCATCTCGTTGATGGATGATGGCGATCTAGTGCGTATGCTGCTTTAGGCGTCCCACATGACATTGACATAGAGGCAGGGCGTTGTGGTCGCTATAGCGAGCCTGGTTCTGACCCTTGCCCAAGACTTCCCGGAGGCGTACGAGACGGCTTATGAGAAAGCTGCTGACCGGCTACATAAGGTGCGTGTTGTGCAAGGATGCAGGAGCATATGCTTACGAGTAGGCTAGCTTGTAATTGGGAGAAATTACGATACCCGCCTATATGACTACTATAAGATTCCCTCGCCATGGCTGCAGGTCAAACTGCTGAAGTTGCTACAGTACTACCCTCCCCCAGGTGGGTGTCATGTGCCCATCTTGCCAGTGTCCGAAGATGCTGACTTGGACTATAGAGGATACGGCTGTTCGGCGGATGGTTGAACAGGTCCTGGCAACGCTGCTTGAGATGCAAGAGATCCCTCGCAGCGTACAGCACAACAACGCGCTACATGCTGTCCTTTTCGAAGCCATCAACACCATTATCCACATCGACGCGCGCTCCATGCTCGCCACGCAGTCCGCCCATCTACTCGGCCGCTTCCTATCCTCCAAGGAGACCAACGTTCGTTATCTCGCGCTGAACACAATGGCACATCTTGCGGCTCGCGCTGAAACGCTCGACCCGATCAAGAAGCACCAGAATACGATTATTATGAGTCTACGCGACAAGGACATCAGCGTGCGCCGAAGGGCCCTCGATCTCCTGTACAGCATGTGCGATGTCGATAATGCGCAAGTGATTGTTGGAGAACTTCTCAACTATCTGAAGATCGCGGATTATGGGCTGAGGGAGGAGATGGTGCTGAAGATTGCGATATGCTGCGAGAAGTTTGCCACCGTGCGCAGTACTGTGCCTTCCATTCACCTCCCTGGCTGATTGAATGGTCTAGGAATACAAATGGTATGTTGACACCATCCTGGAGCTTATCAGCGCGGCCGGCGACTATGTTGGCGACGAAGTCTGGTACCGCGTCATTCAAATCGTCACCAACACCGAAGATCTCCAAGCCTACGCCGCCCATACGTGCTTCAACTACTTGAAGTCGCCCACATGTCATGAAAGCTTGGTCAAGATAGCCGGTTACATCCTCGGCGAATACGGGCATCTCATCGCCAATGAAGCTGGTTGCAGCCCGTACGAGCAGTTCCAGGCGTTGCATGCGAAGTCCAACTTCTGCAATGCCAACACCCGTGCACTTATTCTGACGACATACATCAAATGGGTCAACGTTTTCCCCGAGATCAAGCCGCAGCTTATGACTGTCTTCGACCGGTATCGTCATGTTCTCGACTCCGAACTGCAGCAGCGGGCTTGTGAATATCTCGCCATGGCGGAGCGCCCGGAGGATGACGATTTGCTTCAAACCGTGTGGGACGAAATGCCACCCTTCCCAGAGCGAGAGAGCGCCCTGATGAATCGATTGTCGAAGAAGCATGGCGATACTGGTGATCGGCGCACGTGGATCGTAGGAGGAAAGGAGGCGATGAAAGACGCCCAGGTGACAAGAATGAAGAGCCTGAAGCGGGTGACAACCAATGGTACACCAACATCATCGCCCGCTAGAAACCGGCCCCATGGAGCAGCTACTGGTGTTCCCAACGGTACAACCGACATCATGGCAGCGCTGGCTGGACTTGACATGTCGGGAGGCCCTTCCGTGAACGGCGACCACACACCAGTGCTGCGGAATCCTGATATCGATGCCAAGTATCAGAAGTTGCTCTACTCCGATAGTGGAATCCTCTATGACGACGTCCAATTTACCGTCTCTATCAAGTCAGACTATCGCATGTCGCACGGCCGCATGCGCATTTTCTTCCACAGCAAGCTACCCACACCTCTGGATGCTCTGACAACGACCATCAAATCTGCAGAGCATGATCATCTCACGTTTGATATTCGGCAGATTCCTTCAACAACGGTCGAATCCGCGGGGCATACGATGCTAGAAGTGGAGTTCGAATGTAAAGAGTTTTTCACCCAGCCCCCCACGTTGCACGTGTCTTTCCTGACTGGGTCCTTAACCACTCTGGGATTGCGCTTGCCTGTCGTCATCCACAAGTTCTTCGAACCAATTCAGTTGGAACCGCAGGACTTCTACATGCGTTGGCAGAAGATTGGCGGTCCTCCTCGGGAAGCGCAAGTGTTTTTCCCGATCGTGCTCAACAAACGCGGCGATGTCGACACACTGGGTCAACAGGCGATTGTAACAGGCGCCAGAATCCGATGCCTGGAGGGCGTAGATCCGAACCTCGTCAACACTGTGGGCGCTGGTGTTATTTACACCAGTGCGACAGGCAAGGCAGGGTTCCTGGTCAGAATAGAACCCAGTCGGGACGAAAAGGTGTGTTGGCACAGCATGCCGGGAAGATCCTGATTAACCTGTTTTTTCTGTTTCAGAAATGTCGTCTGACAGTTCGTTGCACATCAGATGCATTTGCACCGTCGTTAATGGAATACATCCGAGGTTTGCTGACTGCAAAGTAATGCACTCCGTTGGCTCAAAAATGGTTTGTACAAGTAGTGGGCTCTTTGTATAACGGATGGATATCTTTACTCTTCCCATTATTTCTGCGCATTAGATACCCTGCAAATCACTGTTATTGTTTTGGTGAAAGTCCGAATCCAGTTTCGTCTGGAGGCTCTCATGACTGCCCAGCTATGACCTCTACTCCTTCACTCAGCTTGAACAGACAGTCTTTTAAAGTGTGTGGGCTCTGCGCCCAAGACGGTATTATTATAAGGTGGTGATTATAAAGTGGTATCTCCTACATATGTCACAGTGACTATACTATACTAATTCTGCTGCAGCGCGCGGAAGAGGGAGAATGATGATAAATATCCGTGAGGAGTACGGCATTTCTACACCAGCCCTGGCAAGCATACATGCTCAGAGGTCGTGCTCTCCTGGTGCTTCTCAGTATCCTTCGCAAGGTGACCCGTTGCAATACGCATCAGCTGAAGGCTGACCTCGCCCCTCCTGCACCGGCAAGACAGGTCCTCGCTTCTGTAGTCCACGTTATTCTCGTACGCGCGGAACATCTAGAGGTTAAAACTCACATAGTAGTCGCAGTGCTCATAGCCGCACCATGCGTCCTCTTGAGGGCCGACTGGGTCGTGGTCCGGAGTGGGAGGAAGTGGTATAGCGACGGCGCTTGCAATAAGCATGGCGAGGATGGCGAGGACAGCGGTTTGTGGGCAATGCATGGTTTCCAGTAGAGTTCTCGGTTCTGTCAGACAGTGGGGCTTGAGTGTCTGAAGGGAGTGTGTGCGTGCAGGAGCCCCTCTTATACCTGGTACTCGGACTGGGGCGTTCACGGAAATTTGAGAGAGCAGCGCTGCAGTAACATCTAACGGTGCTGAGCCGCTCCCCTCGGATACTCCATTCCCGGTGGGCGACAATGCAACGCGCAGGCACTGGAGGTCTCTCATCGGAATCATAGAAACGAAGCAATGCGCCTCGGGCATGAGGTGTCGTTGTGATGTTGAGGCCAAAGTAGGAAGTGTCACGTCCGACCAAGGAACCATTCTTGTTGAGGTGTGAAACAGCAGCGCCCATTGGAGATCAGCCCTGCTACGCTATCAGACGCGCTCCAAACCTGTACCCACAGTGCTCTCGTGATCGAGACTCAGTGCGCTCCGGATCTGATACGCTCGGTGGCCTTGCTTTCGGGATTCTGATGAGCCTTACCCACGCGGGGAGGCACAGTGCGAAGATCAATTTGCAATGCGTCCCTCATTTCTTCGCGCCTCATCAGATAGGTTCTGATCCAGGATCGACGTGGAATGAGTCACCCGAAGTAACTCAAGGACTTTCCCAAGAGTTTGACAATAGAGTAGATCCCTCAGCCACAATAGCGCGCAATGATAAAACGCACTGCAGCAGTGCCGGGGGTCGTCAAGCGATGTATCGGACTGACACGCGCAAAGCGACCTCACAGTAGAGTCACATAGCAATTGTAGCCACCCTGTTGACAGCGATTGTTACGAGTGTACCCGATTATGGTTGCTGAACAACCTTGCCGAAAATCTACTAATTAAGAGAATACGACCCGTGGCGATGCAGACAAGCGCACGTGTCAAAAAGTCCGCGTCCAGCTTTTTAAGGGTTCGGCTCCGGGCGAGCCCACCAAGACACGCCCCGCCGCCGAGCGAAGCGAAGGCGCGCGATGGGGGCGTGTACAGCGTTCAAATGCCAGGAATCTTGCAGTTCTTGAGCCTCACTCTGGGCGAGAATGGAATAGTCCAGTGAAGTTGTAACAGGAAGGGATGGTCATCAACAGACAAACGGGACTATCTGGTGAATGACTTATACATCGGACTTTCAATATTAAGGTGATAAGCAAGATCCAATTTAATTCACTATGGACTTTCTGACAGGTCAAATAGTGGGTCCGGTTCTCCTGCTGGAATGAGCGAAGCGAGATCGGGTTAATCTCGTAAGATTGATAATGATGGGAGGCTCGATGACGTGGCCATTGTGGCGGTGTTAGCCACGTTGATGCGTGGGTTTTCCGGCCGGTGCGGCCGCGCGATTCGGCAGGAGGCCTGTTGATCAGTTCTCTGAACATGGCACGATATTGGATTCAGCGCCGCTTTGAAAAGATCTCGAAATCCTGCTACGGACTCTCCTAGGCTTAAACTGACCGCAGGTTGCCAACAGCACAGCACCAGCGTGTGCCTACCTTGGTACGCAGCATTGAAGCCTTGCCTGGACAGTGGGACTATGTTGGTCTCCTTTTCCCGGCGGGTTTGAGACTTCGACACACCTTGAAAAGCGGTGCAGTGGTTTATCGCGTGGCTTCGACACGCACTTACGGAATGTGTTCAAGACACGCCGTGGGGCGTTGCTGCAGGTCGGCACTGACCGGCTGACTATGCTCGGTACGAAGTTACCTAGTGTACTCAGGGCTGAGTAGACACTGTTTTTGGCTGTGCCGCTGTGACATGACCCCCAAACGGCGGCGTTCAGCTCTCGGGCACGACAGGTTCCCTTCCGCTTTGGAGCTCACGATAGGGGCAAGGCAACCCGGAAGACCTCACCCCTGAGCTGAATACCTGTGGAGGAATCACCGAGGAGACAGGAGATGTGAACCGGTATCCCGGCGTGTCATTTATTCCGTTCTAAGTGCGCCTCGAACCCATGCTGAGTCGGAGACTCGGAGAACTTCTAACTAAGACTGACTCATTTCCTTGGGACGCAGTGTTCCAGTTCGGAAAGACTGCCGCATGCAATCCGATGCACTTTAAGGAATATATCAACTAAGTAGTAAACGTATTTGGACAGTGCTCCTTGCAAATAATGGCCGCCTTTTCATTTAACTATCCCACTTCAACAGAATCTTCGGGAATTTTCTCAGAGCCATGTTGGCACATTCGTACTAGGTCACATGGTTAACGCTGCCCAGATGCCCCATCCCAGGGGAGACGACACGGTCCCATGTGTTTAGAGCATCGATTTTCCCTCTACAACTCTCGTATGCCGTGTCATCCTGATGGTTACAACACCCTGGAGGACAGCGCGATTTGCCCCGGTTATAACAATGGCACACATCCGTCGACATCGCACATTGCCGAGCCTTTTCCTCCCCTGACTAGCTAATTTGCACGACTCCTCAGCCGTTGGGCGGATGCCCCAACGGACGTGTCCTCGGAAGATGACAATCGATAGCTATCGTTTGTCAGAAACTTGGAGCGCCGCTCAAACCGAGCCTTCGGTGGGATGGCTGCGCCATTTCGAACGTTGCTATCTTCCAGAGCGGCTAAACAGAGCGCTTTCTAAGTCGATCTTCTCTTCTTTCGGCAGGACAGTCTTTTCCTCAGCTCTCGCCAGAATTTTCACTTTGAATGCGTAGGTCTTTTCCGATTTGACAATGGCGAAGTCAAGACAACCAATTTTCGACGGCAACAAGTACAGCCAAGGATGTACGACAAGCAAGTCACTATCCAGTAGAGGCAATCTACATCCATCTTCACTGAATATGAAAACGTCCGCTTCGTGCTACCGGGCCGTGATGCTTGGAACGCTTCTATTTGGATGTTCTCTGAGTAAGTGCAGGATGGCGGTGTGTCGGTTGCATGTTTGGCGACATCATCATGTGCTGTTATCAGTTTTCAACTTGAGGGCCCTTTCAACAATGGATGTCGAGCGGCTTCCGTCGGCATGCGAGACCGCGTTTTCTAAAAGTTTGCAGAATCGTCCGCATGCTTTGGCCATCAGCTGGTTACCGACTTGAAAGGCGGACATGAAGACCCTGAGCAGAAGCGTTTCAGCTGGAAGCTTCTGATGATCCTGCCGTCTTCCCCGTTATGCGGAGATAAGGGTTCTGACAGGGCCCGCCGCTGTCAATGCATCGTTACATTCCATGCGACGCTCGGCATTCCTCCAAATTTGGAAAGACAGTGGATCTTCAAGCTGGCGCTAATGTGATTCACAGCATTCGATATCCAGCGGGATCAACTAGCGAAAGATGCATTCCTCCCGTCTGGAACTAAATCACGGTCGAAGGCTCGGACCCCAGTCTCACGGGAGCTAACAATGCCAACCGTTTTTGGATCTTCGGCTCTGCAGCCATGTGTCTGGTATGATGACTGCCTTGGTGCGCGCTAGACTATAAAACCGCCCCTGAGGCGCGATGCGTCCTTGCTATCCAACTACTACTGGCGCCCCGGACCACCCGAACCTTCAAAGCGCGTTGCTTCATTCAAAAGTACGTTGAGTCATCGCGATGTCTACAGTAGATCGAAGCTTGCTGACCAAAGAGCTTTCTGCAGAAAAATGGCTTTCAAAGGAAAGTACCCGGCCGTTGCGGACTCGAGGACGGCTCTGCGAGGCTCGAAAAGCATGGCTGTCTTCGGTGGTTCGCTAAAGCAGGTGAGTATCTTACGCCTTCTTGGCCGAACCTACCCATAACACTGCACAAGCAAGGACCAGCCCGGGATGCCGCATATCTCTCACCATTTATGACCTTCAGGCCAATCGCCGGGATTCCAGAGCCGTCGATCCCATACTTCCCTCCCACAGGGTCGGGAAACGTCGCGCTCAGGGGCGACAATGGTTTCCTGGACCGTCAACGCCCTGCTCCTCCGCCATTTCATCGCGCTCGAGCGAAGGCACCAATGGACCTTCTGGGTCGAGTCCCCAGACCGCGCCCGCTGGATCTGTTACAAGACGATGTGGAGAACAAAATGGAGGACGCCTTCCTCAGCATGCCCGAGGATTGCCAGGACCTCGTTCGGATGCAAGTGACGCAAGAGCTGTGGATGCGGAGGGTAATGGATGACGAGGATGCGATTATCGACGCGAAGATGAAGTTTCTGGTCGCGATGTTGGAGTGGTTGGGGAACATGCATAACGGCGAACACTTCCTGACCTACGCTCAGCGGGTAATGGATGTGACGTTGCGGTACATCCTTGCGAAGCGAGGCTTTTGATTGACTGTGGCAATGCATGCATGGTTTCGTCATCACTTGATCCGCTCTCCCTTTGGCAGTACCATAGCTCACGTGCCTGAATTTCCAGCGTGTGTTCAAGAGACCAGAACAAAAATCCAGCCCCTCTGCACGACCATCTTTAACATCCGAGCGGAGATTCAAAGCGCTGTGCTTTTGGCAGGGTTGATCGACAGTGTTTCGTAATCTTTGTACGCTTCTCGCACTAGCCTTCCCTATCGGGTTCGGGACAGCGGGATTAAAGATAGCTTACGAGACCGTGATAATGGGTGTTTCGAAACAAGACATTCATTCGTCCTCAACAACGGCAGAAGTGCGGGCCGTAAGAATGATGGCGGGGCGGTATTGTCGTCCGGGCACCGATCACAGACAAAGAATTCTGCAGGAACACGCCGAGACAGAAGAAAGGAGTAGACAAAGGGCATTTTTTGTCTGGAGAAGGCCCTACGATGAGAGTTGCCATTCCTGGCCAAACTCCGAGGGTTCACCGGCCAGCTTCCCGGTTCGTCGGCAAGCTACCGTCGGCAAGAAGGGAGGAGTCTAATGAGGTTTAACGGAGTATTAATGAGGGACCCGTGGCCTAGCCACGTTCTACAATAGAAGGGTGCAACAAGGGAGTGAGCATTGGACGCCATGAGGCACGGAAGCTACATTTTACACCGCTTCGCGTGGCGCTCCTCTGAAAGCGTGGAGAGCTCTGTGGGGTCGATAACCTTGAAGGGCCACGTGAGCCAGTTCCCGCCGCTGCGAACACTTGCGACACCAATATCGTCTAGTAGCTCGTCCATTGCTTGCGGCCAGCTAAGTATCAACATGATGCCATTAGATCAAACGACCGGAGTGAGGCATGCGTCGTACCCACTTCCAGAACGATATGCTCGCTGCATAGCTTTCGTTGGCCCAGAGGAGCATGTCCGGATGACGCTTCCTCATCCTACAGAAACATCCATGAGCAAAGGCTCCACTCGCTTTGGAAACGAAAAATTTCACCAAGCGGCATTCTTATCGGTGATTGCCATAGCATTTTCCGGACACGGTAGTCGCATCTGATCACCAAGAAAGTAGGAAGAGATCCAATGTGCGCAGCTTTCGAAAACGTAACCATTGTTAGCAGTGAACTGGAAACAGGGTTCAGGGTAGGAGACTATTTGAAAATAGGCATGACACACAATGGCGCCGTTGACGGCAAAGTCTCTTTTGACCAGGTTTTTCACGGGAGCAATTCCGCGGAACAGAGATGATGCCCATTGTTCTCCTGCATCATGCGAAGCAGGTGGAGTTGTCAGAGAAGCGCACTTCCAAACATCAATTTGCGTTTCAATACCCCCAGGTGGGTGCCGTGCAAGGCCGATATCGTCCATTGTTCGGTCTGCGCAGATGGTTGATATGACGCGGCACCGCATGCACACCCGACAACGCACCATTGAATAACTTCGTCCAACTCGACTGATAACCTGTTGCCATTATGACCGCATCTGCTGGTAGAACTCTTCCATCGTTGAGGATGATGGAGCGGCCGTCGCTCCCGAAGCTCACGGCCCTGGCTGGCGCAATGAGGTCGATCTTGCCATTGTTGACGAGCGCATGAAAGCGCTCGCGGCCCCCGACACCTTCATCATTGGTTCGGATGCTCCAGAAGAGATCTTGCGCACGACGCAGTGGGGAGTTGCTAGGGATCCCCAGGGCACGGAACTGACGGCCATTGTCAGACACGGACCGCGCGGGATGCGATCGGCGTACCGAGAATGCCGTCAGCGTGGCCCAGAAGCCTCGAACGATCTTGCTGCCAAGCCATGTTTGGTGCAAAAACCGTCTGTGAACGGATGAGCCCGAGAAGGTCGAGGAAATTGGACCGTTGCTCACTCCAAACGTGATCTCAGGTACGGACTTGGCGACATAATGCCGAGAACTCGGCTGCGTCGGATGAAGTCCGGCAATGGAATTGGATACGCAAGGATAGCATCTGTCGACTCGAACACCATGCCGACTTTCTTTCCCTGGTTGGCAAGGTAGGCGGCGATGCTAGCGACCTTTTCAGTTGCTATGTGCGCACGCCGTGGTTCACAACGCACTCTTGGGCAGACTTGCCCCCTCCTACAACCACTGCACATCCTGTTGCACCTTCGCAGGCCGCGAGGATCTCGTCTATGCGCTCCCCAAACTGCTGACTGTGAATGACATGCCCGAGGAACCCAGCTTTGTTGGCAGTCGTGACTGACAGCTTCGATGGCACATGCGGGTTGCTGCAGCCCTGTGACTAGACTGTCAACGCACGCAGAGTGACTGAGAAGAGTCATTCGCACCCCGCTACACAGAACGATTCTTCTGTATCTGAGTGTCTCCAGCTCGCCGGTTCGGAGGTCTGTGACGGTCACGACATAACCCTGGTTCTCCGTATCTAGGCTGATGTCTTCCACCTCGACACCGTAGCGAATAGAGTCGTTCAGAAATGTATCTGCGAACTTCTCCATGTATAGCTGCATATCGAACCCACTCAGCCTTCCGCCTGTCTCACGGGCGTGAGCAGGCGGAGGCATGGGCAGGGCCGAGAAGCGGAATTCGCCATGCACACTGTCATCATCTCAGTCACCATATCTGCATGCCTGTCGGGTGCATACGCACTTGTTTATGCTCAGTCCTGGATACACCCTCTTTGCGGCCCACACCCCTCCGGGCGACTTGTCACGCGTTAGAAGCTCGACCTTGAAGCCATCCTTGAGGAGGACGTGTCCGGTGATCAGCCCTGCTGCCCCAGCCCCGATAATCCCAACGAGCCCGACACGCGGGTCTGTCATGGAAGAATAGCTCGACAAAGTGCGAGGGTTGCCGATATCGTCCTCGCCCTGGTGGGGTTACGGCGGTGTTTGCAGCTACATGCTCGGGTATATCGAGATGAACAAAGAAGATGGACGTCGCCAGCGAATGCGTGCCGAAGGCCATTCCCAATTCTGGAACCGCGCCGTCGCCCTATCGAGGGCTATCATGGGGGTCGTTGTGAGAAGGATGTCGTCCGTGCTGGTCGATCCAACGCAGGTAGCATGAATACCGATCCTCGGAGCTGTAGGGTGGCAGACATCTCCGAGCTGCCTGGAAGAGGGCCCCGTTCATCCGGTCCGTCCCTATTCCGGCCCTCCATCATCATCGGACCGACGGCGACGACATGCGGCAGCCGTCCCCTTTACTGCCCCCCGCTAGCTCCGGACACGACTTGCGCACCTTTGGATCAGACTGTGTTAGACAGCCAGTCGACGACTCGACATCAAAGTTGAACTGTCCGCTGTCCGACGGTCCTCGCTGCTTGGGTGCGACATCCCCGTGGCCGATCGCGCGTCCAATCCGACGGGCAAAAACTGCCTATTTGAGGCAGGACAGTATTGCCCGATACACTCTTTCGCTGTAGTTGACTTCGGAGACACAAAGGACTGTCTTCAATGTTGGCTTACCGCGTTCTGTCAACGTCCGACGGTGATCAGCTGTTGAGGCCGTAGCGAGGAGTGTGCTTTTCGCATCTCCTATGTCGGACTGAGTATCTCCTGTCCTTTGCGGCCATCCAAAAGAATGGTATTTGGGACCGAATGATCTCTGTCAAGCATTGGGCCGCCAAATAACATTCTAATCCGGACACTGGCTATCCTCATCAGGCAGTTCTACTCCTCTGTGGACCATGCTACCTCTACGTCGGCATCGATTCCGCCGGTAACCTGGCTTCCGGTCGTCAGGCCACTCAAAGACGACGAGAGGTATAATATCCATGGCTGCGGCTCGTCAAAGGGAGCATCGTATCTACTATGCCGTCGTCTGCTCTCCTCCTGCTCCTGCTCTTAGTGACCGTGTCTCCCGTCATTTGCTTTCCGCATCTTGGGTCTGCAAAGCCACCATTCCACGTCGTAAAGGCGTTGCGAACACTCCGACAGGAAGTCCCGTATAGCCCTCAGTTCCAACACGCCGGCACCCAGCACAGGCTCACGGCCACCGCAGTGGGCGGGATTCTGGTTCCCGCAGAGGTTGATGCAGCTCGCAAGCTTCACCGCGAGGCGCACATTGTGGAGCTTGTCCGGGACTGGACGCTCTCGCCAGTCATGGCCTCCTCGTCCAAGACGAAATAACGACGTTTGAAGAGCTGATGGATGCGATGCAGAATGTCTTCAATGTGCGTGTCCCTTCTACAGATTCGGGGAGGACCTGTGCCTGAACGCAGACGATAGGCTGGCTATTCGCTTGCTATCTCTGGACACATTCACTGAATGGCGACCTTGTCATTTAAAATTGTACGTGTACACGTTTGCGAAACACGGCACATGCAGGCAGTTAGGCGAAGGTCCTTTAGTTGATGTAGAATCATGTCTGCATTATAGTCGTGAGGAGTTACAACAAATTAAGGTGCTACAATGTATCGTACATGCGAAGAGCATTCGATTTTACACAACGTGTGCAGCCACGATACCTCAACATTTGGGTCACCTGCAGGAACAAAGAGAGTTGATCGTCTACGCAGTCAACCGCGCCCCGTCAAGCGACTCAGGAACCCCTTGCTCGGCCGCTTCTTGACCTCTTGCAGTCGCTCGTCGGGCACAATAAGCTCCACTGGCAGCAGCTGCTGCTCTGGCTGCCCGCCCTCCCCAGCACCGAACATGAACGCCTGCCGAGGGATGGACTTGACAGGCGTCGTCGGCGCAGACTGAGTCGGCAGCTCGGTCGGGGAAGGCTCTGTTTTGTACCGTCTCCTAGATGACTTCGACATGCCGCCGTCCCCGTCGTCCGCAGGCTCCCTCTCTCTGGACCTGGACTGTGGCCTACGTCCCACGTTATCATGCCCCTGCGACGGGAATTGAGCGTCCTTGTTTGGAATGAAGAGGCGCCGGAGAGGAGGCTGGAGCGCGTGGTTCTCGATCGGCACTAGCACGCCTCCCTCCCGTGCGAGACTCACCATCGGCGGATCCTGGTAGGCGGAGCTTTGGCCAGGGAGCGCTGCGTCGCGCGCCTCTGCAGAGGCGGGCGCCTGCGCAGGAGGGACGTTCTCGTCGTATCCCCCTCCACCGAGGCGAGTGGGGAGATGATACCCGTACCCGCCCGGGCTCTTGGGCGGCCGGTCGCTCGGTGTCGACGCTCTGCCATTGCTGCTGGACGCCCGCCCACCAGAGCTCGTCCCCCGCCTCGACTCCTTCGCGACCTTCCTCAGGCGGATGTCGATCTGCCTCTGTACAGCTAGGCAGCGCGATTTGAGCGTCTCCCATTCGGCGGGTACAGCCGCTTGTGACGGACGGACGGACGGCCCCGTTCCGGACCCAGCGGTGGCAGGTCGGTGCAGTGGCACGCCTGAGGTGGACGAAGTGGGCGTTACGGGCAGGTCACTCATCCTGTCCCTCGCAGCGGCCGTGATGCTCGCGGCGAAGAGGGCGTATTCCTTCGGCAGGTCTCGAGGTCGGGTGGGGATGCCGATGGACTGGGCGTGCAGGGGCGGGAGCGTAGCTTCAAGCGCAGCGATGGATTCGCCCGTCAAGGAGAGTGCGGGCGAATATGGCGCGGCGACCTTGGAGGTCGAGGTCGAGATGGCGGTAAGGAATGCCGTGGCGGAATCGCGGTTGGAGGAGAGGAAGGAGTTGAGCGGCTGTAGTTTCTCTTCCTTGAATTGCTGTATCGTTGTCAGGACCAAGCTCCATACAGTATGGTATCGCACGTACCAAGTTGAACACGGTCAGCCCATGTACCATCTTCCCCACGAGCATGAGCGTCTCCCTCACCGGGTCCTCCACCGGCCCGTCCACCAATCCGAACGAGACCGGACTGCCAACACCCTTGAGCAGAAAGGCAAACAGCACGAAGAAGGCGACGATCTTTAGGTCCAGCCTTGGCTGGGTGGCGCCGAACTTGGCCGCGACCGAGGTGCGTACGACCGAGAGGAAATGGCGGATCTCCCTACCCCAACAGGTGAGATGCATGCGCCACATTGAGGAGAAGAGGAACGCACGCAGGACAGCGCTGTTCGGCACGGAGGATGCCCGCCCAAAGCGCCTCAGCCAGCTTAACCACCTTCCCCTGATCGTCCTTTCCGATCTCGCGCCCGCTGCCCAGGGCACTCCGCTCCCTCACCACCGTCCGCACGACTCCTCCCACAGCTTCCTCCAGCCAGCCAAGCCCTACAGCCCGGAAGGCGGCACTCACCGCGCCCAGCAGACCGTTATTGCTCCTGAAGAGCGCGCCGCAGTGGCTCTCTGTGCAGGAGGCGACCTCGGCGCGCGCAGCACGCGAGAGGTCGCGCCAGATCTTGCCCGAGGCGGCGCCGAGCGAGCCGAGAGAATCTTCGGAGATGGAGGTCAGCCCGGGGACCTGCTTGAGCCGGAGGAAGAGGTCGGGAAGCGAGGTCTGCGGGTGAGAGAGGTACTGTTCCACGCGTGAGCAACCGGCATGCATGTATGCGATTGCCTACGCACCTCATGCAACGGCGCATACTCCGTCCAGGGCAGGACCTGCACCTCGTCCACCCTCACCCGCGCCCTGACGCCCCCTCCTCCACCCTCGAACACCCACCGCTCCTCCACCCACCTATTCCGCCACATCGTGCCTGGCACGCCGACCCTACCGACGCACACGCGCTTCTCCCCCTCCCTCTCCTTCTCCTTCTCCTTCTCCTTCTCTTTCTCCTTCTTCGGCGAGCTGCTGAGCACGGGGCGCGAAAACACCGCCAGCTCGAGATGCTCTATGCGGGGCAGATCCGGCAGCCGCACGATCGCCGGTGACGGGTATGGTCCGCACAGCAGCGCGCACGGATCATGGTTCACTGAGAGGAGGACCTCTGCCTCCTGCCCGCCCGCGACCTCCAGGAGCTGCACGCCGACCCTTCTCCAGACCCTCCACAGCCCGCCGAGCTCCCTCGCAACCCCGACGCCCCTCACGTCAGGCTTCGCCAGGCTCCGGCAGAGTGCGAGGAAGCTGTCCAGCGGTGCCGAGTGGGTGAAGGCGATGTACACCGGCTGGAGGGAGGAGGAGGAGAGGGGTGCGCCCGACGAGGGAGGGAGGGACTGTGGGTGCGAGTGGATGGAGAGCACGTGCGGGCGCTGGAAGAGAGAGCGGTGGATCGGCCGCACGTCCGTTGCGTGCATCATGTGCAGCAGGAGGGTGCGGATGGGCTGTGGCGGGCTCTGGGTCTGGGGAACACGTTAGAGCAGCATATATGCGCGCGCGGAAGTGCATACATCAAGGATCTCGAGCACCACCTCCCGGCCGCGCTTCCCGATGCGGACCTGGATGCTCCTCCAGGAGCCCAGCCCCGCTCCAGGATAGGGCACGTAGTTTCCCCAGCCTCCTCCGGATGGCCCGGCGCTGGAGACGCTCATATCCTCCTTCGAGCGCCTAAGGAGTGAGCGCCCTGCCGTGGGCGTGCCGGTCGGTGCGGTCCCTGGACGGATAGAGCCCGCGGAGCGGATGCGGGAGAGCCGGTGGAGGACGGTCTGCATGTGTGTTAGCCAGTATCCAGGATGGGAAGAGCAGATGAAGACGTTCCTCTGGCGGCGGCGCAGCTACAGGCTCGCCCCACATGTCGACGCCGTCTACGACCCAGTCGACGTCAAGCTCCTCGGGCAGGTCAGGCCGCCACGTCGTCCTGACGTCGCTCTTGTCCCGGCCCTCCTGCAGGGTGAGGATCGTGCTGACGTTGGGCGCGCTGACCATCTTCTGTGCTTTGGGGCGGAGGGGGGATGTCCGCGGAGTTGGGACGAGGAGGGAGGGGGAGGCGCTGCGCGGTTGGTGGACGAAGGGGGGGAGCGGTGGGACGGGAGGGACGCTGCTGGGCGCGGTGGAGGGGCGGAGGGAGGAGAGGGAGCGTGTGTGCGGCCGGAGGGTGCGGGGCGGGGCGCTGGGACGTAGGAAGTCTATGGTGGCCATCGTTAGCGTCGGCGTCTATGGAGGGGGGCAAGGGGACAAGGCAGCGGGAAGATACAGTAGGCAGCCAGGGGGAGCAGCAGCATTGAAGAGGACGAGGGTGTGAGACACTTACCTCACCAACAGCGGGCGAAACCTTGTGCGACGTTGCGTGCCCGTGGATTGGGACGGCCGGGCGGGGGGCGGTCAGGGCAGCTTGTCCAGCGGCTGATGGGCGCGCTCTGCTCTGCTGCCAGTGCCCGCGTGTGTGCCGGCAGCCACGATCGGGCAATTTCACCAGGATGCGTGCACACACAACTCAGTGTATGTAGCAATGCTACCGATGCAGTGGCAGCGGGGATGGGATGGATGGTGGGCGAGACCGCAGAGGGGCGACGCCAACACCCATCCCTCGCGCTCCCTCTTTTCGCCAAACACGGGACTTCGCGAAGCACGCGCACACCGTGCATCGGGCCCGAACATGACGCCCAGACGCACAGCCACTTGATATGCCCTTTCCTTGCTCTCTGTGGCAACTGTGTGGCAGCGGCGGCATTATCATCTTAGCATGCCGCAATGTTGCATATGCGTACCGCGGAATGTGGCCACCTTTTGGCCACAAGGGTGTTTGTGATGATTAGGTTGCCGGAGAGTCAGGAACAGACCGAGCGGATCGAGATGGCGAAACGATAAGGACACACTCCGAGCGCGCTTGATAGTGGCCACAGCGAGATCAGTGTTGCCCGGCGGTGGGAACCTTGGAAGCTTGTGAACAGTTTCGGAACACCCAGGGCGCAAGCTGGGACGGGCATATCGTCTACCGAAGCCGGTATGTCCACACGACTCCATCAGGGCACCACCACCGACAGAGTGGCACTTGTGCTCCGAACAGTCGGGCAGATTTATCAAGGCAGCGATGAGCATCGTGTGGCACCTTTTCGCAAAGACTCGCTTCAGACGTCTGAACGGTTCGCAGACCGAGTTCGACCCGAGCACCTGGGCTGCCGAACTGCCCTGCGATCCCGGAGCGCCTACGAACGGCCATAGCAACCAGAAATGAGGTGGCTGCAAATCCGATTTCCCTGCTAATGCCGTAACCGTCCAGTCTGCGCGTAGTTATATGCGCAACGTAGCGCGTCCTACGCGCATGACGACTCGGAGTGTCCCCGACAGCCCCGCCGTCAATGTGCCGTAACCCCGAAGGTGCGCGGGGGCCCCACGTCACGCTTGCCCCACTGTGCACCAATCCTAATTCGAACCGCCGTCTTCGAGCAAGTCTTTCTGCCATCGTTGACATAAGTTGACGTGCATTATCGCGTCTGCAGCATCTATGCGCCAGGAAGCGCGACGGCAACCGCGCCGCGGCGCACCCGGCCAGGGCCCACCGAAGCCGGCCTCGCCTTGCACAGGGTGCGACCACCGCGTCGACTCTGGAGTGCTCATTGTCCTCGCGAACCTCATCTCTACATTCCTCATACCCCCACATACCCCACCTTTGCACTACACCTGTCCAAGATCGACCGCTGCGGCTTTGTGCTAGATCCTCGAGCCTATCGAACTAGACTGCGCGTCTCCTACTGATCGTCGTCGTCCGTCGCCGCCGCATCCATTCATGAAGAAGCGGGATAATGCCCAGCCCCCCTCGTCGGACGCATGAGAACGACGTACGCACCTTTCATTCCATCCAATCGCAGGATCCGTCTTACATCGTATAGATCATAGGCACGAACCCTAGTGAGTGCACGCTGGCGTCTGCTTCCCCTTTCCCACGCTGACCTCAAAGCAGCCAGAGCAGATCGCTTCGACATCGGTTCCTACGTGCGCTTTCCGTTCATCTCCATCCCCCTGGAGCTAACGCCCCCGCAGCCAGACTTCATCCCCCTGTACACGGAGACGGACGAAGTCCTGCTCTCAGCGCTCGACTTCCCCACGATCCTCTCCGAGAGCTCGACGGTCACGCTACCCAATGGCGAGTGGCTCAGCCTCACTTTGACGGGGATATGGGGTACATGCGCACACGGACACCAGATATTTCACGCGGGGACGACGGTCGAGGGCAGCGTAGGGCTTGATATGGCCCATGCGCATATGGCAAAGGGGCTCGTTGTCGAGGTGCGTCTCTCTGCCAGCATATACGCCCTGCGCTCATCTGGCGCAGATCGTAGGGTTCGTAAAGACCTTTGTCGGGGACGAGCTCTGCTTCCTGCGATGGAAGAACGCCTTCTCTTCAGGCCGGTTCGACGCCAACCTAAAGCAGTGCCTGCTCCCTTTCTCGTTCACCCTGCCCGACTACTGCACGCAAGGTCCAACCGCACTCAAGCTGCCCCCAAGCTTCAACAACACCGATGGCGACCCAGGCCTCGGCCCGCAGGCGATCCAGTACCGTTGCCAGGTGAAGGTGCCCACGAGCAAGTGGTTCGCGGACCAGACGTGCGTGCTTTCGCCCCACGCACCCCGCGGCCGGCGCTTACTCATCCCAGATTGTATCAGACGTTCCACTTCCTCCCGCGCACACGGCCCGTCCAGATTACAGCGGATAACGAGGAAGACCTGTACCAAAAGTTCACCAACACGATCGCCGGGATGCTCTTTGGCCAGCGAGACGTAAAGGTCCAGTGCACGCTCTCCCTCTCCCGCCCGCTCGTCTACTCCCGCGGGGAGAGCATAAAGTTCACGTTCACACTCGCGTCGCACGACCCGCAGGCGCTCGACCTCCTCTCCTCGGCAGAGGCCATATCAATCTGGCTACAACGGAATGTCCGCACAGTCGCGCCAGCACGGTACGACGTCGTGAGCGACATCTCGAATAATTCTTCCAGAAGGGTCGCGGACGCGCAGATAGAGAGGGTGCGGGATGGCAGCGGGCCGAATGTACGCATATGGAAAGGTGCTATACCGATCGACGAGGGCCTCGCTCCACACTATTTCTTCCCGTCCCTTTCCGTCATTGTGCGTATCTCTGTCTGACCTCCGAGCGGCTCTGACATTGAGCAGTACGGCGTCTCCGTCATGCTCCAAGCGACTGGGTTCGTTATGACCGCATCGAGCGAGGATCCCGAATCGTATGTTAGAGAGCTGCTCATGTTTGCCCAACTGGCCGACCTTCCGGACGAGGCACTAAACGACAAGCCCGTCCTGTTGGTGCCAGTCGGCATCGCGACCGATCCGGCACAGGCCGCTCTGCCGCGATGGAGCGCACCGACGGAGCCGCCGCCTTATGCTGGGTAGAGAAGTGTGGTGAAGCCTCGTTTGGCGGAATGTATGGAGGTTGTGTCAAAACGAAGTAATTCTTCCATTCGGTCTTTCATGTGTATTATTTATATGTGTATAAACAATGCAATCGATGTGGCTGGACATATTCTTGTTGACCTGAGCAGTCAGTTCGATAACCTCTCGAGGCGCGACGCGGCGGATATGTTGCTTCCGGTCACTAGGGACCCTGACACATTTCCTATTATGGGTTGCGAGAAAAACTTCTTTCCCAAACTTAATGTCAAGTTATCGTTCGCACTTTAAAGTGTTGCGGGCGTGTAGCTCAGTGGCAGTAGCGCTCGCTTTGCATTCCCAGCATGCGAGAAGTCCTGGTTTCAATCACCAGCTCGTCCAAACTTTTGATTTATCGTGTTGGAATGGGAGAGATTGAGGTGAGATTTCTCTTGGGAAAAGCTGCCGCAAGAACGACGGGACCTCGAGTTTTCTATCTTTCTGCATTTCTTCGCCTACTATTATTGTTGGGAATGGCGTATTGGGACCGTTGCTACCTGACATTGTCAGAAGGTATTGACGAATCACTGTCTTTCGAGCAGAAGACTACCTGAACAAACCCTTTTCGGGAGACATTTCAACCTCGACACGTGAGGTAGCAATTCCTTCCGGCTTTTGAAACATTTCTGTGGCAGCTATATCGTTCGAAACAACGCATTGAAGCTTTGAGCGTTGTGGGTGTGGAAAAGGTGGACGAATCGTCGCCTTTCGTGCAGAAAGTCCAGCCGAAGAACTCATTTCTAGCCACGCGCGTTCCTGATTGGCTCGCCCGCTGGGGTCGTGGACACAAGAGATCACATATTAAGAAGTATTGCGCTAGGAATACAGTGAGGGGTACTAAGCAGCTACGACATACTCTACGCAAAACATTCTTCTCTCATCTACCCGGTGTGGCCGGCCGTGACAGACTATGGAACGGAGTAGTTGCGCCGGAAGCTGGTCTGGACCCAAAGAACCGTGGGCGGCCGGCATTAGTGCTGTCAAAGGGCATAGTCGGTCCAGTCCTCCATGGCATGGAAAACGCAGGCAAGCTAGGGGTGCTGGAGTTAGGTCCTCCGTATAAACTGACACGAGGCGCAGGGCTATCTGGTCGGCTATCCCCGCCAGTTTCTCTGACGGGGTTTTCTTCGCTGTAACGATCGAGAATTTGTATCAAATTGGATGCCATTTCATCCAGATCGCGGATTTCTTGCAGTGATAGGGGCTGTGCCCGCGCTGGATCGTCCTCGTCCTCATCGAAAACGGAATCGCGGCCATCATTCTCTTCCATGTCCGGATCGTCCGACTCTGCAGCACGTGGTCCACGAGGCAACCGAGCGACATTGTACGGCTGCTCTGGCCGGCCTTTGAGAAGAGCGACATGGATAGCCTCATAGACACGGAGCAGGGACAAGTCGAGAGCTTTCTTCAAGCGGCGAACAATATCCAAAGTGTCCTCGTCAGCCCAGATGGGTAGAAAATCGTCGCAGACCAGACCATGACTGATTGCTCGAATGCGATGTGCCCCAACCAGCACGTAGGCAAGTGGATCCAAGCGCGTCGTTTGTCGAAGATATGTCATTGCACCCTTTTCGCCTTGGCTGATATTGCGGACTTTCTCCGTAAAGGCGTACAAGTTATGGGCATCAGATCGGCCTTCCAGATCATCGATTGTGTACATTGATTCCGCCATAGTTTTCATGATTGCCCTGTCAGTCCTTGATCCGTTCACACTTTGAGGATGTATCATTGTGGTCTGGAAATGCGTCAGCAACATGTATCCGGCCTCCAAGATGGAACCGTACCTTATCATGCATGGTCCTCAAAAGAGACTTGCCGGGTTTGCGCGCAGCAAAATTCGGCTGCGAGGCAACCGCAATCAGAGCGGCTAGCAAAGGGACATTTTGGGCATTCTCATTCAGCTTGACTGGTACCTGCACCTCCCCCCAAAGATTACCGCCTCTATGGTAGAGCTCGGCAGCGCCAGAGATGGCTAGAATTCCGGCTCGATCGAGATGCATAACGATCTGATGTTTCAGTCGCGCTACTTCCAGGAGGGTCGGTTTGTGGAGGAAGTTGTTGATCGCAAAGGTATTGGCCTTTGAATACAGTCGGTTTGATTGCAATTCGTACCACGCGTTGTAAGCAAAGAGGGACGCCAAGACATCAGATTTGTAAGAATTAGGAGACCAGGAGCTTTTGATGGCAAGAGCCTCCTGTTTCTTCTGGAGCGGTGAAACAAAGATATCTCGGCTGGACAAGATGGCGGCGATTGTTAAGACGGGTTCCAAACAATGAAAGAAACTGCCCAGCATGCAGAGCTTTCCAAGCTTGGTGTCGACAGGGATATGAAGCAGAACCTTTCCCAAAGACGTCAGTTCTCGTTCATCGTCGAGAGCGCCAAGCAATTGTAGGTTGTCCATGGCGGCGGAGACACGTTTCTCAGGAGGTGGTTCGATAGTTTCTGCTATTATTTGCTCGGTGCCAATACCTGGAAAGTTGAGGGCTTTGACACGCATGATGACGTTGCTGAGATCGGTGCGCAGCATCTCGACGACGTTGTACTTTTGCAGGGACTCCAATCGAGCTTTTGAGAGGACACCGTAGTATTCACCGGGCCTGTGTCGACCGGCGCGGCCAGCTCGCTGATTCAGGCTGCTATGACCAACCCACGCGCTGACCAGACTGGACAGCAAGCGATCAGGATCGTATCGATTCTCCTTCACCCGCGCCGCATCGACCACATAGACTACGTCGGGGATAGTCACACTCGTTTCAGCGATGTTTGTGGCCAAGATGATTCGTCGCAAGCCGGCCCGCGCAGGCTCAAATACCGCTTCTTGCTCTTGAATTGGAACGCTGGAATGCAAGATGTGCAGCTCATATCTGGTTTGGTCCGTGAACCTGATGCCAAGGAGAGGACCACCCCGCGCTGGGTCCATCAAGATGTCGCGGACCCGCGTAATTTCGGGCCAACCGGGCAAGAACACCAGAACATGTCCCTCCTCGCTCTTCTTCAAGACGTAGGCGATTAGCAGGGCCACAAGCGGAAATGGAATTTCTGGCATGTCGTCAGGATTCGGATTGGCTGGCGTAAGTTGACCTTGTCCGGTCATCACGGTATTGATAGGTGTACCAATTTCCTTAGCGATGAAATCTTGAACATTTTTTTCGTTGAAAACCCATCCACCATCGTTTTGCGAGCGGGCCAGGCCAGCATGTCCGATTTCCTTCAACACATCATCCAGGTAGTGCTTTTCGACCGGGAAAGCTCGACCGGCGATCTCAACGACAGGCACCGGAGCACCTGTGAGTTCGTCGGCAAAGTAATCCGTGAAGAGCGTCGGATCAATGGTGGCACTCATGAGGATGATCTTGAGCTCCTTGCCCATCTTCCGTCGTTCGTGCAGCAACCGCTTGAGGACGGCAAGAGTCAGATCGGTATCGACATCTCGTTCATGCACCTCGTCAACGATCACATGGCTGTACTCCGCGAGGCGTGAACCGTCGGACTGCAGGGCAGTTTGCATCATCTTCAAGAAAACGCCGGTAGTGACAAAGGTGACACTGCCCCAAAGTTGCGGCCTCTTCGCTTCGAAGCGCACAGAGTAGCCTACGGTGTCTCCAAGTGTTTCGTCTCGTTCACGCGCAATTCGCGAAGCCACAGATACGGCCGCGATTCGTCTGGGCTGTGTGCAAATAATGTTGCACTTGGAGCCTTCACCGGCGTCGATCCAGTCGTCCAAGATGAGTTGCGGGATCTGCGTCGTCTTGCCGGAACCAGTCGCAGCCATGCAGATGACAACGCCGTTCTTTCGTACAATCTCGAGCAGAGAGCTTGCTTGCTGATACACAGGGAGAGTCGCGCGGTCGCTCCGCATCTTCTTGACAAGAGGGATGGTCGTCTCTCTGTATCTATCCAGCTGCCTCTTCAGGCGCTCGGACTTTGCTTTGTGGAAGCTTTCACCTGGGAGGTCCGCGAGAGCACGGGCCAAATGAGCGGTGGCTATTTTACTCTCAGTGGAGCTATGCGGTGGCAGGTCCTTCGGTACGACCGCGTCGGTATCGTCTTCCATCATCCAATCATTCGCATCGCCCTGGGGCTCGGATTCCATCGGGATCGGCGTGCCCCCTCTGGGAGTATCTTCTGTTGGGTAGGCGTCCTTGGGTCGGTGACGCCAGAGGTCGGTCGAGATGATCTTTCTCCACGTCGTCTCCAGCATGTGCTGCATCTTGCTGCTGATATTGCCCAAAGACATCTCTGCGGCGAGTCCCACTGGTCTGTCTGCTGGGACGCTGCCGAACCTGTCGTAGAACTCCTTCCAGAGCTCGGGATCGCACTGTGCGAGGTACTTGGTAACATCTATATATGCGCTTTCCTCGGCCAGCTTCTTGCTCTGCCCCTTGCCGATGCCCAGTTTCCGTGCTTCGATCGACAGCATCGCGTCCCATTGATTCTGCACATCGGTGTGTTTGCCGCGCGCCTCATGACGCGTGTAGGAAAACTCGGCCCGGGGGAAATGGTACTTCGAGCAGTAGTAGTCGATGAATTGCCGCGCGCGCGGCACGTCAACCTCCGTGCCATCCTCCAGGATCGCAGTCTCTTCTCCTGGCTGGGGAGCAGTCTTCGAGAGACCTTCCGGCTGCTTGTTCCACACCACGGGCATTCCACGCCTGTCGACCTAAAGATATGTATTAAAACCCGCATAATGTATTGGCAGGGGATTGGCTCACCACTCCGCTGCGAAGTACCTGTAACAAGGCACTCAGCCACGCCAGCCTCAGGGCCTGTGCCTTGTTCCCGGGGTTCCAACTGTCCCCAATGCCCTCAATGGTACCAATCAGGTTTCCAGCGCTGTCCAGTTCGTCACCCATAGGGACCTCGACGATCGTACGCACCCAGCCTGGTGGTTTCCCTTCTGTTTTCTCCGAGATCTTGACGTTGCGCGCATTGGTGTAGTTCAAGAGCGGACTCTTGGGTTCTTTAATCCAGTTTGGGAACGACCGCTTCGTGCGCGGCTCCTGGGGCGTGAACGAGTACTGCTGCATGATGGTCTGCTCGTCCCAAACGGGCGTGGCTCCTGACATATTGACCGGGTCGGTGCCTTCCTTGGATGCAGTTTTCTTAGATATAGCTCTGGTTACAGGACGGCCATGCGCATCGATCTAGAGGCAGATTAGCTGCGTTCATGCCATCGCTGTAATGAAAACGCACCAGACGATATGTGAGGATCTGCAGCCAAGCATTCCAGTTTGCCAGGCGTTCTGCAATGCTCAGTTTCAAGCCGTCTCCAGTCGCCTCGATCGTCTCCTTCCCCTCGACCTCGACTCCCTCGGGGATGGCAAAGGTCAGCGTGACCCTGATCATCCTCTTCCCTCTATCGTCGACCCATTCCCTCTGTTTAAAAGCATTCTTATAGGGGCGCCCAATGCGATTGAGATAGGCAACGAGCGGGTTCTTCGGGTTGGTCTTCCAGGTCTCCCACTGCTGGCGCTCATACGGCGTCTGCGGCTCGTAGGGGTACAGCGTGCGGATATGCTCTTCGGTGAACTCCTCGCCGTCAATACGGTTTCCGGCGGGGCCTGAGGGCGGCGTGGCCGACCCGCTGGCTTTGGCCCGCTGGGAGGACCCAGGCTGGCGCTTCTGGCGCGACATGCTTCTCGACAGCTTTTGGAGGTACGGCTCTAGTTGCTTGTCTTCTCCGGTCTCTTCGTCTTCCGTTTCTGGTGTTCGTTTGTGCGCGGCGGCAGCAGAGGACGAGGCAAAGCGTTTCTGCGCCTTGTTCGGATGGGAGAGACGGTCCAGCAACGGGCCTTGGGGTGGGTCGGGGCGTCTAGGGAGGCTGGGGTGGGTAGGCAAGACGCTGCTGTTGGTGTTGTTGTCGGTGTCGGTCGATGCAAAGTCGGCAAACGAACGCTTCATGAATCTCTGGACGTGGCAGTGCGCGGACAGATGACGGTGGCAAGGCGCCAGTCGCGCTCGCATGCGCGACGATGCGGAGACGAGAGACAGCGTGGTGGGGGACGCGGGCGTGGTCGGTGCTTGTTGGGGCGCGTGCGAGGACGATCAGAGACTCGGATGTCCAAATAATTTGACGCCCTCTCTTCGGAAGCATTCTAAGATTCCCTTTTCGGGAAATTCTTCCTCCGACCAATGTTTTCCGAGATCAGACACTTGTTTCTTGAAAGCGCATACATTGTAGTTTACTATTCTCTTCCCCGAAACCCTCTTCTCCTAAATCTCGCTCTCCCCCGTAAACGGCCCACTAACCATCTCCAAGATGATCTTCCACGTGTCCGTCCCCATACCTCTCGCAAGCACCTCCTCTCTAGCAAGACATGCCTCCCTCCCGCTGATCCTCCTCAGATCCCCCTCCGCCTTAGTCTGCTCGATCGTCCGCCTCACTCTGTCCATCCGCACCGCAGCGTACTCAGTGAACGCCTTGTCCAAGCTTTCGCTCGTGAGAGGCGCGTGCTGCAGCAAACAACGCACGAGGTGGTACACGTCCTCTGTGGACTGGTTCGCGCCTTGGCCTAGGAAGGGAGTCGTCGGGTGCGCCGCGTCGCCCAGCAGCACCGCACGGCCCTTGTGCCAGACGGGGGCGATGGGTCGGATGTATAACCCAAACTGCTCACGATCAGCGCTCCCCAAGCAGCACAAAGCGGCAAAGCGTACCTTAATGAGCTCCGTCGTGCCCTTAATGACATCCCCCACTCCCCCACCCCAGTCATAGCACGGCAGCGCCTTGAGCATCTTCCCCACCTGCTCGTCCGTCGCAGGCCGCACAGTCCGCCAGTCCTCCAGCATCCCCGGCGTGTCCTCGGGCATGTTCACCGCCCACATGTATCGCTCCTGGCGCAGGGGGAGGCAGATGTAGTGGCACCCGTCGCCCCAGACCTGTTCAACTGTCATAGGCGGGGAGGGGTGGAGCTTCTCGGTGAATGGGGTGTATCCGGCAATCTGGTAGCTGTCAGCAACGCAGCACATGCCAGGAAGATGTATGCGCACCCCGACGAGCCCAGTAAACTCCGCGGGCGTCTTCCCAAACAGCACATCCCGAACCGTACTGTGTATCCCATCGCACCCAACCAGCAGATCCCCCTCCGCCTCGCTCCCATCCACAAACTCTGCAATCACCTTCTCCCCCTCCTCCCGCAGGCCCACGAACTTCTTCCCCCAGTGCAGCTCAATGCCCCTCTGCTTGACCGCGTCCAGCAGGTACGCCCCGTACGTAGCCCGGATCACCGTGCAGAGCGGCCAGCCGGTCGCAGCACGTATCCCGGCCCCAGCGGGCGCGTCGAGGAATACCCTCCCCGTGAGCTCCGACCGATGCTTCGCGTGCTCCAGAGGTAGTGCGAGGGCCAAAGCACCTTCCGCCAGCCCCAGCAAATTGAGAACTTTGAGCCTGCTTGACGTTAGCCCAAGCGTACGGCATATGTAGATCAAAGGGACGTACGACTGGCCAGAAAGTTGCATCGCTAGCCCACCCGGGGGGTTCTCCTTGTGCCGCTCATAGATGACGGGCTCGAAGCCTTTGTGCTGCAACACGAGGGCGAGGAGGGGGCCTGCCAGGTAGAAGGATGTCAGCTATGTAGGTCGCCGTGGGGAGCTGGGACGCACCTGCGACACCCGCGCCGATGATGAGCACTTTCTTCTTCTGCGAGTCGGCCATTGCGTGCTTTGAATCTTGAAGAGCAGCAGCAGAGGTCAAGGCAGGAGGGAGATGCCACCCACTCCAAGCCCCAGCACATCTCAACCTCACTCAGCCAAGCACGCTGTCACCCTCATGGGTAACAACGCACCATCAGACGATCGGTTCCAAAGGCTCGCAACGGCGGACATCGGGAAAGAAGCGCGCGGTTCTTCGCAGAAGGAGGAAGCACGCTTTGGTGAACATCGCTGACAGGGATCGGTATTGAACTACCGAGTCGGCGCTAACGACCACAAGTGTTCGGCGTTACTAATGCTCGAATGGACTAGCCAACGGTCGGCGTTATTGGGAGAAGATGATCGGCGTTACTGGCAAGGAATAATCGGCGGTTCTCTTCAGCATCATCGGCTTTAGTCGCCACGGAAGAACCGGCGTTAGGAGTTGTCAGCAGTCGGTATTAGTGGGAGACGGAGACATTCGGTGTTAGTCAACATATTCGGCGTTAGCTAAGAGCGAGGCTAGCGCAACAGGGGAGGGTTTGTTTCTTGCATTGTAAGATGCCCGAGATAGCGATACAGCATCCCATCCGTCCCCCTCGAGGGAGAAGCCCAGCTCCTCGGGTTGATGTCACAGTTGAGAAGTGCAGCTGGATCCAAGGATCACCAGGGTCGGGGGGGACGACCCGAGACGGCAGCAAGCGACGGGAGGCCAGGTACGCATCCACAAGCCAAGCAGCCCGGTGTACGTGCATCCCAATCCAGCGCAGCCCACAGAGGCTCGTCGACGCAGTCGAGCTCTTCAAGTTGGCCCTCTGCGCAGCGTTCATCGCGTCCCTGGGCATCTGAGAAGAGAGCGATGGAAAGAGCATGATCATAAAGCACTTCTGATACAGTCGCCTACAGTACAACAAATCCCACAGTAAATGCATACACCTCCGCTCAGCCCCGCACCTGTCCCGGCTGGGCATTCCCGATGCTCCTAAAGCACCTATCCACGCCTCTCCAAAGCCGATCCTTGAACCTCCTTTCCTCAAAGTCCGCCCCGAGCTGCCGCTTGCTCTTGAGCAGCACGGTCAGCACCGTTCCAATCTCTAGCATCTCCCGCCTCTCACGCTCCCGCCCGGACAGCAGGGGCGAGACGAGCAGCTCGGTGTGCTTGAGCGGGTCGCGGATGGCCAGCAGCATCGGCATCGGCTGTCGCGTGCTCTTGGAGGGCGTGTAGCGCACACCCAGCGCAGGGCCCGCTTGGTACACGTCGTACATCCGCCCCCGGTGGCGGATGCGCAGGAGGGCAGACAGGTCGCCGGTGCGCGCCATCCACTTGCGCAGCAGGAGCGCGCCGCCGCCAAAGTCTACCGTCGGGCCCGCGAGGGCGCGTCGCCCGCTCCCGCAGGGCCAGGCGATACGGCAGACCATGTTCGTCTCGGGCCCCTCCTCCCCGGGAAGAAAACGGATGAGCGTCTCGCTCCCGCTCTCGCCCTCGGTGCCCAGGGGAGAGACACTCTCCATCACCCGCTCTCCCGTCGCCGCGTCCACCACGGCGCTATTGAGCACATCGAGGGAGAGGAAGACGTACTGCCCCGGGCGGGCTGGGTACTCCGGGAGTGCCTCGACAGGTGCAGGGAGATACCCGTCGATCGGGGGCGGTAGGTCGTCCTCGGAGCTGAGGTCGATGTCTGGCAGGTCGAGGTGGGCGGAGAGAGAGGAAGAGTGGGAGTAGTCGGACGAAGGCGAGTACGGCGGCGGCGTGTTCATGCTCGCTGGTGATATCGGTGATCGTACGGTACACGGCTCCTCCTCTCCCGTGTCGTGCTCGTCGGTGGTCGCCCAAGCTAAGGCAAGGCGCATCCCCTTGCCCGACGTGCTGGCGACGTCAGTTGCCCTGGCAGAGGTGGACGATAGGAGGAACTCGCGCACGTGCGGGCGGTATTCCATTCACGGCTGGGCATATCGGCGTTAGTGAGAGTGAATAGTCGGTGTTAGGAGTGGGGTAATCCCGACCACTGAGTCGGTCTTAGTACGGGCAGCGTGTTGTCGGTGTTAGTGGGGAGAAATGTTCGGTGTTAGCGTCCAGGACTGACCGGAGTTAGTGGTAGCCTGTATTTCGGCGTTAGTGTCGGAAACGGGTCGGCCCTAGTGCCAGTTAATGGTCGGCGTTAGTGGTCATGGTCGGCTTTAGTAGCGGTGAGCTCTCGGCTTTAGCCAAAAGGACATGCTTGCTTGCTTACCCGCCTCATATTTACAACATGATAGACCTACGTAGCACCCCATATGCATTCCCCAGATGGCAAACCTGCGAAAGGCATATCTCAATCGTACGTGTCGGGCTCCAACTGGCCGCAGCCCGGCGCTTGCTCCACCGCCGACTGCATTAGCGCTGGCGTCCTCCCGCACCATGGTGTGACGTAATGCTCCCTCAGGCTCGCGCACGTACCTTCCCAGCACTCCCCCACGTTTCCCTTCCCATTCAACCGCCCCGCTCCAGCCTTTCCCAGAACGGGACGTGGTTGTGTGGCGTGAGAACCGGCCCCGTTCTCAATACGAAAGAAGGGCGGGTGGTGCGCCGCCGCACAGCGGGATGTGCAGTCGCGCCCTCTGGCGGGGAGGGTGTGCCCGGCCTGCGGGGTGGGGGGCGCCGCCCGCCCTCCTCAGAGCTATAAATGCACTGTTTTGCAGACCAGAAGCGAGCAAACCACAAACTACTCACGACCTACTACTCCAAACACACCATGCCCGACGGCGCACACCCGAACCAGAACCAGGCAGGAACGACAGGCATGAAAGTGCTCATCATCGGCGCAGGCATCGCCGGGCCCATCCTGGCCATGCTCCTGCAGCACAAAGGCTTTTCCCCCGAGGTGTTCGAGAAGCACTCGCACCCCACCGAGGGCGGGCTCACGATCATGGTCTCCCCGCAGTCGTATGCTCCTCCCCTGCTTGTCCAAGGAAGACGCTGATTGATTGGGCGCTTGGGGCAGACTGAAAGTGCTCGACCTCGTCGGCCTCGCGCACAAGGTGATCTCCCTCGGTCGCCCGCTCGAGCGGCTCCTCTCGCGCTCCGAGCCCGCAGGACGAGTATTCATCGACTCCTCCCTCCCCAGCACCTTCGCAGAGAAGACCGGCTGGCCAATGGTGATCGTTAACCGGACTGTGTACCACAAGTTCTTGGTCGACAGCTGTGCGCAGCGCGGGATCCCCGTGCGGTGGGGGAAGAAGCTGGTGGACGTGAAGCAGGAGGGGGAGAAGGTCACGGCGCTGTTTGCCGATGGAGCGGAGGAGGAGGGCGATCTGCTCGTTGGGTGCGATGGGCTGCACTCCAATGTCCGCGATGCGCTGTTTGGCAAGACACCCGCCTCGTTCACAGGGCTCGTCTCGGTGCGTCATCCCTCATCTCTCTCTTCCGCGAGCGGTAGACTGACCAGCCCCAGGTATCCGGCTTCACGCCATTCAAGAACTCCCTCCAGCCACCGCACACGACCATGCTGCAGATCTTCGGCGACAGCGGGTACTTCCTCACCTTCCCCACCGCGCAGGGGAAGAACATGTGGGCCGTGAACGTCGCAGCGGAGAGCGGGGACGTCGAGGACTGGGGCCCGGTGCAGGAGTCAGAGCGCGCAGAGATTGTGCAAAGCTTGCCGCCCAGCACGTGGAGCGGCGAGCCGAGCCTGTTCCTACAGAACGCGGATGAGATGGTCCGGGTGCGCTACTTCCCCCGCATTATTGTCCAGGAAAGAGACACGGCTGACGCGGAGCTGATGCAGTTCGGGCTGTACCTCCGCCCCATCCCCGAGGTGTGGCATAAAGGCCGCGTGGTCCTCTGCGGCGATGCGGCGCACCCGATCACGCCCTTCCTCGGGCAAGGGGCGAACCAGGCATCGGAGGACATCTACCACCTCGTCCGCGTGCTCGTGCAGCACAAGCCTCTCACAGCCGACTCCCTAGACAAGGCATTCAAGGAGTACACGACTATCCGGAAGCCAAAGGTCACCCTCGTCGTTGACCAGAGCAACCGTGAGGCCGGCCAGAGGATCGTCAAGGGCGAAGAGGCTTGCAGGCGCCGCGATGAGAAGCTCGCCGAGGGCCTCGAGAGCGACACGTGGAAGACGATATTGGAGAATGTCAAGGGCCCGTACGAAGCGGGGAAGAGCGAGGTGTAGAGGTCGGGTGTTGGTGCCAGGAGTGTGCTACACCGTTGCAGTAAAAGAGCAGGGTGTATCACAAGGTTCTAGGAGATGTACATTAAAAAGTGAAGTGGAGCATATATGTATCGCAGCGCATATCCAAAGAGACGGTTTCCATGAGACTCTTGAAATCGATTGCAACTAGACAGAATGTATGCTACTCGTTACAGCGTGATCCACGTCCTCTCGCAGCCAAGTGGCCCCGCTACGCACGCAACCTGACCGGCCACTGCACCTTCAACTCCCCCAAATGCGTCTGATAATGCTGCATGACCTTGATATAAAACACGCCGTTCAGGCGTGAACTAGTGTGCGCCGCATGCACCCCCGAGGCGACTGCGACCTCTTCCTGCGTGAGGCTGTCGCGGAACTGCGCCGAGGGCCGGAGGAAGTCCATCTCGTAGACGCAGCTGGGGTAGGGGCAGCGCCAGGCGTAGGAAGGGGAGAGGATGGGTCGGTGGGTGAAGCACTGCCAACGACAACGACAGAATAAACAAAGTATGTCAGCATCAACAGGATACAGCAGGAGAGGGAAGGGAAAGAGACGCACAGCAGGCATCTCATTCTTCGTCTCCAGCACGCTCGGCTTAGGTCTCTCCCTAGGCACGAACGGCTGGATCCCCTGTGCGGGTGTCGTCCACCGTTCCCTCTCATGCACGCTCTTCTCCCCGCCTCCGCTTCGCACGCGACTCTTCTGCCTTTCCTCATCTACATCTGCGGGCCGGCCGGGGGGAGGAGTGAAAAGCCCTTCGACTTCCTCCTCCGACCCCTGCTCCTGCTCGGCCGGGGGACGGAGCGACAGACCGCGCACGGGCTCAACGAGCTCCTCGTCATCCGAGTCTGCCATCGTCAGGTCCAAGTCCACCTCGCTAGACGGGGAGGGCGACCGCCGGCGCCCAGCAGAGACGTGTTTGCGTATGACGACCTGGAAAGCTGTTTAGCGCGCGTTCGTCCAGGAAGAGAGCAAGAGAGGAAGCGAGAGGGAGGGAGGGAGGGAGGGAACGTGCCTCGCCGGAAAGGTCGATCTCCTCCACCGTCCCCCTCCCGCGCGGGCGTGAGCCACCCGAGCGGCCAGCCACAGCGGGCTCCTTGCTAGTCGCTGGCCTCCCGAAGCTCGGGGGCTTGCCAAACAGGCCAATCGGCTGCTGCTGCTTGCGGGCCGTCTCTGGCGGAGTTGGTGCCGCCGCCGCTGACGGGGCGGGAGGGTCGACCCTCCTCTTCTTCGCGCTCCCCCCTGGCGGACTCTTCCTCCTCGCCCTCTTCTTCCCCACCCCCAGCGCGGCGCCCACCTCCCGCTTCCGGCCCCAAGTCCTCCCCTCCCTCCGAACCTTCTCCCTCATCCCCTCCGCTCTGCGCCAGAACTGTTCCCACGCGCCCAGCTCGATCCGCACCCGCTTCGCGTACTCTGCATGACGCCAGCGCGCGCGCTGCCAGTAGTCTTTTAGGTAGGAGGCGTGTGCGGCCAGCACGTGATAGATGTCGGTTGTGAAGAATGCGAGAGAGGGGTTGGGCCGCTTGTGGAGTTCTTTGTACTGCGCGCAAGGGAATCAGCATCAGCCCACTCAAGCGGCGGCGCGGAACAGAATAGCCAAATTGAACGGCAGGAACTTGAAGTAGAGAAGGCCCAAACGCACTTTATTGACCAACCAAGGCACAGACTGATTCTCCCCGCTCCACCTCCTCCCGCAAAGTATCACAAAGTTGACCAGCAGCGCGCGCTCCAGCCACGCCCTGCTGCGGGAATAGCACATCGCCTCCATTGAGAGCACCTGATACCGCTTGTTCGACCGCGTGTGCATCACTAGTGCGTCTGTGTCGGGGGCGCGGAGCTCGGTGGAGTAGTTGTCTGCCCCAACTGGGCGTTAGCGCTGTGCTGTGCTGGGAGGGAGGAGGAGGAGGGCGAACCATCGAACGTGCACATCCTCCACCGACCCTGCACCGTAACCCTCACCACCCTCGCCCCCTGCGCCGCTCCCAGGCCCAGGCTGGCGATCGCCTCCGGCCTGACCCACCTCAACGCCTTCTGGTCGAGCTCTACCACCCCTCTCCAGAGCAGCTCTGTAGCCGTAGGCACCGCCATACCCGGGAGGACTGCGAGGTCGTCTAGTCCTATGGGCTTGTTTGTGGGTGCGCGGAGGGAGAGGTGGGTGAGTGGGAGGATTGGCGCGCGAGGGGGGTGGGAGGAGGAGGGTGAGGGGAGCGAGGGGAGGAAGAGGGTCGTTTCCCAGATCGGGCCGGGGGCCATCGGGGATCGTGAGCTGGGGGAAGTTGGTGCGGTGAGGGAAGGAGGGTGCTAAGCTGGGAGTGGTATTAGAGAGGGAACGGCTGAAAGCGTTTCGCGCCGCTCACAGGTTCTGTGAATGGCGGGGCCGCTGTGCTCACTCGAGCGTTGTCGCTGCCGCTCTTGTCAAAACGCGTGGCGTGCCGCTCGAGCTGAAGCGTGTAAGCGGCGTACGAGAGGGAGTGGTTGAGAGGGACGTCTCGCCGTGACGGCGGGCAGCAGGGCAGGGACGTGAGGAAGGCTGGAGCGGGGAGAGAGTGAATGCACAAGTGGTGGGGCGATCCCGCTACAGAGTCACGGAGCGCTCGGTGGCCGCACGGAAGGAAGCTGGTCGCACTCAGGCTGGTCGCACCTACCAACTTGAACCGTGTGGGCTGCCATTGTGCGCTAAGGCCATAATTGTCATTCTCAACGCTTTGGCCCACAACGCTCGACTTCAACTTGGATTGGCGCTCAAGCCCTCACCCTCCTCACGCCAGGGCGGGCTTATCACCGATGGGCCAAAGCACCGTACCTCCGTCTCAGTCTCACCGTGTGGCCGGGACGGGGACGTTTTCCAACAGCTCCCCTGCTCCCACCATCGTCCCTACAGCACCTCCTTCCCCCGCTCGAATTGACCAAGGGGGAGGCAGGTCGACCTTATTGGCGGTGAACAGTCAACGGTCGCCCCGAGGGGTCGGTGTTTAGCCCCGGAAAGGATCGGCGTTAATGCCCACAAGGATCGGTGTTAATGCTTGTGAACTCGGTGCTTAACCCCGACAGGCCAAGCCCGCCCATCGATTTTACCGGAGAAATAGCCTGGCCCCCTGCTTCTTTTTCACTTCTTTCTCTTCTTTCCCGCTCTTGACCAGGAACCCAAGAACCCAACCCAGAAGGCCGGAGGAGCGGAGCAGTTGCCACAACAAGCGCTTCTTTCTAACAGAAGCACGCGGTGGGTGGCCAAACCGAGCTGGACGGGTTCGCACGGCACTTTGTGAAGGGAAGAAGTGCCAGAACCCCCAGGCCCCGCGCTCGTCCCGGGCCGTGAGTGCAAGAGTGGGAGGGGGCTGTGCTGCAGCTCGCTGTTCTTGCGTGCTGAGTGTGCCTCCCGTTTGCCATTTCCGCAGCAGTTGAGCGTGGGCTACAATCCCGCATACAGCGAAAAAGAGGAAAGGAGCAACCGCGCTGCGACCCTTACACCCACAGGTGCGCGTGCCCGTGACCGCTGAAAGTGAGCTATCAATAGCCCCCATCTGCCATGCCCCGGGTTTACGCACGCTCACGTCAGATCGGCGCGTGCACCGGGCGCCTGTCACAGTACGGCACAAATACAGCGTGCACCGCAGCGTGCATCGTGCAGCAGATCTTGAGCGGGCGGGCGGGTCGAATAAATACCACTCACTTTGCCCCGCCCGGGCGCGGTGATCGCGCGATCCTCGAGTCTCGATCCCGCGATCCCTTCGCTGGGCTATATTTCAATCCCCCCCTTCTCCCGGCAGCAATCCGTAATCCGCATTCCTCCGCCTCTCCGTGTGCCCGATCGACACATTACAATCCACTCACAAGTTATTGCTATTCATTCGCCCAGCCCAAGAGCAGGGAAGCGTCCCAGCACAAGAAGGAAGGGTCAGGAAAGGGTTGCTACGCAAGTCTATCACACGCCCCGTGCAGTCGTAAGGGCCCAATCCAGGCACTCCGCTCGACTTTTGCGCCGTTGCACCGCCCACCCGCAATCTCCTATCGCCTATCGATTTTCGCGCATCTCTGCCATCACCAATTCATAGGACTCATCGCACAGTCCCTGCAATCTCCAACCTCCTCCCCGTCCCCTGCCTCCTCCTCGCTGCTCGCGCTCGCCGTCCTCCTGCTGCGCGCCGCGCTCGCCTGCTCGCCCTGCTTGCCACGATCAGCGAGCTCGCCACGCTCGCTGCGCCCCCTCGCGGCGGATGTGCATGGCCATCCTCTCCGCGTTCACCTCAACCCCCTGCCCCCTCCCCAGCCCCCCCGCGCTCGACGTGCCCACCCGACCCCAAACCCTCTCCCGATACCGCGCCCAGCTCGCCTTCCTCTCCGGACAAGAGGCGTTCACCACCGGCTCCCACGGCGCGGGGATCCTCCACTCCCGCGCCGCCCTCGCCCGAGAGCTAAACGCAGTCGCCTCCCCCGCCTCCCTCCTCTCAGACGACATCCTCTCCAACATATTCCTCCTCGCATGCGCAGCGACCCCCGGCGCACCCCCACACGCATTCGCAATCGCCCTATCACACATCTCAGCTCGATTCAGACACGTCGCGCTCTCCACCCCGCTCCTATGGAACAGGCTCACGCTCGACCTCCCGCTCGTCCACCCGGAACTCTGGTACCCAGGCGGGAAATGGCGCACAGTCGCAGAACGAACCCGCACCTGCCTGCTAGACATCACCGTGCGCATCCGGCCAGCGATGGCGCTCGCCCAGGCAAAAGGCACCGACATCCCCTCGCCGGAAATAGCCCTCTACATGATGTCCCTCTTCAAGCGCTGCCGCGTATGCGTCGTCTCAGGACACCATACCGGCAACTCCCTCCTCCCCGCTCGCACGAGAGAGTTCCGGTTCCCGGAAACGGACACGCTGCGCGAGCTCCGGATGTACTTCACCGTCACAAAGGTCTCCTCCCTCCTCCTTCTCCTCTCCCGCTGCACGCACATAGAGCATGTCCACCTATGCGACCTGCGCGTGCAGCCCGAGGCCCCGCCTCCCAGCCCTCCCAGCACCGAAGCGGCAACGGGAGACCGCCTCCGCTCCCCAGTCCCGGACACGCTCTCCCTACCCCACCTCACCCACCTGCGGGTAGACGTCTCCGACAGCACAGGATTCCACGCCCACGGCTTATTCGAGCGACTCGTCCTCCCCTCACTCCTGCACCTGCACCTCGAGCAAGTCTCGAGCGCTTCCACGCTCCTCTCCTCCGCGCCGACATCCCCCTCCTTCGCCCGGATCCGCACTCTCCAGCTCTCAGCCCCGCGCACCACACTCGCCGCCGTCCTCCGCTTCCTGTGCCAGATGCCGGCGCTGCGCGACCTCCGACTCAGATGCATGTCCCTCCTCTCCGCTTCTGATGAGGAAGAGGATGAAGAGCAGATGATGCACTCCCTCCTCCCCACCGTCCCGCCCCTCCGCACCCTCGTGCTGCAGTACGTCCACCCCCCCGAGCCGATCCTCCATTTCCTCGTATCGGCCACCACAGCCGCCGGGCCCCCGCCAGTGAGCTACAACGCAGCGAGGAGGAGGAGGCAGCGCACGCTTGAGAGACTCGAGGTGGAGGGAAGCTGGAATATGCAGGGGGAGATGAAGCGCTGGCTGAGGGAGAGGCTGGGAGAGGAGGGGTGCGTGCTGGACTCGAAGAGGGAGGAATCGGCCTTGAGGGTGGCGTGAGCGTCTGCAGGGGCAGGAAGATGAGGGACAACAACGACAACACACGTGGTGCTCGGCCACCTGTCTGCGCGAATGAACAGCACTGCACACCAGTCTGGACCACGTATATGCCCGAAGGGACGGAGATAGGCGACCCGCTTCCGACCGCGCGAAGCACTGCAGCACCGGGGAGGACGCCTATCGCGTGCGGGAGCGATGAGCTGGATCGCCCATCACTCGGGAGACAACAACCGTACGAGAGCGCCTATCCGTTCATCTCGCACGGGATGTCCGACTCCTACTCCTGCGCTACTGTCGCACCTCCAGGCCGCGCGTCAAACCGGACCTGGATTTGGACTTGGCAGGGGATGGGAGCAGCCGTTGCTGGCACAACTCGGAACGAGCGAAAGCGCGCGACCCGACCGAGATTCTGCGAGAAGCGGCGGAGAGCCGGGAAGATGATGGAAGCGAGTCGGCTGAGCGAGAGGAACGGCGCGGAGCGAGCGAGGTGGTCGACGACTGGGGGAGCTGGCGGCTCTCCGGCCGGGCGGCGGGCCTGTCGTAGGCCGCTTAGGCGGGGAGGATGACATGGAGCGGAAAAGAAGGCAGGACTCGGAAGTCGGGAAGGAAGCAAGGATCCACGTATCAACAGCATGACCATCACCAACATCGTCACCATCGACTATCTCTTATTACCCATCTATGATCTATCCGTCTCACGGTAAACACTTTTATTCCCCGCTTGAACGATATCTGCAGCGGCGATTGATCTCCCGTGCTTGGAGCCGCACACACAAAGCAAGCTGTACTGTATCTATAATAACTGTCATACGTGATGTGATGCCCCGCGGATGGGAGAGGGAAGGAGAGGGAGAGGGAGACATCTGGGCCGAGTACTGTAGTCACCCGCAAGCTAATTTCATGGAAATCTCCGTTTGAACGAGGTGGTGCACCTGGCCGTACTGTACCTGACCTCCATTGTCTGCCCGCTCACAAGAGCCCTACATCCACTAACGCCGATTCTCTCCGGGGCTAAACACCGACCGTGCATGATACTGCTCACTGCCAACGACATCAACTTGCCTCCCCCTTTGTCGATCCGAGAGGGGTAAGAAGGTACTGTAGGGAAGAGGTAAGAGCAGGGGGGCTGTTGGAAACGTCCCCGCTCTGGCCACATGGTGAGAGGGAGGCGCGGTGCTTTGGTGCTGGCCTGAGCATAATGTTATTGAGCGTTGTTAGCCAAAGCTTGAGACTCGTCCATGCCCTTGCTACCCAGCCCAATGTCCAAAACCTCCCCAAAGTGACTGTAGTTGTAGCACTCTCCAGCTAATCACTCGTAAACAACAACCTGGGGGAGCATCAGGCAGTGGCCGCCCACATCGCTCTCTCTGGCCAGCCATTGACTCGAGCAGCTTCCCTTCGCGCGGCCACCAAGCGCGAGCGCTCTTTGTCCATCACCGTGACTATCACCATCAGTCAATCAGTCAATCATCAGGTGTCTGACAACGCCCAAGGCCTGCCCGCCGAAGCGTCGCCATGGCACGAATGGGACGTTGCATTGTTATCTTGGGCATCTTACAACACAAGAAATCAACCCTCCCCTAGCTTCGCCTGTAACTAACGCCGAAATGTGATCTAACACCGACCGTCCGCGTCTAACCCCGACTACTCTCCCTAACGCCGGTTTCTCAGTGGCGCCTAATGCCGACCGTTTACCGGCGCTAACCCCGACTCTCGGATTGCCAGTAACGCCGACTATTTACTCAGCAACGCCGACCAGCTATTGGCAGTAACACCGATCCTTCGGGCACCAATAACGCCGAACATGCCCCACCCTTAACGCCGACTCGCTGATTCGGGTCTGGCCGATTCCATTCCGAGCCAGCGATGTCCACCACCTCGAACGCGTGCTTCCTCCTTCTGCGAAGAACCGCGCTGCTTCCCCGATCCATGGCGGAGCGAGCCTCGCCGATCGTCTGAGCGTGCTTGGCTGACTGTGGTTGAGGTGCGATGTTGCTTGGCTGAGTGAGCTTGAGATGCGATGGTGCTTGAGGAGATTGTCTCCCTCCTGCCTTAACCTCTGCTGCTGCTCTGCAAGCCTCAAAAGCACGCTATGGCCGGCTCGCAGAAGAAGAAAGTGCTCATCATCGGTATCGCCGATCGTTTACTGCCAGCAGAGCCAACCATTCACGACAATTAACGCCAACCAGTTAATGGCCATTAACACGGATCCGCTGATTAGGATTTCATTCCGAGCCAGCAATGACCACCAACTTGAACGCGTGCCTCCTCCTTCTGCGAAGAACCGCGCGCTTCCCAAATGCACGGCGGAGCGAGCCTCGCCGATTGTCTGAGCGTGCTTGGCTGACTGAGGTTGAGGTGCGATGTTGCTTGGCTGACTGAGCTTGAGATGCGATGGCGCTTGGGGAGGTTATAACCCTCCTGCCTTGACCTCTGCTGCTGCTCTTCAAGGCGCAAAACACCCCATGGCCAACTCGCAGAAGAAGAAAGTGCTCATCATCGGCGCGGGTATCGCAGGTACGTCCCACCTCTCAACAGCGAGGTACGTAGCTGACATCCTCTCACCTCGCAGGCCCCCTCCTCGCCCTCGTCCTGCAGCACAAAGGCTTCGAGCCCGTCATCTATGAGCGGCACAAGGAGAGCGCCCCGGGTGGTCTGGCGATGCAGCTTTCTGGACAGTCGTATGCCCCTTTACCCTGCATATGCCGTCCGCGCGGGCTAACGCGAAGCAGGCTGAAAGTTCTCAATTTGCTGGGGTTGGCGGAGGGCGCTCTGGCCCTCGCGCTACCTCTGGAGCACGCGAGGCATCTGTCGGAGCTCACGGGGAGGGTGTTCGTTGACGCCCCTGCTGGGGCGAGGATACGTTATGCGACCGGCTGGCCGCTTTGCACGGTGATCCGGGCTACGTACGAGGCGTACCTCCTGGACGCGGTGAAGCAGAGGGGGATTGAGCTGCACTGGGGGAAGAAGTTCGTGGGCCTGCGGGAGGAGGGGGAGAAGGCGATTGCACAGTTTGGGGATGGGAGCGACGCGGAGGGGGATCTGATGGTTGGGTGCGATGGGATACACAGTACTGTCCGGGATGTCCTGTTTGGGAAGACGCCGGCGGAGTTTGTTGGGCTCGTCGGGGTGCGCATACAGTCGACTCTGTCTAAGAGAATGCTGTCTAAGTGCATAACCTCTCTTAGCGAATACAAAATCAGTTTCCCGAGTGGGGAATGGTGGGAAATGGACCCTGATTGCATAACTGCATATTGCATAGCAGTTTGGTCTGGCGTTCGTATGAGTATGCTCTTAGAGAGAGAGATTCCGGGCCACTCGGAGCCGAGAATCACCGTTTCGGAGGCTGATAAGTGCCTTTTGCGGAGTGGGTTGTGTCGTATCTGCACCCGTGTACAAGCTTAGTGCCGGTCTCTGGGGGCTATGAGGCATAATGCGGCCATATGAGCCATTTAAGCACCTTAATACCGCCGCCATGTGACTTATTTCCCCTTAACCCCGCCATCGTGTGACTAAATTGTATCTCCGACGCCTTAAGCCCGCCTCCCCTTATTGAATACCTCTCTTAGCGCATAGCAAACACCCTATCCCGACGTGATTCTTTTAGACAGAGTTGACTGTACATCTTCCTGGCATGTGCTGCGTTGCTGACAGCTATCAGTTTGGGGGATTCACCCCCTACACCGAGAAGCTCCGCCCCTCCCCGCCTATTACAGTCCAGCAGGTCTGGGGCGACGGGTGCTACTTCTTGTGCATGCCCCTTCGCCAGGAACGATACATGTGGGCTGTCAATCTGCCCGAGGAGGAAGCCGGGACACTCGAGGACTGGCGCACATTCAAGCCGGCGACGGACGACAAGGTGGGGGAGACGTTGAAAGGGCTGCCGTGCTATGACTGGGGTGGGGGAGTGGGGGATGTCATTAAGGGCACGACGGAGCTCATAAAGGTACGCTTTGCCGCATCGTGCCGGCTGGGGAACGCTGATCGTGAGCAGTTTGGGCTGTACCTCCGCCCCATCGCCCCTGTGTGGCATAAGGGCCGCGCGGTGCTGCTGGGCGATGCGGCGCATCCGACGACTCCCTTCCTTGGCCAAGGCGCGAACCAGTCCACAGAGGACGTGTACCACCTCGTGCGCTGCTTGCTGCAGCACGCGCCGCTCACTGCGCAGAACTTGGACAAGGCGTTCACCGAGTACGCCGCGGTGCGGATGGACAGGGTGAGGCGGACGATCGAGCAGACTAAAGCGGAGGGGGAGCTGAGGAGGACCAGCGGGAGGGAGAAGTGTTTGGAGAGGGAGGAAGTGCTCGCGAGAGGGATGGGGACGGACACGTGGAAGATCATTTTGGAGATGGTTAGTGGGCCGTTCACGGGGGAGAGCGAGATTTAGAAGAGGGTTTCGGGGAAGAGAATAGTAAACTACAATGTATGCGTTTCAAGTTTCAAGAAACATCCGCTGCAGTACTAGGTACTGCCGACCACCATTCTCTTTGCAAGGCGGGGAGGAGAGTGTAAGGTTCCCCTTTAGGGCCCTATATATGACCTCTGTTAGTAATTGTGATTATCACCTACGGATTCTGTAGGGATCCATTGGGGTGACGCCCGTATGATTTTTTTTCACTGGGCATTGTCCCTCTCTTTTTCTTTAACTCATGTTTCGTCGGAGTCTCAGGCCCGTGCCTCTCTTGCGGTGCCGGTCTATGGGCCGGAGCCGAGCACCTCCCGACGGGCGCTTCTTCCCCGGAATCAAATAGCATCCGTTATTGTTTAACTCTGTGCGTTTGTACCATCTGCTCGCCACCGCGTGTCGCCGCCGTTCTATTCGAAGCCAGACGCCACTAGGTGAGCTTAGGCGCCCGTCCGCTGTACCCACGAGACGTTGAGCCGTTGCTGACCGCTTGCAATAGAAGAGATCCTATCCCCCGCACACCCGCACGCCCCGCCTCCCCTCCTCCTCCCGCACGATGTCCCACCCGACGCACCAGCAGCAGATGCACGCCCTCCAATCCCAGGTCATCCAGGGGATGATGCACTCCTCGGGCCAGGGGATGCAGGAGGTCATGGAGTACCTCAGGCATAACCCCCGCGTCCTCCAGCAGCAGATGGCAATCCTCGCTCAGCAGCAGGGGATGATCCCACAGCAGCAGCAGCAGCCGCAACAGCAACAGCAACAGCAGCAGCAGCAGCAGCAGCAACAACAACAACAACAACAGCAACCTCCCCAACCAGGCCAACCAGCCTACGCCTTCACCCAGCACATGTCATCCTTCGCGCCCTCCTCCACCCCCGCTCCCCACTCCAACCCAAACCCAAACCCAACCCCTAATCCCGGCCTGCGGTCCTCCCCCCCAAACCCCAACCCGAACCCGAATCCGAATGGCACCCAGGGCCAGAACGGCATCAACCCAGGGACGATGATGCAGAATCTGGGGATGATGTCCGGGTTGCAGGGGATGGCCGGCGCTGGTGCTGGTGCTGGTGCTGGGGGTGGGGGTGGCTTAGGCGGCGCCGGAGCAGGAGCAGGAGGGGTGGACAACCAGATGCTCTCCCGCCAGATCGCGGCCATGAACGCCGCGCGGCAGCATCGGGAGGCTGGCGGGCAGGCGAGCGGGCAGGGCTTGCCTGGCATGGCCGGTCTGTCTGGTGTGCCGGGCATGGGCGGGATGCAGCTCGGGATGGGTGGGATGCCCGGTGTCCCCGGCGGGCAGATGATGCAGAACCTGCAGAGTCTGCAGAGTTTGCAGAATATGCAGAGTATCCAGAACCTGCAGAATTTGCAGAATGCAAGGGAGAGGGAGGCGGCGGGGATGGGGGCGATGCAGGGTGTTGGAGGTATGGGTGGCATGGGCGGCGGGGGCGGGGGGATGGGCATGGGCGGGATGGGCAATATGCAGGGGATGAATATGGGCGGAGGCGGAGGGATGGGCATCGGCGGTGGCCAGGGCATGCAGGGCATGCAAGGCATGGGCATGCAGACCTTGCAAGGCCTCATGGGACGGCCGATGAGCGGTGCTGGCCAGCAGCAGCAGCAGCAGCAGCAGGCGCACCCGGGCCAGCAGCAGCAGGCTCAGCAACACCAGCAACAGCAACAGCCGGCTCAGCAGACGCAGCAGCAGCATGTACAGGCTCACCAACAAGCCCAGCAACAAGCCCAGCAGCAGCAGCAGACGCCCGCCCAGGGCATGCCGCTCACCCTCCCCTCTGCGCCCTCCCAGCCCGGTCAACCCCAGCCGCAGCCCGGTCAACCCCTCCCCCAGCAACGGCTCGCCGCCCAAGCCCAAACGCAAGCCCAAGCCCAGGCGGCACAACAGCAGCAAGCGGCCCAATCTGCAAACTTCCTGCGCCAGCTCGCGGGCGTGCATCAGCATCTGAAGCAACCTCTTCCGCCCGCGTTCGTAGGCCTGCCACAGGGGCAGGGGGAGTATAACCCCGCTGCGAGCCGATGGCGACATCTGGAATTCGCCGGGCGCCCGGGGACGTTCCTGTTAGGCGGGGCGGAGGTGGACGCGTTCAAGCTGTATTATTGGGCCAGCCGGCTGGGTCATATGACCCAGGGGGTACGTCTCTTCACTTCCATTATCGTTGAACTGGTGCTGACACGTGAGCTTCTGAAAAAAAGCAGAAAGAAGAGATCTGGTTGCGGCTCGCAGATATGTTCCATATGCCCGCCTCGGTCCCCCTCCGCACGGATCAGGGGACGAGCATGCAGCCCGGGCCACAGGTGCTCAAGTACTGGCACGCGCAGCTTATGGGCCCGCTTGAGAGCGCGATACGCGCCCAGCAGCAGAAGATGCAGCAGCAGGCGGGGCAGCAGGCGCAGGCGCAACAGACTTCCCAGCAGGTTCAGCAGGCTCAGGCTCAGCAAGCTCAGGCACAGGCACAGGCGCAGGAAGCAGAGCAGGGGGAGGAGAAGCCCCAGTCGCAATCGCGCAAGCAGTCTGTCGACACTTCGTCCGCCCAGGCAGCCCAGTTCGCAGCCCTCCAAGCAGCAGCCGTGAACCGCGAGGCGTCCGCTGCTGCTCAGGGTGCTGCTCCCCCCGGAGCCTCTGGGAGCCAGGGCAGCCCGCCCGGCCTCGGGGGCGTGAAGGCGTTCAACCTCCACCTTCCCTCTAACGTGCAGCAGCGGGCGGGGGCGAGGCAGCAGGCCACCCCGACGAGGCAGACGATCAGCCTGGGCCAGCCGCAGCCCACTGTGCCTGCGCCCCAGGGGCCGGGGAGGAGGAGCGGGAGCCCGCAGAAGAGTCCGGTACAGAGGAAGGAGAAGAGGGAGAAGGACGGAAGTCCTGAGGAGGGGCAAAAGAGGAGGAGGGGGAGCGCGGATGGGCCTGCCGAAGAAGGGGAGAGGGAGGGGAAGAAGGCGCGCAGCGAGGAGCGCGAGCAGAAGAGTGCTGCGGTAGGTCCTACACTGCTCGGAGGTGGACATTGGCTGACGGAACGCAGGACCAGCAGATGCCCGCGCCCGTCGCGCCCAACGGCGTCGCCGCACAGGTTGCGAACCAAGCCGAGGTCGCAGTTGCTCAGGCGATGCCGCATCCGGATGGCGTTCCTCAGCAGAACGGGCATACCAATGGCGTGCACCCGCCTTCCCACGCACCAGTGCCCGGTATGCCGCCCCAGCAGCCCGGCCAGGCTCCACAAGACGTGCCAGCCGTTGTCCCCGCTGCACAAGTAGCGACCGCACCGCCCGTGCCGCGCAAGAAGATCGAGTACATCCCCTGGCGGAAGGACTTTGACCTGCACGGCGGGCGCAATATCATGCTGATCGAGACGGAACTAGCGGTGATGAAGAGCCGGCGGGCGATCAGGAACCTCGATGAGCTAGGCACGGTCGACATCGAGCGTGTCGTCATGTCGCTCCGGTCGGGCCTGGCGCTCGAGCTCAGCTACGCGCTCACGATCCTCTCCTTCCTCTCGCTCCTCGAAAAGCATCCGCAAGCGCTGCCGGAAGGGTTCCTACTCAAGAATACCGAGGATCTCGTGCCTGTGCTGTTGGATTTGCTGGAAGACACTGCCTTCCCGATTGATGAGGCCAAGGCGGACGCAATGTTCCGGAAGAATGCGACAGCGGGGATCAGCGCGGACAAGGTAGTGACGCATCACGAGCTGTGCAAGCGCGCTTCCGAACTGGAGCTCCTCCCACTCCCGGAGGACGAGCTCTGGGGCGAAGACGAGGCGGACAAGGACCCGCTCGCCAAGCCGGCCGGCATAATCAAGGTCATCCTCAACATGCTTTCCAACTTTACCCTGCTTGAGGCGAACCAGAAGTACATGGCTGGATGGGGCCGATTCCTCGAGATCATGGCAAAACTGTGCACATTCGAAAACGAGGACGAGTTCAAGCCACTCGTATCATTCTTCACCCTCCCCGACATAATCGAGGTCCGCAAGCAGGTCATGCTGATCCTCTCCAATATCGGTACGGACATCAAGCTTGCAGCGAATCCTTTGCATGTCTGCCATGCGCTCTTTGCCGTTGCGACTTCCTTCGTGGTCGATCCTGCCAACACGGTCGGGCCTGTCAAGGCATCGCAGCAGTACTTGGTCCCTCGTCAGCAAAGTATGCAGCCGGAGCTGTGGTACAAGCCTCCTACGACGGCGGATCATGCCCTTGAAGCCCTGTCGCGCTTGATGATCACTGACGAAAACCGCGGTGTCATGTCCTCTTTCTCCGCCCCGCAACTATGGACTCTGTTCGACGGGCTCTGCCGCATGCTGCCTGTCTCCGACCAGGACTTCCAGCTGTTTAGACTGCAAAATCATCTTGAATGGCTCGCCTACTCCGAGCGGATCACGCTCTGCCTGTACAGCGTCGCGTACCTCGCGCCGGCCGGTCTGAAAGCCAGGATGCGCAAGGACATCAGCTACCGCAAGCTCTTCCGCGGTCTCATCGAGCGTCAGATCCGCTCGAGCAATGGTCAGCCCATTGCGGCAGAATGGGACAAGAACCCGTTCAGTGTGCAATGCCGGCGACTTATCGAGACGCTTGGCATCATCGTTGATCGGCAGGATAGCTTTACGACGTCCAAGATGCTACCATTTGGCTCCAAGGACGACCTCGGCTTTGGAGACAGGGGTGATGGTGACGCGCCTGGGGTGTTCGTTAGGGATGATCTGCTTCAACTGCTGTCGCATATCAAGGGTGTGGACGAGGCGGTCATCGTTGAGGTATCACGCTGGGCTTCCGAGGGAAAGAGGAACCGCTAGGCATCAGTTCGATTTATACCTTGCTTCTTAGTCTTATATGTGCGAGTGATGCAGCAAATAACGATGCTGATGTGCTGTACTGTGTACTGGCTGTATCGCTGAAATATATATCATAATGTGCTGTGCATTCATCATTCTGGGAAATAATTATGTTCATTCAGTGCACCATTCCTTATGCGATCCTACAGATGTCTAAGCCACTAAATCGGCGCCGGAGGCCCGCCAGCGAAGTCAGAATACGGCGGCGGTCCATGTCCGTCCTGCTGGTCCGTGTTGAGCAGCGACTGCCTGTGAGGATTGGCTCCAGCAGGCTGGACTGGAGGCTGGACGAGGTAGGGCGGTGGCGCGGCTGCACTCTGGGTCGGTCTGATGTCTGCAAGCGGAGCATCCTCATGAGGTGGAGGCGGAGTGGCCGGGGTCGCTGTCTCCTCCACGACTGGAGCCCTCGGAACAGTTACACGAGGCTGATGCTGCGCGGGCATAACAGGGCGGAAGGCGTCGTCGATTGCTGGAGGTGGGTCCATAGGGTCATCCATAGCCGGCGGGGGAGGAGGCGCCTCCGCGCCGTTCGCTGTGTCTATCATCGCCTGCAGCCTCTGCACAGTCTGGGTCAAGAGCTGGGTGAACTGCGCTCCCGAAACATCCTCGTCTGTTAGAACGATCTCCGGCGGAGGGGGTGGTGGCTCCTCAGCTTCCGCAGTAGACAATGGAGGCGGGGGTGTGCGTGACCCATCGCCAAACCCATCATAAATGTCTTCATATGCAAAGCCAAACTGTTCGCCCTCGCCGGGGATGCGCAGAATCGTCTGGTTCGGATCGGCCGTTGACCACTCGGCGATGTTCAGTCCCATCGCTCCGCTCGTACTGGTGCCCACGGGATAACTTGATTGCGCTTCCTGGAAGCTCGGAGGATGTGAGGTGCTGGGAAGGTCGGAGAAGAACGGCGGAGGGGCAGACGCATCGGGCGTCGAAAGCTCCACAGGGGCAGCGTCCAACTCGTTGAACGGGGGTGCAGCGCCTTCCACTTCCTCTGCTCCGGATCCAGAGGGGGCGGCATCGTCGTACCGATATGTGCGCTCGGGCGGCTTGTCGTGCTTCTTGCTGTACTGACTGGCGGTGACATCCTCCTCGACCGGGGCGAGACCCGGAAGCATGGTGATAGGCAGCGTCTGCTCGATGCTCACTTCTCCCCGATCTGTTCCGTTGGAGGCGATGAAGCCGATGCGGATCATGAGATAGAACGAGACAGAATGAAGCAGTGTCGTCTGGGTGATCGTAGCGCAGCCTTCGGTCTCTCTCTGATCTTGTGCGAACCCGAGCGGCTGTCGTCCAGATGCGGTGACCTCGGCGCTGAGGGAAAGCGGATGAAGCACGAGCCTGACTCTAACAGGCCTGCTCGAGTGGAACCTGCAGGCCGCGCCACTCCTCGACATGATCGTGGTGTGGGCGGTACCGTCCGCGCTGCTCGACCCCTGCCCAAAGTCTGGCCACCCGTCCTTTCCAGCGCGTTTCTTGTCGGTGAACTGCGGCTTGTAGGCCGTGCTGCTCCCTTCGCCCCTTGGGTTCTCCTGTTCCGCATTGGGCGTGGCGATCCCGTCCTTCCCCGTCAGAGCAACGATGCGCACGAGCTCGGCCTTGACATTCCTGAGCCTCAGGCCAGTGCGGCTGACGCGTTGTCGGTCCGGCGCAGGAACGGTGATGTACACAGGCAAGGGTTCGCCGACGCGAAACTCGAGCCTTGGTAATTCAACAGATACAGGCACAGGGTCGGTAATGTTCACCTCATAAGGCAGCGTCAGGAGGACAGGAGCGCTAGGCGTGGAGTAGCGGCGGAGGTGGATGGGGATCTTGCGCTCGAATGTCGGGGAGGAGGGGTCGGTAGGGAGGAGTGAAACGAGGAGGTAATGCGTGAGTGAGGAAGAAGGGGTATGTACACATTCGGGAGTGTCAGGTTGCAGGGGGATGGCGAATGGCAGCGAGCTCGGGACAGGCGGTATGGTGCTCGTTGATGAGGACGCCGATGCCGGGCCTCGCACATATAGATGCTGCGTGACGCTTCCGAGCTCTACAGTCTGCTCAGGAGAGGTCTCGACAGTTTGAAAAGTAATCGACCTGTTGTTTGGTCATCAGCAATCCTCTGGGGCCGCATATACGCCCACATACACTCTCTGCCACGCGCCCTCCCTTGCACCCTTGATCTGCACCTCTCCCTCGACAGTCGCATGCTCTCCCTCGACACCCAAGGCCCCATTCTGGAAGTCCGTCGCGCTCTGAGCAGGAGTGATAAGCACCTGCAGCTGTTCTGCCGGTGCCTCTGGGCCTGGGGATGCCGCTGACGCGTCGTGTGCTGCGGCATCTGGCGAAAGTTCGGCCGAGGAGAGCGTATATTCCGGTGGAGGTGGGTTGGACGCCATCCTTGTCCGATCCACTGAGTGTAGCTAGATCGGCAGACTCGGAGATCGTCGATAGACAGATACGAGCTCGTCGTGGTCGTCGTCTGCGTGTGCGTGTGTGGCTACGCCGCCGCCTGGGTGACTGAGCAACACCGCGGGCCCGATGCAATGCACAGCTTGCTTACGTAAGCTTGCTTGGCGCGTGTGTTTTGCCTTGCGAAATGAAGCCGGAAAGGGTTCACTGAATTACGGCACGAGGCAGCACGAACTCGGCCTCCGCTTTTGGAGCGTTCTCTTGGTTGTCATTACAACGGGAAGTAGTTGGAATGATCCAACGGCTGAACAAGGCACCGCGTCGCATTCCGTCTTCTCCAAGGGATGGCGGGAAGCTATCCATGTATATTACGATCGTTCACACGATAGGGGATCCATGACGCTTTACATGAGGCATCCACTGATCCTGAGCGGCAAAAAAGGGAAATGCAGTCCTTCCAATCAAAGTCTCTGGCGCGGATCAACGCTCCCGCATCCTGCTTCGGCAGGTCTTCTCGCCATGCTCACTTCTTGGTGGCCCAGCAATAGTGCCACTGCGTGTAATACCTCTTGTTCCCACTCCGCACCTCTTCGGCAGCCTTGGCGATCTCGTAGTCGACCCGCGCCGGGTCAAGCCCGTGCGAGATCAGCATCGGCCGAATGGCACCCGTGAAGGAGAGCAAGTTGTCCCTCATCGTGGCACCGATCGTATTCAGTCGGCGAGAGTTGGGGTCCGGCCCTGCATCATCGGGGACGCAAGTCAATCTTCACAGGAAATAGCGCCACAGGCAGTCCGAGAACGGCACGTACCGCTATACCATGCCCCAATGGGGGTATACACGACTCGGCTCCCGACATTCTCGAACAGGCCGCATCCATCGACCCATCCACGCTGCAGGACGGCGCTTTCAGGTTGGCCACCCCTCGCCTTCATGGCCACACCTGCCGAAGCGAGCAGGTTTACAACGTAAGAGTGTCCTGGGGTACCTTCCGGCACGGGGTTCACATTGCGATAGGCGGTGTCGGTAAAGGATAGATAGCCATCGATCATCAGCAGCACTCCGCCCGGCTTGAGAAGAAGCGCAAGCTCGTGCATGTAGATGACGTGGTTCTTCATCTGCGCACCAGGTGTGTGAATGCAAGCTGTGACGCACGCATTATGCACCGCTTACCCCTTGATTCACGGACCGTGCATGCACGACGTCGAACTGCCCAGCAAACCGCCCGAGCCCCTGAGTGAAGTCGCCCTGTTCAAAGCTGTTTCGTCTCTCAGCTCGATTCCAGTTTTCCTGCTGAACAGGCTCGACTTACTGACAGTTAGGCGGCCTCGGCCTATTCATCTGCGGCGCAAGATCGAAGCCCACGACCTGCGCGTTCGGAAATGCAACCGCCATCTCGACGGCCCAGATGCCGCTTCCAGTGCCGAGATCCATGATCGCCTTCTCCTCGCCGTCGACGGGCTCCAGGGCCGCCTGGACTAGATCAATGGGATAATATAACGCTCCCAGAGCTAGTTTGTGCATCAAATGCTGCTTGTCGAGACGCTCATACTCGGTCTGATCGGAAGGAAGCGTGTACTGCTAAGAACGGCGCATACATTGATGTCAGCGTTTGCCGGCGCCTATACATGGAACAAAGGCGAAAGTACGGGAAGGAAGTCTCACCGAGTTCTGCGAGTTGAACATACGCCCGTGCACCTCGCGGAGCGGAGATTGCGGTCCGGTTGCCGAAGCCATGGTCGTCTTGGATAGAGCGCCGGAGGTTAAATGAGATAAGCCGACAGTGTCAGACAATGGGTGGTTGCAACGCAAGGTCGGTCAGGGACGCGGTGCACTGTCTGCTGGGCTCCACCGCCTCATTTATAGAAAAACAGAGCGTGGAGGCGGCAACTTCAAGGGCTACATCACCGGCCAACCCGCAAGTGGGGTGGTTACTTCTCGGCAAAACCTACCGGGTGACTGAGTAGAGTACGTAGGGCTCAGAAGCGGGGTCAATAGCCCTCATGGCGGGCACCGAGCGCCTTCTGAAACCGTATCTAGATAGCAGAACGCACGCCGCAACCAATCGAAGCGTGCCAGAGCTCGGAGCAATCCCCTTTTTGGCTGGGTAGAACCATGATTGTTGATCGCCGTCCGATCAGAGCCTGCAGAAGGACCCCTTTTGATGGGCTATTGTTCTTCCCTATCACCCTGACTTGCGGCCCGAAGCCGCAAGACGAAACAGCTCCTGCTGCCAATCAAAGATATAGGATACGGTGAGCATGTGGCAATACTGCCGCTTCGACGTTGACGCGCATTCGCTTGGGCAAGAACGGCTCCCGTCCTCGTAGAAATTTTGCACGGAACAACTGGCACTGGGAAGAAACTGACGACACTGGCAGTTACTCCGCTCCAGCAAGTGAACCCTGAGGTGGTCAGAGACTGGTGAATAAACTCGGCACTACGGTGTGATGTCAGTCCAGGTCTGGTGGTCAGAGGTGCGGCCATCCGGTACCAGCAGAGACAAAAGCGTGAAAGCGTACTTTTGGAAGGAGGTGCAGAGCCCTCACACGTCACCGGCTCCTGTAATTCTTGTTCCTTACGCATTATTTCTAGAATAATGATCGCCCCACAACAGTTGTAGAAGGATCATTCTGTGAAAGCCGTTCGGATGGCTTGCAGGAGGAATGAGCGCCGCGGCTTCCGCCTCGTAACCCTGGCCTGAATAGGCACGAAATTCAAAGGCTCGAAATCATGAAAAGAAGCCGATATCAGTCCACCATCAAAGTGAGACGACTTGACCCTCGTTCTGTCAGAGGCGCAGGAGAAGCGAGTGCCAGACTCCGGTCGCTGCACCCAAAGGCGATGAGGGCGTCTTGAGGGTGAGGCTGTACACCGGAGAGGCCGCAGCTCAATGCGTCCTTACTCAAGCAGATGAACGATTCTTGCCAGATGCTTCGGGAAGAGAACATCACCAGCAGGAGCGGACTAACCAGGGCAGCACTGCCAAACTGGACAAGAAGTCACTGATAACATGAATAGCAGAGCTCTCCAAGGATGACAACCGATTAAGGATGAAAGTTCAGTCTCAAGCTCGGCAGCCGACCGGTTGCGTGGGTTTCCATGCGCTTCTAGCGGCCCTGTCCAGAGCGGCCGTGCACCTGACATGTCTGTAGAGGTCCAAAATTTGGTGCAGCGGAAAGGAAGGGCGTGAAAATGATTGAGGTTGCCAATAGCGGTGCCGAGAAGTGGAACGAGACGAAGGAAGGCACACGCATCCGATCGCATGGCTTCGAACCCAGGTAGGCAGTCCACGTAATTGTCGATGTCCTTCGTCTTCGCGGCCCTTCTCTTGGCCACATCTAGGGGTAGAGGTCCAAGAGGATAAGCCGAATCTTAGACGAAAGGCAAGCATGACTCCCTGCTTAGCCTCGTGCCGATTATCTGAGGGACATGCGGAACGCCATGTAAGCTCCAAACACAGGTGCCAACCTTGAGATGGAGACTCTCAGACAAGCGTTGCAGCATGGGGTACCGTACATTTCCGATCCGTGGGAAGGCGCTTGAGCAGATCGACAGAAGACCAATGGAGGGCATTATTCCGCGGTTTTGGAGCGGCATGAGGATGCATCGTAGAGGATGACCGCGTGCTATCGGCATATTTGTTCTTGCAAACGATGGAACCCACGCCAACTCTTGTCGGAGGAACACAGCAGAACCGAGTGCAGAATGGTTCGCATTCATAGAAGCTGGTTCTGAAAACCCGTATGCCGTCAAGTTTTGGCAGCAGCAATCAACATGTATCCTGACAGGGCTTTGCACTCTAGACATCCAGCAGCCAAATCGATCCGGTTGTTACGCCTCTCAAGTCGACATCCGAGTCATGGTGACCATCCATAAGGTGGCCAAAGACAGCGATCAGCATTGTGGCACTTCATCTCTGCTCAGCATTATCGTCGTGCCGTTCCTGCCCTCTCGAAATCAGTCATGTCGACGGCAGTAGTGGAATCCAAAGATACCTATGCGATTCGGATGATACAGGAGCACGCCGAGCTGATCGAGCATTGGACAAGGTGAGTCCGGACGCCGGCGCCTTTTCGTCCGCAACCGACCTCAGCTCACGCTTGGGTCAGAGAGCAACTGACATTGCGACAATCCCTTATATTTGACGACCATGAGCTCTCTTTCTCCGCCAGAGCCGTGCAAGCGGGCAGTCAAGAGGGATTCGACAACGACCTCCGTGATTTCGACGTTCCACATGCCCATCAGATCGACATCACGGGTCTTGGCATCGAGGGGCTGAGCTACGTCGGCGGACTGGATATCAGCTTCGTCTCCGAAGCAGAAGATGATGCAGAGGAGGTAGAGGGCACTCGTGGCTCTCGCCAAGAGGCAGCAACTGGCGTCGAGGTGCCGGATGCGTACGCGACGCTCGTTGTCGTCGAGTACCCAACTCTCGAGGTCCGTCTAAACCGTTCACACGCTTCCTTGCATGTGTTGATCCAGCACGTCTAGCTGCGACATACAATTACGCACGCGATTCACATGGACGTGCCATACATCCCTACCTTTCTATCCTATCGAGAAGCTCCTGCGTACTCAAATCTCATCGCCGCACTGCGGACCAAGCTGGATGAGGAGGAGCTGCAAGACCAATTCCCTCAAGTCTTCTTGGTCGATGGAAATGGGAGGCTTCACATTCGCGAAACCGGAGTGGCTTCTGTTGTCGGAGTGCAGGCGAATGTCCCTACAGTGCGTGCCATCCGCATGTTTACCAGAAACTCTCATCAATCTTGTTCCTAGATTGGTGTTGCTAAGAACTTTCTGCCTCATCACCCCGATAGCCTGCCGCCAGACCTGAAGCCCTCAGCCAGCGGCCATTGGCGCTCGACGCAGCATGGGATGCGCGAAATGACACGCCACATTCTTCTGTATCATGGATCGTGGTTCGGTTTGTACAACCCTATCCGAGACGCGTATGCGGGTGCCGTGCGTCAAGTTAGACATCTTCTCTGCATCAATGCTGATGAATCGATAGGCGCTCATACCGCCAACCTCGAAAACACCACTCTTCGTCTCTCCTGGACATCGGATCTCTCTTGATACCGCGATGAGGGTCACGCTTGCCATGGGCAAGTACAAGATCCCAGAACCTGTCCGGTTGGCGGATAAGATCTCTCGTCTCGCCGCTGCCAGCAGCAGACCCGGATCGTAGCACCTCGAAGAGCAGAAGACCGTCCGGTCACTGCCATAGCACCTCACCTATTATTACGTGGATTCGCAGGAAGGGGCTTGCTGTGACAACCCATGTATTACAATAGGGGTTTCTGCATAGAAGTAAGGATAAACGAAAGATGATTCGTGATTGATGATGGCGAATCATCACGAGCCTGTAATGGTGCGCAGGTGATGGGGTAAAGGTTACATGCAAGTATGGAGGGAAGCAGGCCGTTGTAGAAATGCAGATGTGATGGAAGCAAGCAAAAGAATGGATGATCCAGGAAGCACAGAAGTCGAAGCGATAGGAAGAAGGATGAGACGGAAACGTGCTTAGAAGAAGCCCATACGGCGAGCATACTCCATTTCCTCTTGAGGAGTCAGTCTGTCCTGTCCGGCCCAGTTCGCCGAGCTTGTGCGGGCCCTGAAGCGACTTTGCCTTGTGCGAAAGATCTCGTCCATATGCAGAGGTCGAATAGCACCAAAAATATCGTCCGGGTTGAGATAGCTCTGCGCTTGAAGTTGATTGCGAAGCTCCGGCGAGTTTGCCCAATTAGGAATGACGTAGTTCCGTACGCGGTTCTCGTCGCCAGAGTCCGAATACCTGATAATGTGCACAATCAGCCTTCAGTTCGAGACGCTAAAAGTTGTACGTACTCGCTGGCAATGTCTGGCAGAACGATCTCTTCTGAAGCGGTCCTGGCCTGTTCCTGCACCTGTGCCTGTGCCGCCTGCACCTGCGCCTGCGCCCTGGCTTGCATTGCCGATTGCACGCTCTGGAGTGGTGGCCTCCCATCGTCCAATGACTCTTTGACCTTTGATTCACGTATTGAACCACCCACCATGGTGGTGGTGGTCTTCTTTGTAGATATAACTGAGTTGCGAACCGCTCCACCTTTCAATGCCGAGGCTACCGCCGGAGCTCCCTGACCGGACGCTCCGGTCTCCGTGGTGGATGCAGGCAAGGCGGGATAGATGGATGTGGTAGACTTGTTCATGGACGATGTGGGATTGTTGGCAGGTCGAGTGGTTGCTGGGCCAGGCTTGCTAGGCTTGAGGATGGTAGACGGCCCGGCTCCTGGTGTAGGCGTCTTCATACCCTTCCTCAATGTGTCCTGAGAGGTCACCTTCTTGAGCGGCACCGGCTTACGTTCAGCGTCCGTGGTAAGCTTGCGCTTCTTGTTCGGTTCATCATCGGACGACTGGGTAGAAGGCATTAATGAGTGTGTGGACAGCTCATTCGGCACCTACCACTTTCGTCTTGTAGAGTCTGGCCCTGGACGCAGCCGAAGCCTCTTCCCTTTCTCTCTTTCGCTTCTCCAACTCTGCAACCTTCGTCCTTCTGATGTCTTCGTCCTTAGTTCTTTCTTCATCCTGCTTGCGCTGCGCAACAGCAATACGACGGTCTTCGATTTCCTTAGCACGTGCTGCCTTTCGATCCTTCTCCATCTGCTCCTGTAACCTCAGTCAGTGGGGTAGACATTAACGAAAGGAAGGGGGACAGACCTTCTTGGCGGCCGCAGCAGCAAGTTGCAACGATTTCACCGGCGCCGTGCTCGCCTTAACAACCGGCTTGTTACCAGGCCCAGTTGAGGAGGTCATTCCCAGCGCCTTGGAAACGAAGGCACCCGCCTGCGCAAACAAGCCCGGTGTCGGTTGGGACGATGACGGGAATTGGGATGAAGCTGAAGTGCCGAGCATGACGGTAGTGGTCGTTGAGCCGACGAGCTGCGAAACGGTCAGTATGCAAGAAACCAATTGAAGATCGGTCTTACCGGATTCGGCTGGCTCAATACGCCATTCTCATGCACTGTTCCCTTCCCAGCATGGTCGTAGGTAGCGAACATGCTCGTCTCTCCTGAGCCTTCAAATAGATACCGCTCCTCCAGCGCTCGGGCAGGTGCTTTCTGCTTCTGCCTGACCGTCTTCTGCTCCTCATTGTCAACGTGAACGTCAATGATATCCTCCACGTCCTCCACGTCGTCCGTAGAGTTCGTGCGAGACTTCGGGGCAAGCTCAGTCTTGCCAACGTCGGTCAGTTGCGAACCAACGGCAGTCTCCTGCGTGAATGCGGTCGGAATGCTCTCCAAGGCGCCAGGGTCAGCCACAAACGTAGATGCATTGGATTGAGTTGACTGTGACGCAGGTTGGGCGGTCTGAGCGGACGACAGTTGTCCAACTCGGACCGGTGATGTGGCAGCCCAGGCAAAAGCCTTCGTCGATGTGGCGGTGACGAATGTGTTGGGTTTCTCCGTAGGCGCAGTGGCATGCTGGATTGGTCGCGGCGGAGAATGGAGTGGTGTAGTAGACTGAAGAAGCTGGATGCCCGTCTCGACCGTTCTGCCCATCTCGATCGTTCTGCCCGTCTCGACCGTTTTGCTAGACACGGGCTCGGGGAGGGCAGGGGAAGACGCCATCTGTTTCTCCGGCAGGCTGCTGGAACGGCCCTCAAACATGCCGACCAGATCCGAAACGCTCAGTCTGCTCGTAAGTCTCTTCAGGCTGCTGAAGCTGCCCTCCGAGCCATCGTGCGCCTGCGCCTTGCCATCATCGTCCTTGTCGGCACGGACAAGAAGTCCCTCGACCTTGCCCTTAATGCGTGCGAAGATGCCTTTCTCTTCATCCTCTTCCTCCATGGCGGTCTCGGTCCTCGTGCTCTTCGACAGCTCCTCGGCGACAGGTGTAACCTTGCGAATCTTAGTGGCAGGTTCTCGCGACGTGGATGCGCTGCCGGCATTAGCGAGCTCCAGCTCAGAAGACCTGCGCTTGAGAACGATTGGTGCAGGCGGCGGTGCGGGCGGCTTGGTGACCACAACAGGTTGTGACAAGGCGGAGGGCATGCCGTTCTCTTCGCGGAGAGCTTTCGTAAGCCAGGAGCTGCGCAAGCCAATCGAAGCGCGCTGCAGTTGCACCGGCGGTGGACCCACGTTGGCGTGAGCATGCAACATGGCATTACCAGCATTTGAAGTTGGATTACCAAGTGTAATGCGGGGTGGTCGGGTAGGAAGTGGTGCCGTCGCGAACTCGTCCAAGCTGGGTTGCGAAAGCTTGGGAGATGGAGGTTTGGGCACTGCATCTTCGCCAGAAGCAAAGGCCGGTGGAAAGCCTGCTTCTTCGTCTTCTTGAATAATGGATAGCGAGACCGTTTCGTGCGCACTGAGGGCAGCGTCACGCTCCGGCGAGTTTGCCCAGTTAGGAATGACGTAGTTCCGTACTCGGTTCTCGTCGCCGGAGTCCGGATACCTGACAATGTGCACGATCAGCCTTCAGCTCGAGACGCTAAGAGTTTGCACGTACTCGCTGGCAATGTCTGGCAGAACGATGCTGTCCGTGGGCTGACCAGCGAAGTCGCGCACAAGGACTTCAGTCTGTTCCGTCTCTTCCTCCTGCTGGGGTTCAGGCTCGAGAACTTCCTCGGCGGCTTTCTTGCGACCTTGTCTCTTTGGCTTCTTCTCCTTGACCGCTTTCGCTTTGGCAGGTCGTCCCTTCTTGACTGGTACTTCAGCAGACGCTTCCTCCATCTGCTGGTCCTGCGTTCCATCAGCCAATGTCCATCTCCGAGCAGTGTAGGACCTACCGCCGCACTCTTCTGCTCGCGCTCCTCGCTCCGCGCCTTCTCCCCCTCCCTCTCGCCCTCTTCATCAGGAATCGCAGCATCGGGCAGGGTATTGAGAGGTTCCTCGGGCGGGTCAATAGACTCTGGTGGGGTGACCTTCTTGGGCCGACCCCGCGTCTTCTTAACCGGCGGCGCTTGAGCCTCATCGACAGAGTCTTCTACATGATTCTCTTTCACCGCCAACAAAGCGCGTTGGAAGCGAGTGGTCTTCGTGGTGGTTGCTTGAGGGATGAGCGGTGCGTTCTCCTTATCCGCGTTCTGCGCTTGTCAGTTCTGTGTACGATAATGCCAGTAAGATGGACTCACCTTGTTCGCCGCGACCAGCTTAGCATTCTTGGCTGCGGCGTTTGCGCTAACCGCTCTTGTACGCAGAGCATCCCTCTTCTTGCCAGGCGTCTTGACAAGCTCCGCAATTCCGCTACGACACCCTATCAGCTTCCGCTAGCCAAGCAGCACAAACATCCACGCACCCCGACTGCGGCCCCGCCTTCATTAGTTCTTCAAAGTACGCATCCAGCCACTGGTCGCCCTGCACGCTAACCATCTCGTGGAGGGTGGCCACTTCCGACTGCCGCGCGATCCTGGTGCGCACTTGGAGTGCCCATGTCTGCAGTCCGTGCGAGGCGACGAAAGTCATCGTTGTGGGCATTGGCCCTCGGTTCGAGCTCGACGTTGATTGGATTATTTCGATTCCAGGGTAGAGTTGTGCTGGTATGATATGCGTACTTGATGAATTAAGTGGGCGTCGAGAGGAGCTTCACAGAGCAATACGAGTCTAGAGGCAATGATGGTGAAAGCACGAGGGACGGGACTGAGGAGCGCGGAGCCAGATGCGCGTCCTCCTTTCATCACGTGATGAAAATAAGTCAGTCCTTCCACTGCCTCCGGTGCTCTCGAAGAAGCGCTGGCAAGGCGGCTACTTCGTTCCTCTCACAAATCAAGTAACGCAATTGTTCAATATCGAAATATGAGCCAGCCTGGACATGCACGAATTGATGATATGATCAGAGGTGTGAGGATAACTTAGCAGGACCAGCTATGAAGAGAGCTCTGCCGCACAGCTGGGCAACTGTTCACTTCGATGCCAACTGGCTTCATCCCTAAATTGAAATTCAGCGGAGACGTGGCTAGATATACACGTTGTGCATGAGCTCTTCCAGCTTGCTCTGGTATGCCTGCTCCCCTCCCTACCCGTCCGCCTCGCTTGTCCCCAGCTCAAATCTCGCTCTTGTCCCCCTCAAACGGCCCCTTCATCCTGCTGACCACCTCCCTCCACCGTCCCTCCTGCAAGCTCCTCCCGAGCGCCTCATCCCGCTTCCTGCACTTCTCGGGCCCGGAAAGCACACGCAGGCGCCCTTCGGAGATGGAGGAGGCGACCACCTCCTTCGCGTGTGGGACGCGCAGGGCAGTGTACTCAGCTAGGGCGGTTTCGAGCTCTGAGGATGAGAGGGGGAGATGCCCAGGTTGGCAGAGGAGCCGGACGAGGTGGTAGGCGTCCTCAGCTGCCTGCACTGCTTGTCAGCTGCTGCACGCGCAAGCGACAGCGTGGAAACGCACCTGGTTCGACCCTTGCCCAAGGTGGGGAGCCGCAGGGCGTGCCGCATCGCCCACCAGGACGATCCGACCCTTATGCCAGCTCTGGAGCGGATCCATTAAGCACGCTGCATGCCGAAAAGCGCTCGTCGCCTCGCTTATGATCCTCGCAGGGCCGCCTGCCCACCGCGCCTGCGGCAACGCGGCCAGCATAGCCTTGCCGTGTGTGTTGGTGAGCGGGACGGTGCGCCAATTGTCAGCGGACGCGCGCGGCTCGGGGAAGACACATTGGAAACCGACCTCAGTCGAGGAGAGGGGCGCAGAGAGGAAGTGCGCGCCGTCCCCGAAGACTTGGAGGATGGAGGGAGGCAGGGAGGAGGGGTGGCGTCGGGAGATACCGCCTATCTGCGTGTGGGTTAGCGCTTGATCCGTCCGGAGGGGAGGGAGAAGAATACTCACTAGGATAATTCCCGTATAATACGTCTTGCCTGGGGAGAAGACGAGCGCCCTAACATCGCTGTTCATCCCGTCACAGCCGACCAACAAGTCCCCTTCGTCCTCCGTCCCATCCTCAAACGCGACCTTCACCTTCTCCCCATCCTGCTCCGTCCTCACCACCTTCTTCCCAAACTCCACCCTCATGCCCCTCTCCCTCACGGCCCCAACGAGGAACTCGACGTATCTCGATCGCATCGCGTGGCACATCGGCCACCCAGCCTCCTTCCGGATCATCGCAGGTATGTCTACCGCCATCAGCGTTCGACCCGAGGGATGAGAGCGGAACTCGAGCGACTCCTGCGCTTGACCGGTGGCGATAGCGCGCTCCGCGAGGCCGACGATATTAAGCACTTTGAACCTGGGCGCTTTCGGGTCAGGTCGTGACATCTAACAGTAAGGAGCGAGCGCACGTTTGGGGAGACAGCTGCACGGATCCCCCAGGGGCAATAGAAGTCGCCGCTTCGTAGATTACGGGCTCGAAGCCCTTATGCTGCAGGAGGAGAGCCAGGACGGGCCCCGCAATGCCGGCGCCAACTATGATGACCTTCATCCCGTTCGTGTTCATGAGCTGTTCCCGCGAGTCGTAAAAGAGGGTATGGGCGGGACAGCGGGTTGCAAAGGAAAGTGGAGGAGGCGTGGATTATCGCGCCTCGTATATATCGAACACAAGACGTGTTATTGGCGGACTGAGGTTGCACCCTTCGGCGAATACATGAGCGAGTGCCTCAGGCTCGCTGCGTTGCGAGCGGCAAGGGACCTTAACCCCGGAAAACGCACGCGTCCACGTCGCATGCATCTTCGGTATAACCCAGGTGCAGCCTTGCCGACCTCGCCGCCGCTCATTCGCCGGCCGCTGGGAATGGAATTCCTTGCCAGCCTAGCAGACCACTTGTCGCAGATGCACTGGGAAGCCAGAAATACAGGCACGGGAAGTGAAGCGGCGCCGCGGCTCGGTGGTGCCCCGCCGCGTTCGTAAGGGTCCTCCTGGTCAGCGCGCCGTTAGCGCGTCCCAGGACACTACGTGACGCTCCCAGGACCCTACGTGACGCTTACGTGTTGAGGCTGATGTGGACATTATGAAGCAGACTGCTCAACATGGTCTGCATTACTGTGGTGAATCACTGGCTTGATAATTTCCGTAGCAGGTCAGGTTGGCTTTTTTTTTTGTTGCTCTCACCGTGGAACGGCGCCTCCGGCATGTCCAGGGAAACCTTCTCGCTGCGGATCGCCCTCTTGGCGTCCAGCTCGCCTCGTTCCACGCACGCTCAGTGCCAGTGATGACATGGCACATTGAGGCTTCGTCTGCTTTAACACCCGGATTACGTGTGGCTTGCGCATCTCCGCGAACTGGTTTACATCTTCTCGAGGTTCTCCCCAGATAGCGGGCCTGCTCGCCCCACAAGTTGCACCTGGTCGCGGTCCTCCAGCGATTGACATCGTCAGCAGCTGGCCAAATGCATGGATTGTGAAGGCTTCCCTGATTCGCTCTCTACCCCAGAAAAGGCGTCGTCAGGGCGCTGTGTCACCCGCTGTTCCAGGCTTACGCCAAAGTGGGAGCCTGTCACGGCATGGGGCGGAGGTAGTCTGCGGACTTCTCATCGATCAACAGCTTCGCAACCACATCAAACCAAACCTTATCCGCATGGCCCAATCCGCATCTCGGTGGAGCCCCGCCGGGTGGGCCTCCTCTCTGGAAGACGGGAGCGACCCGAGCTCGGCGTTTATGTGGCCGCGGGTAAAGATGCGCCAGTCTTCCTAACTTCTTCCTTCTCCGTTGGGTGGGGCCATGTTTACGACTCACATGCAATTGTTCACGCGTAGATGATAAAGGCCCCGTTCCTATGAACCTGTGAAATCGACATTGCCCCAGTGGCGGGTGGGAGTCTTCAAACCGCGTTATCCCGTGACCTGCTTGAAGTCAGCTAGACCTCAAGGATAGCGAATATCTCGGCCCACCATCAATTGACTCGTCCTCCGTATTCCCACGGAGGGACTACCGGACATCGCTGTGTATCGGGTCGTAGCCGACGAACAAGTCCCCTTCCGCTGTCATAACCTTCGAAAATTGACTTTCTCCCGGCTACGCATATCGCCAACCAGACGCTGTCCCTAACCTTCTACTCAAAGCCGTCATACTGCGGAAATACCCAGCGTGGCCCTGTAGAATTGTGCGGGTAGCCAACGTGGAGTAAAATCACGTTTAAGAACATACCATGACTACCGACTCCAATTACAAGCAGTTTCGTAGTCGGCAACTGTTGACCGAACGGAGAGTTGATCTGGCCTCGACGCCCACAGCATGGCAATAGACTTGCCACTGACAAACAGGCGATACTCGGCCGCCGGTCAAAGGAAGCGTCACACCTGGCAGATTTGCTGCATGGACAACTAGCGATGCCATCAGAATGGAAGAACATTATGGTCATTACCTCACCATATCCTTTGGAAGGTATGGAAAGAAAGAGAAACATCAAGCGGGTAACCGTATCATAGTGTGGATATCGGAGAAAACGAGTAGTGAAAGGAAACCCCGGACAAGAAACGTTGACATCACGCTTGCAGCTGGACGCGGAGGGCTTCCAATTCCTCCGTCAGCCTACTCAAACCGTTAGCAGCGACTTTTGTATGGAGAGTGAACGACTAACTTCGCCACATCATCCAAAGCCTCATCCCGCTCAGACTCGACAAATCCGGCCTCCATCTTGGCACGTCCGGCATCGGCAAGGGCCTCATCACGCTCTTTGCGCAGACTGTCGTTCTCTTCAATGACAACCTGCCTCTCCTTCTCATACGCCTGCTCCAGCTCAGTGAGCTTCTGCTGATGCGCGTTGTGCAGCTCAGCGAGGTCCTTCCGATGGTCGACCGTAGCTTGAGACTGTGACTCCTGCTTTCGTCGAGGCGACATAGGAGGCGTGTGTACCGTGGCTGAAGCAAGTGCACGCTCCTTTGCCTCTCTCTCGTCCTCCAAGTCCCGCTTCAGCTTTACCAGCTGCTCGGACATCGCGCTCTTTTCCTTCTCAAACTCTGCCTTCATCTTGGTCACCGCGTCACCTCGAGCTGTGGCGCTCTCCTGGAGGAGTGAATCATGCTGCTTGTTGAGCTCATCAATCTGCACGACGAACATCTCATTGTTCTGCCTGAGAGCATCTTGCGCGGCAGTGAGATCCTCTCTGACTGACTGAAGTTCACGCTCGCGCGCCTGCAGCTCGCCGCGGAGATCGGGCACCTTCGCGGCTTCCGCAGCCTCGAGATTAGCTTGAACGGAGGTCAGCTGCGACTTCAGAGACTGATGTTCGCCTGCGAGTGTGTCTCGTGCCGCCTTCGTCTTCGCAAGATCTCCGCGAGCAGCTTCAAGCTCCAGCTTGTGGTTCGATAACTCCTTGGACAATGTTGACAGCTCAGCTTGATGCGATTCCGACATGGACGACTTGAGATCTTCCATCTGAGACGCAAATTGCTGCTTCAGCTGCTCAATGGAGGCCGACTGTTGAGCACGGATGCTGCTGAGATCTTGGCCGTGTGTAGCATCCGCAGCATTCTGCAGCCAGCATCAGCATGCACCGGACGGACACAAGCACGTCCCTACCTTCGCCTCATCGAAAGCTTTGTGCAGAGCTGCAGCGTGCTCAGACTTCACCTCCTCCAGCATTGCGGAATACCGCTTCTCCTCGTCCTACCAAAAGCCATGGGTGAGCATGAAGGGTGACCCGATTGACCAGGACGCACATCGAGCTGCTTTCTGACGCCTGCCAACGAAAGCTCAACATCCGCTACGCGCTTGGTGGCTTCCGCTCGCTCCCGCTCGACGACTTCATCATGCTCCACTCTCATGCTCTCCCGCTCCTTCTCAGCCTCCTCAAGCTTGGCCTCAAGCTCCTTCTGTCGGGCCGCTGCTTGAGCATCCTTCTGTTCCTGGACCTTCCGGACCTCGATAAGCGCTGCCTCCTTCGCCTTCGCGGACTCTTCCATCAACTGAGCAAGGACGCTTGTATGCTCAGCATGTGCCGCATTCAGTTGTTCGGCAGCCTCCGCCATCTTCGCTTCGACCTCGGTAGAAGAGGACAGCTTCAGAGCGGCCAACGCTCCTTCAGCCTCTTTTAGTTTTGTAGATGCCAACTCTTGAGTCGAGAGGACTGCCCTCGAGTGCTCATCTATCAGGGACCGAAGTTTTGCTTGAATCTCGGCGGTGATCTGGTATGTGGTCGCAGGACGGCAAACAATTGATTGAGATAAGCAAGAGTGGGGAATAAGCGCAGCGTTCGGTATCGATGCAGTCGAATAAGTATAACGAAGCCAGGATTGAGAATCGCAAAGTCGTCGAAGGGAGAGTATACAAAGAAGAAAGATTCGTCAATAACAACGATACACATTCAGTCAACATCATCACCCACCCTCTCCACTTCTGCCCTGAGGCTCTTCAGCTCCTGGTTCAACACCTCGACCTCCTTCTTGTGTGCCTCTCGGGCCTCTACAAGCTCAGCAACGCGCTTGTCTGCTTCGACCTCGGAAGCTTCACGTGCTTCGAGCAACTCGACTTGCGTCTCCGTAAGCTTCTGGGTGGTCTCTTCAAGCTGTTTGTCCACGGCAGCAAGCGCCTCTTCAGCAGCGGTCGCACGGGCAACGGCCTCGTTGATCATGGCCGAACGCTCCTCGCTGAGGCGTGCCTCCTCAGTCTGGATCTGGATCAGAGTGCTCCGCAGCTTGAGTAGCTCTTCATGCTCAGTGAGGGCGATCGCAGCTGCTTCCTGGCTGGCCTTCTGGATCCCCTCACGTTCCTTCCCGATAGCATCCAGACTAGACTTTGCGTCGGCGAGAGCAGCAGCATGCGTGGCTGCAAGGTCGGCATGTTGATTCGACTCGGCCTGGATTGTCGCCAGTTCTTCTTGAGCCTGCGCGAGTTCCGCCTGCAGTTTGGCATATTCGTCGCGTGCGGACGCGGTAGCTGACTCGGTCTCAGAGGCATGCTGGGCGCGGACAGCCTCGAGCTCAGCTTGGAGCGCGGACAGCTCTTCCTTCGTTGAAGAGGATTCGGAGTGGGCAGCTTCCAGCTAAACAAGACGGTGAGCGAAGTGTGGAGCACCATGAGAACAGCGGCAGACCTCAGCAGTGAGCTTCTCGACCTCATCACTCTTATCTCCAGCAGCCTTTAGTTCATCAAGCTCGGCCTTGACCTCAGCGAGCTGCGTCTCCAGAGCGGTGATCTGCTCCTGCTTGCTAGCCAGGTCGGCAAGAGATTGGTGGAACTAGAAGATCGTTTAGTATATGCGCAGAAGAGACAGCAGAGACATTGACCTTCTCCTCAAGCTCCTTCGACGGTGGGGCGGCACCGGCAACACTGGGTCGAGCCGCAGCCGTGCGGGTTGTAGAAGGTGCCAAGCTGGAGCGGGTGGTCGTTGTCGGCTTCTTTGCTTCAACACTGACGGAGGCACGCGGACGAGAGCTAGCCGCGGCCGCGGCTGCGCTGGGGGTTGGCGACGCAGCAGTCTTGCGCACTGTGGTACTAGCCGACAAGGACGTTTTCGGAGCAGGTTTGATGGCACTAGACGTTGTCGAGGCAGGCTTAGGAGCAGACGTAGCTGACGGCGTCGGCCTGGTAGCGGTTGAGGATAGAACGGACGGGCGGGGTTTCGCGGCAGTTGTGGCCGTGACGGGTGGCGCAGCTGAAGGACGCCGTACATGGCCGGTCGGCGAGGCCGCACTGGTCGGGGTCGTAGCTGACTTTGAAGCCGCAGTCCTGGCAGCACCTGCTGCAGACGGAGGACCAGCAGTTGACAACCTCTTAGATGCAGTTGAGCTGGTCGTCGTCGACACGCTGGGCCGCTGGGCAGGAGACGGCTTAACGGTACCCGAACCAAAAGTGCCAGAGTTAAGCACCTGTGTTGTAGGTTAGTAATGTTCACGTAGAGACTGAGTGAAAGCGTACTTTCTTGACCGGCTGCGCACCAGGCTTAGTACCAGCAGTTACCTTGACCGCCGGTTTCTTCGCTGGTGTCGCTCCGACTTTCCCTTCCTTGGCCGCGCCTGCTGCAGAAGGGGTATCGTCCTTGGTGTCGTCGTGCGGAGCGGCCTCTCCATCGACGACATGCTCGCCCTCCTCGCCTATGGCTGCACCGTTCCCGTTCTCCGCGTGAACATGCTGGTCCGCGTCGGGGAAACCATCTTCCTCCTCGACCACTGTGGGCGTCGCCTCTTCAAGATGTTGCGCGGGCTCAATGTCGGCCATTGCGGGTATGGAGTGTATGATAAGGTAACCGGTCTGGACTGCGACAGGAGAGGTGTACGCTGTGTAGGAAAATGGAAGGTTCGTGGGTGGGGAAGGCGCGTGTAGCCGGAGGCACTTATCGGAGCCTTTTAGAACGCGGTCCCTTAGGCGCACGTGTTGTCTTTGAACTGGCTGTCCTTTCTTTGTGGCAATCTTCGACCGATTGCAGAAAAGTGGCTCGAATCTTAATCAGATCATGGTGCGTGATTCATACTATATGGACTAACGACATGACATATGGAGAAATGACAGTGGCGGTCTATGGCAACATCGCGAGACATGAGATTCAGACCTTCTTGTTGATGGAACAATGCAGAGCGTAAACTTGCAACCTGCGACTACGCAAAGCTATCTTGCATCTTCCTCTCGGACTCGCGGAAAGCCTCATCTACCATTGAAAAGGCTTCCTTTCCGAGGACTTCTTTGAGCTTAAGTCTGAGGTTGCTCATTTCGGTGATGACTGTGCGCTCTTGCTTCGTGACGCTCGGCAAAACTGGTCGGCTGGGCGGTTCGATGATTTGGATTTCATCGTCACTCTCCTCTTCCTTCTTGACCACCATGGCTTTTTTGATAGCCACGGGTCCTGATGCTAAGGGGCGGTGGAGCCGCGCATGCACGGCCATAGCAGCTGCCAACGTGCTGGGTTCACCACGACGCGTCTGCGTCGTGGTAACAACCCGAGGACGCTTCGACTGGACGACCATCGGAGGATCCGGGGAGGCAGCGCGCTTAAGATCTGGCCGTTTCATAGGCAGATCATGAGCATCGTAGGAAGGCGAGCGACGATTCGGCCGTGGGGCAATGCCGCTGTTGCGTGGATGGGGACGACGAACTGTAGACGGCATCGGTTCCGACGTGACAAACCGCTTGCGTTCTGAGTTTGTTTCTGGTGTACAGTAATGGTGTAGTTAGCAACGGAGCCCTCACTCGATCATCATCATACCTTCGAGATTGCATCGTCTGTGCCGCTTATAGCAGGTGGTACATGCTATCCTCCCGGGCCATGCACGACATTCGCTCTTTACGTTGTCTTTGTTGCACGTAGAGCATCCGGGAATCCAAAGAGGAGGCTTTCCACGGCTCGGACGTGACTGAAATGACACCGTCCTGGTTGATATATCGCCCCCTCGACGCGAACCAGCACCGTGAGTGCTCGTGGGCCGAAGAGGTGGCCCCAAACCATCCAGCCAACTGGGTTTTCTGACCGTGGGCGATGTTACAGGTCGGTTCGCGACATGTGATGCATTCTCTGAGAAGTCGCTCTCATCATCGGAGTCGATCTCCATCGACGACTCAGAGTCCGGAGAGGAAATATGCGTTGTGTGCTGCAGGCCCATGATGTGAGTGGGCGGGCGTAAAGCGGTAACCAGCGCCCTCGTTTTGCTCATGTATACGGTTGCAGATCCACGTGGGAGAACCGAAGAGCGTTATCCTGCCGCGCTACCGGAGACCGTCACAGAAGATCATTCAGCACCCTTGATTGATGGCGCAGCGCGCTTCCCACCGCTCCCGCCTCGACATCGCGACGCGGTCCGAACGCAGTTCCGGGACTGTCGTCTGAGCAAACGCTGACCGATTGCAGAAAAGGAACTCGAATCATAATCAGATCATGGTGTGTGATTCATACTATACGGACTAACGATGTGACACATGGAGAAATGACAGTGGAGGTCTGCGGCGGCATCGCAAGATCGCAAGACATGAGATCTAGCCCTTCTTGCTATTGAACGAATGCTGAGCATAAACTTGCAACCTGCGACTACGCAAAACTATTCTGGATCTTCCTTTCTGACTGGCGAAAAGTATCGTCCACTGCCGAAAAGGCTTCTTTTCCCAGTGCTTCTTGCAGCTTAAGTCTGAGATTGCTCATTTCTATGGTGACTGCGCGCTCTTGCTCCGTTACGCTCGGCAAAACTGGTCGGCTGGGAGGTTCGATGATTTGGATGTCATCATCACTCTCCTCTTCCTTCTTGATCGCGGTGGATCTCTCGACGTCCACGGGTGCGGATGCTGTGTGGCGAGTTTGCGAATGAGGCAGCCGCACAAAGGCGGACGTACCAGCAGCCGACGCGCTGGGCTCGCCACAACCGGCCTGCGTTGTCGCAACAACCCGAGGACGTTTCCGCGCGCGGCACAACTCTCCGACGATCTCCACCTCCGGGGACGCAGGGCGCTTGAGAGTTGGCGTTATCAAAGGTCGATCTGTGAACGATTTCGGGAATGGAAGGCCAGTGGTGGAAGACACGAATGGAGCCATTGGACGTGTTCGAATCTTATCGGACTGCGATACGGTGGACGAACCAGCGTGAGCGAAAAGCGGAGTGACCTCTCTTCGAATGTCCTGCGCAGCAGCTTTGATGGGCGGCTCCGGAGTGGGAGAAGCAGACACGAGAGCCTGAGGCGCGAGAGCGTGGTTCTCGACTCGACTTGGTTTGGTTCCTCTGGGCGGCGGAGGAGGCAGTTCCTCAGGGATCTCGGGGGAGGCAGACGAACGGTTCTGAGAAGGTACGATTATTGCTTGGCCAGTTTGCGGACGATGTTGAGAAGGTGCTATGGTTGCCTTGCCGTGTCGCGGACGAGGCGCCGAGGGAGGAGTCGGCTCGGCCGGACCAGGCTGCTCGCACTTCGAGTTGGTTTCTGCGGCAATACAGTAATACATACCATGGTTAGCCGCGAAGTCCTCTCTATTCGTGGAGTATAGTCATACCTTTGAGGTTGCATCCTTTGCGCCATTGACAACAGTTTGTGCATCGCTCCCCGGCCCAGGAACGACATTCGTGCTTGATCGTCTTGCGACTGGTACACTGAAAGCATCCAGGTGTCCATAGGGGCGGTATTTGGTCCTTTGCCTGCAATCGAGATACTGCCGTCTTTGGCACCTTGCCAGTGGGGGCCGGTCCTGGTGTTGGCCAGTGCGTCCTGGAATGGATGGCAAGAGCAGGGAGAGGGTCGCCCATTCCAAACCCAGGTCCAAACCGATTCAACGCGCTGGTTCTACTGGCGATGTGCACCTGGAGAGGTCCGTGAACACCGCGTCTCACATTCTCTGAAAAATCGCTCTCGTCATCGGAGTCGATCTCCAACACTGAGTCGGAGTCTGAGTCGGGAGAGGCCGTATGCTGTCGTCCCATGATGTGAGTGGGCATGATGCAAGTGGGCACAGGGGTAACGAGCGCCCTCGTTTGATGATGTACTGTATTCGGCTGCAAATCCACGTGGGATATCCGAAGAACAGTTTCCTGTCCGGGTTCCGTCTGTCGCAGTTCTTCTGATGGCCACTGCCCTGGTCATCGTGACTCAGCCCGAGAGTAATTCCGGATATGACCTTTACAAGTGCTGCTTTTCCAATATTACAATGCGAAAGTGCAAGTGATTACCACCTATCGTCCGCCAACGCAAGGTTGGACGCACCGTGGTTGCGCTACGAAAGCTCTCTGGGACTCAAATGCGACGTTACTAGGGATGGACGTGGTTCGGTTCGGTTCGGTCTGGTCTGAGACCGGTTTCACTTTTCCGGCAGGAGGCGGTCTCAGTCTTGGTCTGGTTCTGGTCTGGTCTAAGACCGGTCTGAGACCGGTTTGGAACCGGTTTTGGAAGACATGTTAGCGAAGCCGGAAAGAAGGGTTGAAAAGTCGGTGGGATCCTCTCCAAAGTTGGTGGGATCCATTATGGCGAGTTGTAGAGAGTGTGTATGCGGTCCTTTCGCTATATGATACCAAGGGAGACTGATGAGTATTGATGGAGAACGAGAGGGTACAAGGTTCGGAACAGAGTTGACGCGCATGACCAGAACAGAGCCAGAAAGAAGGGTCGAAAAGTCGGTGGGATCCTCTCCAAAGTTGGTGGGATCCATTATGGCGAGTTGTAGAGAGTGTGTATGCGGTCCTTTCGCTATA
>KV417301.1:50812-94584 GCA_001630345.1 Calocera viscosa TUFC12733 | reverse complement strand
GCGGTCTTGGTCTTGGTTTTGGTCTGAAGACCAGACCGAACCAAAACCGGTAACCGCGGTCTTCACGGTTCGGTCTGAGACCGCGTCCATCCCTAGACGTTACTCCGGTTAGGTTTGACAATCATGACATTAAAGGCTACTAAGACGACGCTATCGAAGTGAAATCATTTGTGCTGGAATGTAATCTGGTTTGAATACGAGGAAAGAGTGCATATATGCAGCAGGTGAGCATGTGAGCATGTGCCGATCCAACCACTCCGAAGATCATGCGAGAGATTGACGAGACGCGAGAAACCGAAAACATGTTGAGGGAGAGTGACGACTCCATCTGTGAATTATACAAAGACATCCCCCATTTTGCCCTCGAACGAGCGAAGGGCATTCTCCGCCCTAGCAAACATCACCTTCCCCATGATGCCCTTGAGAGTGATTTTCAGGTTCGTGAACTCGGTAGTGAAGACGCGCTCCTGCATGCCGACCGTGGGCATGACTTCGGTACCGTCGGCCTCGATGATGAGCACAGAGTCCTCGGCTTGCTCCTCTTCCTTGATCGGCTGCTGTACTTCTGGCTGCTTCGGAATGGCCGCAGGCAAAGGTTTGGACGTGCGAAGGTGCGTCAGCGCCGGGTTCGCCGACAAGCTAGGCTCACCCGGAGCAGGATGAACAGTCGATGTGCTCGGTTCACCACGGGCGGGACGACGGGTCAAAGCCACACGAGAACGCTTCGCTTCGACATCTATAGGCAATTCCGGAGATGCAGCTCGTTTGCGGCTCGGGCCCGTGGTGGGCGTAGAGGGCGTCTCTGGAGCCAGTTGCATCGGGAACGGACGCGTTGCGGAGGCTGGAGAAGACGAAGTAGCAATGGAACGTGTGACGATTCTGCGCGGGCGAGGTCCGTTAGAAGGCTTGACGCCTGTCGGCAGAGGGGCAATGATCCGGTCCGGAGCAGCGGCGTTGTCGGGGTGAGGTCCAGGCGAATCGGACACACGAGTTTGAGGAAGAGCGCGACCGGCATCCAGAACGCTTTGAACGATTTGATAAGCGCTTTGCAGAGTCGGCTGGACCGCCTGTTGGCGAGTATGATGAAGCGCGGGTTCGAGAGGACGCTTTTGAAGAGGACGGTCCTGACGGTCCGCAGGAGGAGGCGAGGAAGCAGATGTAGAGAACTGAACAGAACGATTGGAGGCAGGACGCGCACGATCGTTGCCCAAGGCAGGCTGAGAAGCGGTCTGGGGAACCGGAGGCGGCCCCTTCGGCTGGGCTGCACCGCCGCGCGCGTCGGTGACATCAGGCTGAGAATTCGTCTCTGACGAATGACTATATCAGCATCCAAACACCAACATGGACGTGAAAAAACACATACTGCCAAGGTTGCACTGTTGGTGCGCCTTCTTACAGTTGCTGCACTTTTCTCCCTGCCACGCACGGCACTTTTTCTTGCCACCGGTCTTAGGTTGGCTGCACCGGTTACAGCCCGGCGTCCACAGGGGAGGAACGCCGGTCTTCGAAGGTGCTTGCGCGGTGGGGTTGACGACGTGTTGATTGTTGCCGCCGCGGGGTCGACCGCGGGTCTTCTGCACGGGCGTAACGGGGCTGACGGGCGCGGGCGGGAGGGGAGGGCCGAACTTGTCCAGGCCGGTAGTCCGTCCGACCGGGCGAACCTGCGTCGGGCCGCCACCCTGCAGAATCAGACTGAGGGCGACATCCGACTCGTCGTCCGAGTCGATCTCGCACACGTACTCGTCGTCTGACTCGGGGAGACGCTTGTTGCGAGAAGGCATGATGATGGTTGGGTGGAAAGGAGGGAGGAAGGACGAGCGCGCCCGTTTGGTTTATATACAGTTGCAGAGCCACGCGGGAATTTACAAGAACATTGTCCTGCCGAGCTTCCGCGTAGTGCAGATCCGTGGCTGGAGGCAATAGATGCCTTCCGCCTTCTGATGGTCGCTCGACGCGTGACCCTCCGAGAAAACTGCAATTCCGGGGATGAATTGGCAATCCCGGAGGGCGGCGTCTATTGTAGTGCTCTCAGAAGAAACGCGCTCATAGGGTAGTCGAACTGTCCTTCGGTGTCCCGGTGCCGCACGCAAACGCCAAATGACAGCCCGTATTCCGTTCTACAATACCTAAGACAACAAAAATGCTCTAGTTGTCCACCCCCGCACCCACAGGCAGCACCACCTTGCCGGGGTTCATGATCCCCTTTGGGTCGAACGCGTTCTTAATTGTGCGCATAAGCTCGATCTCGAGCGGGGTCTTCGAGTAGTGGATATACTTTGCCTTCTGTACTCCGAGCCCGTGTTCGGCCGAGATGGAGCCTTTCTTGGAGGCTGCGAAATCTGAGCCCAGTCATCAACTGCCAGGGGGAAAAGTACGCACCAACAAGCTCGAACATGAACGGCTCGAGCAGCTGCTCGATCTGCTTGTCATACCGGGAGCACACGACGTTGATGTGCAAGTTCCCATCTCCAATATGTCCAAACCCGACCACGCGCTCAATAAGCCCCCCGCTCTTCTCCTCCGCCCGCGCGCGCAGCGTCTCGAGCACGTTCTCCCACTCCTGGATCGGGACGCTCACGTCGTACTTGTACACCTTGCCAGCCTTGCCGCACGCCTCGGCGATCCCCTCCCGCAGCTCCCACATCCGCGCAAGCTGCGTCTCGTCCTGCGCCAGGCTGCCCGTGAGCACGTGCGGGCCCTCGAGCAGCTCCTCAAGCAATAGGGAGAGCTTCGCCTCGTCGTGCTCGCGCACACTGCCGGAAGTCTCGATGATGAGGTTCACCCCTGGGGGCACGTCGTCCGCGCCGAACACCTGCCGCTCGACCTCTTTCCCCGCCTCCCCATCCCCGTTCACGACCGCCCATGCGGTATGGTCGAAGTACTCGACTGCGCTGAGGATCTCGCCGAGTTTGGAACGCAGCTGACCAAAGACGGCCAGGACGGAGGCGTAGTCTGGTAGGCGGAGGAGGGCCAGGTTGACGCTCGGCGAGAGCGGGGGAGTGAGCAGCGACACGCCCGTGACGACGCCCAGCGTGCCCTCCGCGCCGATGAACAAGTGGTGCAGATGATACCCGGTGTTATCCTTCCTCAGCCCTCGGAGCCCGTGCACCACCCGGCCATCAGGCATGACCACCTCCAGCCCGAGCACATTCGCGTGCAAGCTCCCATATCGCACCATGCGCAGCCCGCCCGCGTTCGTCGACACGTTCCCTCCGATCTGGCAGGAGCCCTTCGCGCCCAGGTCGAGAGGCATCACGTGCCCCTTGGTGGTCAGGAAGGTGTTGAGCGTTTGGAGCACGCAGCCCGCGTCCGCGGTGAGCACACCGGAGGAGGCGTTGAATCCTCGGATTTGGTTCATAAGCCCGAGGTTGATCACCACTTCGTCGGCCCCTTTCGGCACGCCGCCGCCTGCAACGAACCATATCGTCAGCACAACGCGTGTAGCAGTGGGAGTGCAGCACGCACCAACGAGCCCCGTATTCCCGCCCTGGGGCACCACGCCCAGCCCGCGCTCATAGCAGTGTCTAACGATCCTGCTGACCTCTTCTGTCGTGCGTGGCCGGAGGACGCAGCGCGAGCCGCCGATGTACTTGCCCATCCAGTCGGTGTTGTACGACGCCAGCTCGTCCTGCGGTGTGCTGCCTGGGGAGAGGGAGGCCTGGACTTGGTTGGAGGGGAGGAAGGTGAGGAAGTGCTCGATGTCGGAGGAGGTGAGCGTGGACAGGGCGCGGGGGAGGGAGGCGAGTCGCCGGACGCCGGGAGGGGCGCGGCGGAGTGAGCGGGTGAACATTCTGTCTAGCAGTGGTGGTGGTTGTGCAGCACGAGAGTGGTGGTGCGCAATCAGCAATCAGGATATCCCGAGCCCAGCGTTCCGAGCAAGCCAGCACAGTCCCCGAGGTTGACAGGATAGCAGAGCACGACGACCTCGGCGTTGTGCGTTCGTAGGTGGAGGACCGGTACCGCTCGCCGTATGCTTCCCGAATCTCGCTGCTCGGTGCAAGCCCTGGCTCACGCACTTTTGCGGCCGATGATGACATCCCTTAATGCCGACTCTTTATCGCCGACGCGTCTTCAGGGCGCAGTTGCCTGGTCCCTACAAAGGCACTGCGCCCTTCGCTGCTTTATCACTCTCCACACCAGCACTTCGGATACCTCACATGCGTATATCCGTCCCATCTGTGGTATAACCCTCATACCTGTACAACAATGGCAAGCAAGACCCCCGCCTCCCCGCCGCCCTCCTACACCTCCCCCACCGCCTCCATCTCCAAGAGCCACAGCGCCCTCCCTCCCCCTCCGCCCACACTCGCCCGCCCCACCCCCCCCTCCTCAGCCCCATACGACGCCTATCCAGCAATCTCGAGGCAGGACAGCGCCGCCCCTCTCCTCCCCGGGCCGGAGGAGAGTAATTCCGAGGCGGAGGCTCGGGTGCGGAAGGAGCTCCCGCCTATCAAGTACCTGCGCGCGTGGACGTATCCCGTCAAGGTGCGCACTCCTTCCAACAACTTATCACAACAAGGTGGCTAACGCAGAAAACAGGGGATCTACTACCTCCTCCGGCACCCTGTCCTCTTCCGCCCCATGCGAAAGCGCCTCCCCCTCGCCCTCCTAATCAGCACGATAATAATCACGCTCATGTTCCTGCTCACCTACCTCCCGCAAGTCGCCTTCCTAGCCCTGTTCAAGATCCACGGTCCGCTCGCATTCCTGCATGCGGCACTGGCAGTCCTCTCAGAGAGCGCGACGATCATCTCGTTCGTCCTCGAGACATTCATAATCGAGGAGCAGGTGGTGGACATATTCGATGCCACGCTCCTCCTGAAGCGGGAAGATGCCCTCGTGGGCAAAGGGAGGATCCTCAAGCCCCTCGCGGTGGACGAGAGCGGATCGAGAGAGGACGTCGTCGCCCGCTTGGGGGAGTTCACCAAGAGCCCCTTTACCCGTTTCTCATGCTGGGACGTGTGCATCTGGCTGCTCGAGCTGCCAGTCAACTTCCTCCCACTCGTAGGGCCCTGGCTGTTCATCGCGCTGCAAGGTGCGTCCTGCTCCTTCAAGTTTGTTGGAACGAGAGGCTGATACAATCCTGATCCTGGTGGAAAGGACTCAGCTCGGGCCCGCTCGCGCACTATCATTATGTGCTACTGGTGGGGCTGAAGAAGAAGGAGCGCGGGGTATATTTCCGCAAGCGGCACTTGGAGTATATGGGGTACGTCTCTCCCTCCCCTCTCCCCTCTCTCCTCTCGATCCTTTCCACGTCCCCCGCCCCTTCCGCCCCAGGACCATCCCATCCGAAGGAGCGCTAACCACGCACAGGTTCGGCACCATCTGCCTCCTCCTCCAGACGTTTCCAATCATCAGCACCTTAGTGTGCTTCACGAACGCCGTCGGCGCTGCGCTGTGGGCTGCGCAGGTGGAGAGGGTCAAGAGGGGCGAGCCAGTCGATATGCATATTGAGCGGGAGGTGGATGGGTGAGCTGGAGGCGGCTCGATAAGGACCGGGGTTCCCATGGGTACCGTTATCGGCTCACATAGGCCTGGTAATTTCTTGGTGGACGGAACGGAGTGGGGTGGGCAGGGTGCAGAGACGAGGGATGGAAGGGATGTACGCTAAACGAGGGGTGAGGACGAGTGGAGGTCAGGTCAGGACTCTTTCTTGGAAGACACCCAAGTCCCCGGCAGGGGAAACATCGTCCGCATTTGGGCGCTTATTGACGCGCACACGATTTGCGTCATATTTCGTACTTTTGATCTTTGCTGTATATGCTGTGTCCCTGTAGTCAAACATCATGTATCCCTTCTTTCCCAGTATTGGTAGTAACCGCCATATCGAGCGTAAGCACCGTCCGGCGGCTGCGAATGACGCCCTGGCCACGCGCAATTAATGTGGCTGTGTCCTTTGTCTACACGTGCGCCGAACCTTCGAGACGGCACCAGACGCAGCCGGCGCTTCGAGAACTCTCGAGAGGCCGCGAGAAGGCGCGGGGCGGAGCGTGATCCCGCTCCGACTTTCTCCACTGCAAGCCTGCCTGTGGGGGACAGGTATAAAGGCCGCATTGGGCCGGAAGGGGCCACTCTCACACTCTCACTGAGTTATACCACTGCGACTTACATTCGTGCTACACTACTACCCACTATTACCACCACACACTCTACCACCCACCACTAGCACACGATGTCGAACTTTGACTTTACCGACAAAGCGCGGGAATCGCTCGCCGCCGCCATCCAGCTCGCGAAGGACTACTCGAACGCCCAGGTCTACCCGGTGCACCTCGCCCACGCCCTGCTACACGAGTCTGGCCCTTCCGCCGGGAGCATGCCTGGCGCGCCTGCCGAAGGGCCGGGGCAGAGCCTCTTCCACTCCGTCATCGACAAAGCCGGCGGGGACCCGACGGCCGTCAACCGCGGGCTGCAGAAGCTCATCGTGCGCCTTCCCCGGCAGGAGCCCGCGCCCGAGGAAGCAAGCATGAGCAGCTCGTTGCTCAAAGTCCTGCGGGCGGCGCAGGACAGCCAGAAGACGATGAACGACGTGTATATCGCGCAGGACCATCTTCTGCTCGCGCTCATCCAGGACGACGGGATCAAGGCTGTGCTGCAGGAGGCGGGGATGACCGAGGCGGTGGTCAAGACTGCGATCCGGGATCTGAGGGGCGGGAAGCGGGTAGAGACGAAGGACTCGGAGCAGGGGTTTGATGCGCTCAACAAGTACGCCACGGATCTTACCAAGCTCGCGGAGGACGGCAAGCTCGATCCTGTCATCGGGAGGGATAACGAGATCCGACGGGTTGTGCGGATCCTGTGTAGGAGGACGAAGAATAACCCGGTGCTCATTGGCGAGCCCGGGGTGGGCAAGACGGCTATCGCTGAGGGCCTGGCACAGCGCATCGTCAAGCGTGATGTGCCTGCTTCGCTGCTCGGCCGGCTGTTTTCGCTCGACATGGGCGCGCTCATGGCTGGCGCGAAGTACAAGGGCGAATACGAGGAGCGGGTGAAGAGCGTGCTGAACGAGATCGAGAAGGCTGGCGAGCAGGGGACGGGCGTGATCCTCTTCATCGACGAGATGCATTTGCTCATGGCGGGCAAAGGCGCCGAGGGAGGGGGGATGGACGCTGCGAACCTGCTCAAGCCTATGCTCGCCCGAGGCAAGCTCCGGTGTATCGGCGCGACTACCCTGGCAGAGTACAGGCAGTACATCGAGAAGGACAGCGCGCTCGAGCGACGCTTCGCACAAGTTATCATCAACGAGCCCAGCGTACCGGACACCATCTCGATCCTCCGCGGCATCAGGGAGAAGTACGAGGTGCACCACGGCGTGCGTATCATGGACGGCGCTCTGATCCAGGCTGCGCAGCTCGCTCATCGCTACCTCACCTCACGCCGCTTGCCCGACGCGGCGATCGACCTGGTCGACGAGGCGTGCGCGAGCGTGCGCGTGACGCGGGAGACTGCCCCGGAGGAACTGGATAAGCTCGAGCGGAAGAAGCTCGAGCTGGAGGTGGAGATCCATGCGTTGGAAAGGGAGAAGGACGCCGCGAGCAAGGAGCGGCTCCTCACTGCGCGCAAGGCGATCGCGGACCTGGACGAGAAGCTCGGGCCGATGAAGGCCTCGTACGAGAACGAGAAGCGACGCGGGGACGAGGTGAACGATGTGCGGAGGAGGATCGACGAGCTCAAGGCTAAGGCGGACGATGCGGAGCGGCGATACGACCTGGCCACTGCTTCCGATTTACGATACTTTGCCATCCCTGAGCTCACCCAGCGCTTGCAGAAGCTCGAGGAGAAGAAAGCTGCCGAGGAGGCCGCCGGGACCAACTTTGGAGATACGGTCACACCAGAGGCCATCGCCGAAATCGTCGCGCGCTGGACGGGCATCCCCACTACGCGCTTGATGAGCACGGAGCGGGACAAGCTGCTCCGCATGGAGCGCACGCTCGGGAAGGAGGTCATAGGCCAGGCCCAGGCGGTCAAGGCTGTCGCGAACGCCATCCGGCTCTCGCGCTCTGGGCTCGCCAACGCCTCACGGCCTATCGCTTCATTCCTCTTTGCCGGGCCGTCCGGAACGGGAAAGACGCTCCTCTCCAAGAAACTCGCCGAGATTATGTTCGACTCCCCCGACGCGATGATCCGGATCGACGGCTCGGAGTACTCGGAGAAGCATTCCATCTCGCGACTCATCGGCGCTCCACCCGGTTACATCGGGCACGACGCCGGTGGGCAGCTGACCGAGTACATCCGCAGGAAACCGTACGCCATCGTGCTCATTGACGAGATCGAAAAGGCCTGCCGGGAGTTCGTTACCCTCTTCCTGCAGGTGCTGGACGACGGCCGGCTCACCGACGGCCAAGGTCGCGTCGTCGATTTCAGGAACAGCGTCATCATCATGACCTCGAACCTTGGTGCTGTGTACCTGAACGACGCGGGCGAGGGCGAGCTCCGGCCCGAGGCACGCAAGCTCGTCATGGACACCATCCAGGCACACTTCCCGCCCGAGTTCGTCAACCGTATCGACGAGATCATCATATTCCACAACCTGACGCGCGCAAACGTGCTCGAGATCGTCAACGTCCGTCTGCGGGAGCTCCAGCAGCGTCTGGCGTCAAAGTCCATGACGCTCAAAGTGGACGAAGAGGCGAAACACTACCTTGGTTCCATCGGCTATTCGCCCGTGTACGGAGCTCGTCCGCTCAACCGCGCTATCCAACACGAGATCCTCAACCCGCTCTCGGTCCTCATCCTCGAGGGCAAGATCGTCGACGGAGACGTCGTTCGCGTGCACTTTGACGGCCCGCGGAACCGCCTTTGGATCGAGCCTAACCATGAGGGAGACGTGAAGGGTGACATGGACGTCGATGAGGACGACGACCTCGAGATCGAGGAGATGGATTGATTGGATGTGGTGCATGAAGCGGACTAACTTTTCTTCCTAAATTTTTCGCAATTCTTTCTCCTGTATTAACAACGGTAGAATGTGGACCGGCGCTGGTCTTGTAGAGTACAATCACAATCGATAGGGCATTTTCAATCTCGTATAATGACTTCATCCGAATGAGTTGTGGTCGTGAGGTCTCAGAGGAGCGCGCGTCGCGCGGATCGTCCGGGCCTGAGCGCAAAGACCAGCGCTAAGTTCCCAACTCGGGAGAAACACCATCACTTCTCAACACCTTCCACCCTAAGCGCCCGTTACTTGCTACACGGTCGTCGTCGTCGTCGCCGTTCGCGCTGCAGCGGCCTTTCTTGTCGCACAGCAAGAAACGGCATTTCAGTTGGGACTGCTGGAGTACGCCAGAAGTCCATGGAAACACGGGACCAAATGGCGCGCGGCGAGCACGCGCTGGCCCGGCGATGAGAGGCGTGTGTCCTTTGCTGTGACTCTGCGCGCGACGCTCGTCTCGCAACGCCAGCGCCCTCTAAGCTGGGCGGCGGTAATGGTCGTCGGCGGGCAAGGTATATAGGAGACAGCGCTCGCGTTCTCTCGTCTGATTTGCTCTTCTCGTCTCTCTCGTCAACATCATCCCGCGTCTAGATCATCTGCATCGCGTCTCGGCGTCTAACTCGCTTTGCTCATAATGCCCAAATTCGTCTCTCGACGCGATCGCATCCAGGATCTCGTTATATGCGACCCTCGATCAAGGCCTAATGATGCTCTGGAGGTGTCTTCTCGCGTGGAAGATCGAAAGTTTCCAGAACGGAAACGCGGGGACGCGTGGAAGATCGTACTCGAAGATCTGATACTGTTTCGTGTCGCGGAAACTGTCGGTTTCGACGATGTGCCCGATCCCGGATACATGGGATTAGAGGATGACGACGAGGTGTTGAGTGTACCTGGAGAGAAGATCGGCTTCAAGGCTACGGCGTATTTCAGTAAACAGCAGTGGCCGCATTTCAAGCACCTTGAGACACCCGGGAACGCTGGTCGAAAACGCCCCTCCCAGAAGGACGCCGCGGGCTCCATCAAGATCCGCGGCATCCTGCGAGCCTCACTGTTTCTCGGTATGACACTCACACTCATAGTTCGTATCGCGAGCTTGGCTGATAATTTGCGTAGTCCCAGCCTCGAAAGACCACCTCACGATCGAGAGCGGCACCTTCTTTCGCTATCGCGTCAACTCCATGGCACCAGAAACGCTGAAGCGAAGTGTTTCCACGCTTGAGCGGTTCCGACTACTGGACTTCATGACGAAGTGCCGAGACGAGGACGTCGCAGTGACGCACCCGGGGCTGAACCTGAAAGATAAGAAGATCCGGCCAAAGCAACGCTCCATTACATGGCTTACGAACCAGGTGCGCGCTCAGAATCTGTCATCCTAACTGCTATTCGGCTAACGACGCTACAAATGTAGCTGCGCCGGCCGATTAAAGTTCCACATCTAAAGTCGCTGCTGGACAAGGACAATATCGTCGATCAGCTGCGCACCCACGCAGCCTGGATCGCTCGATATCTGAGACCGATGCGCGCCAATATCTATAACCAATATTTCAACGTTCCTATTCGCCAATGGGAAGAGTTTGCCGAGCGGAACTCGTCGTTGGATACCGTCACTGTAAGGATCATCCTGTCGGACACAGCTTAGACTTCTAACTCTTGCGCAGAGCTTAACAATGACGAAAACAGATAGCTCGGAAGATGAAGCTCTTCCTGTCGTTCCCAAAGCCGTGATACCTCGCAAGCGTCATATTGTCGAATCAGAGTCCGAGGACGAAATGTTTTTCGACCCGAAGAGACTGGTACGGACCAGGGCATCTGCACGGGTGGTAAAGATCGAGTCGACGTTTGACAGCGACGATGAGGATCTGATCGGCGATGAGGACGAGGATGAGGACGACATCGCGGAGATTACTCAGGACGAGTTCGGTGGCATTCAGATCCCGGAAGTCGAAGATGTGATCGAGTGGCAGGACTACGAGCCTGAACCTGAGCCTGAACGACAGACCGACCACGATCACAGGGTGGAGCAGGAGCAGTACGTCTGGGATGTCCTTGCAGCCACTCCGAGCCTGCAGACCGCTGTGCCTGAGGTTCGTATTTGATATGACGTCGCCGTGAATATGGGCTGACTCTTGGATGTAGGACTTCCGCCGAACGCCGCAGATTACCGATCACCGGAGATGGAAATGTCCAGTATGGGCATGCCATTTCGCCATTGACTTGGACAACTTAGACGACGCCGCGCTCAATGTGCTCTCCGCTGCCGAATATCTCAGCTTACAAACATCGCGCAGCGGCACATCCCCGAACGGCGCTCGCATTGTCCGCCGAGTTGTCCAGGATCATTATCTCAAGCATGTCCCAGGCTTGCGTCGCTTGCTTGAGAAGTGATCCTCTGCTCGGCATCCTTTCATTCTCCAAGATCTCTTATTCGCAAACGGATTCGGCCGTGGTTGCCTAATGTATTGTCATGTCGCGATTCTCAAGTAATCTCGCATGTATGATATTACTATACAGTGTTACGCGACATCATTAACTACAGTAATCCCCTTTTGGTCCTCGGGCACGCTCCTAAACTCTCATCCGCATGGCGCGTCCACGACATTCTCCAGCAAGTCGGCTGCAGGTGTTTGTAATACCGTTGATTCTTCTACACATGAGACGGTTCTCATGTGCCGAACCCATTTGGAAAATCACCAAGTCCTCGGACGAGTTCTGTTCGGCGGGAACGCATGCATATTCCACCTTCGCTTCTCTCGGTGCAACATCTATCCGAATCCACTGCCCAATCACTCCTCCGCTCACGCATTCTCCACATACGCCGCCTCTTCCTTAACTTCAGCTTTCTTCTCCCCACTGCTCCCACCCACACTCGTCTCTTCCGCACGCTCATACTCGACCGGTCGGTCCAGATCCCCATGCGGCTTGGCGTGCAGACGCCTGTCGTGGGGCTTCCACTTGGCCGAGTTCCACGGTGCGACTCCCGAGCGGTACATCTCGTCGACTTCTTCCAGGGAAAGGCCCTTCGTTTCGGGTACGAAGATGTAGACGTACACAGTGCCGTACAGGAGCATCCCGAAGAAGACGAGCGTAATGAGGGGACCGATTCTGTGCATCTCTCAGTTTAGATCAACACGTGTCCCGTGGAATAGTCTTACTCATCGGCAATGCCGGGCGAGAAGTATCCCAAAAGGAAGTTCCACAGCCAGTCTGTCCGATAAATTAGTCAAGTCATATTTTCACGCTAGCGTATGCTTACTTGTGGCACTCCCCAGGGCGATCGCCTTCGGACGAACACGGAGAGGGAAACTCTCGCCGAGGTACACCCATGGCACAGGTCCCCAGAACATATTAAACGCGAAGACGTGGATGATAGCGAAGGCGATTAGCACGTCTCCGCCAGCGATGTTGCGTGCCGTGAGTTCCGCTGGAGGAGTGTTGGCCTGCACATGACGTTGAGCAAAGGAATGAAGGTTTGGGGGTGAAAAGTACCGGAGCGAGCGTAAAGTGCCCGACTAGTCCTGCAATGATTGCACATGCCTGCTCAGGGTTAGTGCAAAGTGCATATAGGAGCTTGATGCGGCTTACAGCTTGCCATAGCGCGCCAATGAGCAAGGACTAGGAGAAAGGTTAAGCAGGGTATGGGATGTGCCATGAAAAAGTGGGTCTTACGTTTCGCCTGCCCCACTTCTCGACCACGTACATGCCCTAGCCTCTTGTCAGCGGCCTGTCCAGACGACGGCGCAAAGGGCACAAACCGGAATAGTTGCAGCGACTGAAACACCACCGAGGATCACTTGGATAACATACGCGCTCATGCTGCATAGAGTGAGTAGTGAGACAGAGGCAACACGCAGGAAGTCTTACTCCAGGTTTGCGCTCCGGAAGAAGGTGTCGCCATACTATTGAGCAATTAGCTATAGCTTCACGAAGAGGCACATATATGCGCACGTAATAATAGAAGTTCTGCCCGTTCAGCTGTTGCACAAACTGCAGCATCATGCCGTTGATCGTCCTCCAATATAACTTGTTGCGATGGGAAAAACATTCCAGCCACGTCGCCTTGCCACCCTCGTTCTCTTCACGGATAGCTTCACGCAGCTCCTCGATCGTCTCGTAGACGAGGATGTCATCGACCGGCACACTGTTGCTAAAGGTAATATATCAGGGGATGGTCTGGCAAATGATCAAGCATATGCGCGTACAGGCTGGCAATCACCTTACGAGCGTCGTCTTCTCTATGTAGGCCGAGAAGATGACTACAGCCAAATCAGCGACAACAGCTAACTGTATACGACAGGACTCACCGAGGAGATTCCGGTAGAATGACAAGTGCCAGGATAAGGATCAATCCCCAGAGCATTTGGATTCCCACCGGGATACGCCATGATGCAGATCCCGAGAGGTTGCTTGTCCCCAAATCGATGCAGTAGCTGATGAAGAGACCGGTCATAATCTGAAACTGGTAGAGCGCTAGAAGCGAGCCTCGGATCTTCTTTGGCGCCGCTTCTCCATTGTAAAGAGGTACAATCGCCGACATAGCTCCGACGCCGAGACCGGCAAAGAAGCGTCTGGAGAGTCTGATTAGAGAGCGTGTGACTAATGCGTAATCGTCGAGACTTGCCCGAAGACAATCTGGCCCAGACTGTACGTCGTGGAGACCTGAATGGCGACGCCCACAGTGAAGAGCGCAGCCCAGAATGCGATGGACCCACGACGACCCATACTGTCGGCAGTAAACGCTTGGGCCAATGCGCCGACAAACGTGCCGACCGAGAGCAGCGAGGTGATGAGAGACTGCCTGGATGGTGATAGAACCATCGCCCCGTTGAGACCGGTCGGCTCTCCGAATCGGTCGATGAAGTCAGGCATCACCAGACATCCTGAGATCACGCCGATGTCATACTATTGTCGCACCGTTAAAATGGCAGCTCTGAGGGCTAAATAACAGCGCATACGCCAAACAAGAATCCTGGAAGAGTGTAAGAGAAGACCAGACGAAGAAACTGCTCGGCGTACCTCCAAAGGCGACGAAGATGCAAAATACTGCACGAAAAGGTCAAAAAAAGGCGCACTATATCCTTCGTGTACTCACATATTGACTTGAGATATCCCATAATGCTACACGGAGTCTGGAAGAACAAAAGCGTGCGGAAGGAGTGACACGTATGCGGCCATTTTGTAGTCCTGGCTCGTAAATGCTTTCGTCATTCCCATCTTGCCGGGGGTTCCATCGCTATCCTTCCAAGCTCCGGAAAGAAGATGCAGAGTAGGTTCTTATTCTCGATGCTGACGTAGAACTCCAACAAAAAGCAGCAGATGACATGGTGGTTGAACGTTTCCGCGGTGCTGGCGCGCTGCAGTAAGACTTCTGTGTGGAGGACGTACATGCTTCCTCGGCCGGCAGACCCGCGAACCGTGTGTTATACCCCATACATGTGGGGCTACGTTATCGGAGAATACCGGAGCATACCCCAGAGCCCCATATGACAGTCAACTTGGTGGACAGCGCGACCGGCGTAGAGGAACGGGACGCCGCCGCTTTCGTTTATCCGACGCGTCATCCAGCGACGCGACTCGGCGATAGGGTCTGGAACCGAGGAACCGAACCGAAGTTCATGCATACGTCTCTGTTGTTACAGCGGCCACAAAGGCAGTCTGGCTACTATGTTACACTCGGTTCATAACGATATCAATCTACTGGTCTGCTAGTCGTACCTGGTCTGCAAGTCATTCATTTCTTCAGTGCTGCGGCTCTCTTCCTCAGTCTGTCACGGCGATACCCTGCTGCGAGGTTGTCGATCTGCTCCTTACGCGGGCGGTTGGCGTGATAAAACTGTTTCCATGCTTCGTTGCTTCTCTTAGAGTTTTGAGGCTATGATCGATCGTCAGCTTGACTCTACACCTTGGGACCGGGGAAGGGACTCGCCTTCTCAGAAAACTTGATCCAGTCAATCTTGTCATCCCGGGGCTTGGGCCAACGGCAATGGCCAGATCCCAAGTATTTAGCGACACGATGAATATCGTCGTCTAAGTCGAGGGGATTCTGCGTCTGCCGCATCGGACGGGTCGGCCGGGGAGTGCCAAGGCTGGGGCTGAGGGAAGCGGTCTCCGAGGTATCATCTTCAAACTCGGACCCACTGGAGAGCGAGACTGGCTTGGCAGGAGGCCAAGCCCTTGCAGCAGGGGTGGGAGTTCGATCGAGGGGTGAGAATACAACTGCTGTGCCTGGACGTCCGGCAGTGCTTGCAGGAGGGCGCCGTGGGGTGCGAAGGAGCGAAGGCTGCGGAAAAGGAGCAGGGACAGGAGCAGGGACAGGAGCAGGGACAGGAGCAGGGACAGGAGCAGGGACAGGAGCAGGAGGAGCATTACGCAACACGGATACGGGAGGTCGATTGATGTTGTTTCTGGTGGAAGGAGGCGGACGTCCACGAGGGGTAGAGTTAAGGTTGAACCGAGCCCTCTTGTTGGGGGGTTCTTCAGTAGGAGTCACCACTACTTCTTCACGCAGCTCTGTAGTTGTATGAGTACACAAGGTGTATCCTGGTTGTATGCACTTACTTTCGACCTCTTCTATCTGAGTCTCAATATCATCGCACAACGTCTGCATGTCAACGTAGCGTCCCTCGGAGGGATTGTTGTAAGCGATAAAGTGTTTCTTGTACAGCGAGAGCAGGGTATCGGCAGCCTCCACGAAGGTCCGGACTCTAGCTGGTTCGACCTTCTCGAAGGACATGGTGAAAATCGGAAGAGATGGGAAAACGCAGGAAGGCAGACTCGAGGTACTTATAAGCTTTGTCTTGCCTCTGGTCGTCCAATGGCTCTTCACACTGTCACTAATCGTACGATTTGTTTTGTGACTGAGTATTGCAATGTGTCGGTGATTGGTTGAGATGCACGTGATTAATGAATTCGCTTTCCTTTCTTGGCTCTTCACACGATCACCAATCACATGCATGGCTAGTCTTGCGTGAGTCATCTCCGTCCATTTACTTTCTTATGAGTCACATTAGTCACCATTGTTAGGAGTAGCCGAGCAAATTGCGCGTGAAAGCGCCGGACTTTGTGACCGATGTTCCGGTCAATCGGGTGTGATATCGGTTTTCCGCGTGTGATTTACGTGACAAAGGTGATTTGCGTGAGGAAATGACGGCCCGAAATGAATTGAAAGAAGCGCGCCGATTATATGCAAGCACCTCCAATATACCATATAAGGCGCGTTTTCTTATGCATTCTTCAAAGTTCACCTAGCTTCGCCCGCCATGGCCCTACTCCAGAGCCCCCTTCTAGAGACCTACGGAACGCTTCTACTGCTGAAGGAGACTCTCGAGAAGGCTAAGAAGAACACCATCCTAGGCACCCACGTCCAGAAGAGCAAGATAGAGCAGACGATAACCAAGCTTGAGTCTGAAGTCAAAGGCAAGCGCATATATGTTGGTTTTCTCAGCACCATTGTTGACTTCTATGCAGAGAGCCTCAAGCGCAAGAGACATGTCCCGACGAAGGCGCCAGTGTCAAAAATGCAGCGTCGCGGAAGGCATGACGTGCCGAGGAGCCGTAGTTGGCACCGGCGACGGGAAGAAGAGGAATCGGCCGACGAGCTGGACTTCGAGCGGCCTGGTGGCAAAGCGACGTTGACCGACGACGACATATATTCTTTGGCCCGGTGGCTCGCTTCGGCCGAAGGGCGTCGCTATTGGGGGAAGCAAGAGCAGCTGGATTGGGCTGGATTCGCCAAGATTGTGGGTGCCTCTTGCCGCGTGTTGAGCAGGATACGGCCCCTGAGATCTAAGAGAATCCCAAGCGCGACCGGCGCGGCTGGCGCAATTGGTATATCGCCCATCCGAGACGCAAGGCTCGGATTGATCTACTCACTGAGAAGTACAAGAAAGAGCTTGATGACGAAGAAAAAAGGGCACTCAGTGCCAGTGAAGACGAGTACGAAGACTCGGAAGCGCTCGAGGACTCAGTGAAAGAGGAGGAGGAGGAAGACCTGTGAACCGCACTGCACATATATGCTCCTCTTCTGCCACCCACTTGTGGACTTCACGACATGTATCATTAGCACACCTTCCAGCCACTAATACTCCTAAAGCATGTTTCCTGTTCTTACGCGGAGCATCCGCCGTTTTGTCCCACTTCATAGTCGAAGACATATACTTTGCCTTCCATGTCTCCCCTGAAGAGCGTCATTAACATCAAGCAAGACCGTTGCGTTAAATGGAACGTACGCAATCAAAGGGTATCGATGCTCCAAGGTATCGTCTGCAAATGACAAATGGGCGACAGGCTGGTCCAGTCGTGCAATAACCTTCCCACCCATGTTTCGTGTAGCTACATTGGTATTCCACCGCCGTACACATCCTGTATGGATTTCGTAAGTACATGACATATTAGCACAACATCCACACATACCATCAGCACCGCCAGTTATAATGGTATTGTGGCCTATCCATCCCAGATTTGAGATGCCGTACGCGGCCTTTGAACCCCAACGTTCGCCAAACCGACTCTCCATGTCATCCCTCGAATAGGTCACATGTCCGAACACATGCAATGGCTTCGCAGCATTGCGAATGTCGTAAATCAGTGCGCAGTTATTGTCCCTTGCAACCGCAATGTAGCTTCCGCACGGCCTAAAAGATAGAAGTATAAGATGCATAACGGTTCCCAGGCTGTGTTATCTCACGAGAACTGAACATCCATGATATGGCACTCCCCGGACAAGGATGCTGGATGTGCGATGTAACCAAACTCCGGCAGACGACACTCAAGAACCGTGTCGGCGTCGAGGAGCTGGGGTTCGTAGATCATGAGAGATTGTCTCGCTCTGTTGTCACTGCGGCCAGCGACGATAGCCAGACGGCTTCCGGTACCGTCGAGAGCCATGACCGCGCCTCCACCAGGAACTCCGGGGAAGGGATAAAGTGCTTCGGTACTAGATTCATCGGAGTAATTGGCAGCGTATGCTTCACCGTCGTTGCGTTCGCTATCGGGATGTTCGGTGGCGAAGAAAAGCATCCGATCGGTGCGTCCTGTGCCCCATTTCATGGAGCTGATTTGACGGTTTCTCTCATTGCCTTTGAATGAGCGCTGAGTGGTAGAGTCGGCGTCGCGATGAATGTGTATAAGGCTGCAATGGAGAATATCAGTGAACAGTTTGAATATCACTGTTCTGATACGAACCCATCGCTGCTACCCACCGCAAACATGCGTTCCTTCGCATGATACATCAGGTGATCTGGATGTTTCGCATAGGCTTTGCAATGTGAGGACAAGCCGTGGACGAAGGGGCAGGCATGACTTACTCCAGGTCCTCGTATTCACATGCTTAGATTGATCATCAAGGCGATCCCATTTCCTCACAGTGCCATCCGAAGAGCAAGAAATGAAGGTATCATCTCTGGGGCCCGGTTGTCAGTCAAAGTCATGCAATGAAAGGAGATTGTCCCACGTGAAGGGGTCGAATGTCACGTTGTACACGATCGAGTAGTGAGTACGATCTGCGACGAGAGGCAGATGAGACAGGACAACTACCCCAGAGCGAGGATTACGTACTCGCGCTGAGATCTCGATCGTACACCTCCCTGAAGGAGTGGCCGTGAAGCAGTTCAACTGGCGAGGAACATGATGTGAGTGCGGCAACCTCCACGGTACATTATCCCTCACCTTCGGCCAAATTGTCGCCGTCAGCGACCCCGGCAGCAGCTTCGTCATCTTCATCCTTCTTCCGCCATGTACTGAGATTCCCAGCTTTGTTATAAGCGTTCAGAGTATATCGTTCTATACGGTATTTGAGTCATTAACAATATTGCTGGAGTTCCGATCCGTACCGTGATTGAACCGCCAACGTTCTTCTCCATCAACTACACTGGCAGCAATCGCGATTGTGCCGTTGCGAGACTGCTCGGTTGCCCAGATGCCTAAACGAAACTTGATGAGACGCAGATGGCTGTTACGCAAATGGCTCACCTCCGGATGTGCCAACCAGCTGCTTCACCACCTGGAGAGATCTTCGTGCACCATGACTTCTCAGTTCTCTCGTGTAGGAGCCGTGTCCGTGAGTCTGGTCCATGATGACGTTGGATATACGTCGAACGCTCAACACAGGCCCCACGTCGTTCTACGCATGTCAGTATCTGTCAGGCTCAGCACCACAGACCGCTCACGAAGTCCCAAGGAAACTCCGGCGCAGATATCTCCTGCCCGCGTCGGTCCATAAACACCGCTTGCACCGGTCTCTCAGGTTTAATCGACTCCATGATAACTCCGAGCTACGGCCGAGTAAGTATAAGCGGACGAGATATTAGCGGAATACTTACGGCTTTCCTCCGAAAACACTGTCCGAGTACGGCCTTCTTATCAGCTGAGCTTGCGTCGACTTCTGCTTCACGACTACGCGCGTTCTCCAAAGCAACGGGATCCTGTTTTACAGCATGGATGACGTCCGAAAACATTGAAGGAAAGCCGGCGAGGAAGGATTCCCAGTACTCGTCGTACTCGCTTTCTGACGACGCGTCACTCGGCTCGCTTACAACGCTAGCGCAATAGAAGGACGGATCCATTGGGGAAGATGAGCGAGGTGTGGCAACAGGGGATGTCGGCATAGAGGGAGGTTGCTGACGTCGATGCTTTCGCGGTCTGCTACTCTCAGCCTGTGCACAAAGCACACCGTCAGCAAGATCAAGAGACATTAGGCAACTCGAAGGCTTACATCGGATGGTCGACGCCCATAGCCGTCGGGATCATCTTCACTCTCAGAGGAGTCGCGTGCCTCACGTATGCTAGGTTTTCTGTCAGATGGAGTGCGCGAGTGTCGTTCGCGATCTTTCGCCTGCGACGAAGCAATGTTAGTGGAAGACTCCTTTGAACTCACGCGTCAGACCATCGGCGCTTACCTTGCGCTTGCGACCAGAGGCAGAGATCGCTTTATCAGCCGTACGAAGCAGCGTCTCTTGTATTACCTTAGCCTTGCCAGCAGCCACGGGGCGCGATTGGGTAGGACGAGGGACAGCGGTAGCAGCAGTGTCGTCCGAGTCGGAGTCGAGCAGCGAAATGGGTTGATCTGCCGCCGTCCCAGCATTCTGATGCAGCGGATTGTGTCTAAACCCTTGACGAACCATCGGCTGTCAACAAGGTGCGTGAGATGTGAAGGGTATTCAATGGATAAAAGGACGAACAGGTGGTGGCATCGCGTTCGCGTCGAAAGGCTCAGGGTTGGGAGGAGCGCGGACCAGAATTATGTCCACGTTCATTCCCGTTATTTCCAGGTCAGCTTCCATCTCTTCGGGTTTCGCCACATTCGCGAGGTCGTTACCCTGATCATCATCGTCGTCATCCAATACAATTGCGTCCTGGACTGTTCTACCCGGTCCCGCGGGTTGAGGAGACAGCCTGTTCTTCATCCGGTTTCCGCGTGAGATTTGTCTGATCAGCGCGTTGCCCTTGGGGTGCGAAGAGGTGTCGTTCTTGCGCGAGATCTTTCGTATAAGAGCGTTGCCCTTCGGCAGCGAAGTGCGCGGCATTTTAGCCACCTGGGGCCGCTAAGGCCAGAGCAACCGCGTGCAGGCCAGGGGCACAAAGCGCATCAGGGACTGGAATGCTACGCGCCGCTCAATCTGGATCCGCGTGCTTCTTTGCTGCTTGGCACAGTCACTCGTGCTCAGAGGGTCACTCACATCTTTTCCACTTCATCGTTAACATCCATACTCCGGTGACAGAATCCATGTGTACTCATATATGCTCATGCGCAATGTCACTGCCCTGCAACGTGCTCACCTCACACATAAAGGTCCGATCGCGAGTCGAAACAGGACAATCCGAGAACAACAGCTGCGCATGATTGGGCAACGATATGAGAGGCAAACAGCAGTTTATATTTTGGTTCGTACGGCGCGACAGTCCGTGCGGTCATCTTGTACATCATGGAGGAGCAGAAATCATGGCAGGAAATAGGAAATCAAAACCGTGTCGAATCCAATCAACCCTCGGTACTCAGTGGAGTCGTCCAATCGTCTAGGTGTCTATGCCCACAAATCCAGGACGACCCTGCCAACGAGGGAGCCGTCGTGCATCTGTCCGTACACCTCCGGGAGCTTCGCAAACGGGAGCGTCGTGTAGGTCGTCTCGACCCTGCCGCTGGCAGCAATGTCGAGCGCCTCGACGGCGTCCTGCCTGTTCCCCACGTAGCTGCCTTTCAACTGCTTCTCGAGGAAGGTGGTCCAGAAGACGTCGGCGCTGACCTTCGCATCTGGCGGCAAACCGACAGAGACGACGGTGCCGTGCGGGCGAACGTACTCGAGCGCCTGCTCGTAGGCGGCACCAACAGCTGACGTGACAATGGCCGCGTGGGGGCCGTCACCGTCTGGTGTCGCAGCCTTCACAGCCTTGACGATGTCGTCGGTCTCGCGGAAGTCGATCCAGCGCTCGGCACCGAGCTTCGTGCACAGCGCCTGCTTTTGAGCGCCCGTATCGATGGCGATGACACGGAGGCCCATGTATAACGCGTATTGGATGGCCAAGTGACCGAGTCCACCTCCGGCACCGGGGATGACGACCCACTCGCCAGCACGCGCGTTCGACTGCTTGAGCGCCTTGTAAACGGTCACACCGGCGCACAGGATCGGGGCAGCCTTGTCCATGGGAAGTGACTCGGGGATCTTGGTAAGATGGCGAGCGAACGAAACGGCATCTGCAGTTACGAATCAGTAAACCCGCACACACAACGGAGCAAGGAATCGACGCACATTGCTGGAAGCTGCCGTCGACGCTGAAACCGGAGCACAGCGCTTGATGGCACAACGGCTCGTAGCCTTGACGACAGTAGTCGCACTTCAGGCAGGAGTCGGCCAGCCACTTGATCCCGACACGATCACCAATCTTGAGATCGGTATCGGTGTGTTCGCCGATAGCAACGACGATACCGGCGCCCTCGTGGCCGCCAATAAGTGGCTCCTTGTGGACTAACGGCCAATCACCAAGTTGAGCTGCACAAACATGAGTATGTTGATGTCACGTTGTAGTGTGAGACGATGGCGCACCATGAAGATCGGTATGGCACACGCCTGAATACAAGACCTTGACAAGAGCCTCACCAACCTTGAGCTCCGATGGCTGAACGACGGGCACCGTCTCGATGGCGACCTTCTTGTCGCGGACGACGGCGGCCTTCTGGGTCTTGGGGATCTGCTCGGGGTTGATTGCTTGCTGGCCCATTTTTGTGGTACTAGTCTAGAAGCGGGCGAAGTGGATGGGAGCTCTTGGGTAGAGGTGGGAAGCGGTGGGGTTGGATGTTGTGAGTGTTGTTGTGCTTTGAAGTGTGAGGTTACGATGTCGAGGGACAGTGTTCTTATACGATCCGGGTATGCAGCTGGCGGATGGCGGGAAGGGGCTCCCGCGCGAGAACCGCCCTGCGCATTCCGATTAGTCCGAGTCCTTCCATGACGAGTTCCAAAGTCGGTAAGCTGAGTCCACTGGTCTGGGTATTGTTGACACGGTTCCAGGGCTTGCTCCACAGTTACTCCTTAAGAGCCCGCAGCGGGCGGGACGGACCAAGCGGGAGCGGGGGGCGTGGCGGGAGGGCGCGCCGGGCTGTGAGGCCCGCCCGATCTGGCATCCTTCCCCGGATGAATCGGCCTGTCATGGGTCGAGCACGGAGATCGACGAGACGTATGGCAGCAAGGTCACGCAGCCAAGCCCGTTGAGGTGAGAAACCCGCCTCTGGATTCCCAGAAGCCCTTGCACTGCGTAACAGTGCGTATTGTCGGCGCAACAATGGTGAACGAGCGTTAATTGGTTCGCTGCGGAAGCCGCGGGTGTCTACGGGTGCCGTGGACCCTGGCGTGGCCTGGCCAAACCGTCAATCTGGCGAACAGCACCGCCACCAGCCATGTGATTGCGCGGTGGACCGGTATCGCCCGGGCGGAACGGGAGTTGAGCTCCGCCTTCTCCTCGGTCCCGGTTCCTGAATGGGGAGCCCGTCCGCGTCTATCTGGCAATTTCTCCGCATGCTGGGGTAATGCTGGCTTAACTTGGTCCCGTAATGCACCGGGCAGCTTATGTTGCAGAGAACTCAATGAACGCTACGACTATGATTGAATTGATTGGCTGCAGGAAGGCTGCTCCTGGCGCACAAGTCATGTCTCGTCTAATGACAGCGCCGTCGCCCTTGGCGTCATCATGGAGCTCCAGACGTGGCAAAAGTCGTCGTCGATACGCGTCAGATCCACTGCAATGACGAGCGAGCTCTATTGTGGCTGCTCGTTTTCTTTGTGGGCTGGGCCAGTTGATGTCTGCTGTGTGGACGGGCAACTCCTTCGACCGACGAGTCAAGTTTGGCAGTTCATGGAACAGGAAGTCTTGAACATCGGTTACTATGGGGCACGCATCAGTCTCTGGTCCCTAAAACATCCTCGTGACCGCCAAGACCACACTTTGAGCTTTGACCGGTCTGATACACCATAATCACAGGCGTTGTCAATAGTGCGTACCCCCACACTTTCAAGTCATGGGACCTTACCCCACACCCTGCTTTGCCTATCAGCCCGGTTTGTCCCTTCATCAATACATTCCTGAGCCTGCTCACGGTCTAACCTAAGGGACCGTCTCCACACGGCGCTCAGGATTGCCGTGACCCCACATTTTGATGCAGAACGATCAGAAGCATGATGGCGCGACGTGAACACACTGCGGGGTCATGTTACGTCCTGTTCAGCGGGTCAAACCGGGTACCGGATGACTGGTATTCAATACTCGGTAAAAGATATCCCTCAGTGTTACGAAACGAACTAATCTTATCAATGAGCAGGGACGAGAGACTTGAGATGCACTGGTCGATCCACGCATTAAGCCTGTTCATGCGACGTCGTTCTCCTCCACCAAGTTCCCTGTCGTCCCTCGTCTTCCAGCCCCAACCCGCTTTGCTCCGGGACCCATTGTCTTCCATGGTGCTGTCAACGAGGCAAACTGCGAAGCACGTCAGCTTCGTGAGAAAGGTCGTCCAATGTTGTTTGGTTCAGAGATGCCCTCCTTGATCCCCGCGGCGCCGGCTCAATGCCTGCTGCACCAGGCCCGGAACCGTCACATGATATTGCACGACACTCCATGTGGAGTGCGTCGCCTACTTATCAAGCGCATAGGTAGATGCGAGTACAACGGCGGTGTATGATTGGTGAATGCTACCCAACAGTTTCTCGGTCATGCTGGTGCATCCTGAACAATCATTCAAGGAGTAGCTACGGCACGAAGGACGAACAGGAACGCCTTCCAACAAGCTGGTCAACGCTCGTTTCTTGGTAGCCGTCAGTTCTTTATGCCCACGACTCCAGGACGACCTCGCGCCCGTAGCTCTTCTGGTATACCTCACAGAGCGTGTTCGTTGGGTGTGTTCTCGACCTCGTTTGACCATGCCGGTGGCAGTGATTTGGAGCGCATCAACGGCACCTTGTCTATTTCCAATAGAGCTGGAGGTTATGGCGAGCTTGGAAGTTGTTCTTACAAATGCGCCTATTAGACATCGGAAACAGGATTCTGCCTGGTGATCGTCCCGGACTCCCGTCGACTTACACCTCGCTGCTGATATGTTTTCGACTCGACTACGAGCTCATGATATAGCACCCGCTGAATTTCCACGATTTCGCGGAGCCTCTAATTGTGGCAACCTGCATCATTTGGGTGCTCAAGAAGGACTGCCTAGAGCAGAATTTGCGTACACGGGCCGGTTCATTCCACGAGCGGGCTGCGAACTGAAGAGCAAGCCAATCACCTCGCGCTTTCCAACTGCGCTCTGTTAGATGCGGTCGCAGCAAAGTGTGCCATCATTTTCAGCCCTTGTCCACGCATCAACCTGTCATTAACGGCATAATGGGCAGTACACGCAGACGTTTGCAATTAGCAACGCGAAATTGACGTCTTCTCCCAGAACCTCCCATTAGCCTGTGGACAGGTGAAGGCACAGGTAGTCTCCCCGTTCATGCTACCAGACGATCGATCCAGGAACATACGCTTGTGGGTCCATTCCCAGCACCAGAACGTGTGTGCCAAAGGCATACCAGTGGCCTCGCAATCTAAGCAGCGAGAACGTGCCACGGCCAGCCCAAAGCCTGTCGTCTCATTCAACCGCTCCGACCTCCGTGCGGCTTTGCCTTGATGCTCCACATCAATACTATCGGTACGGTGCTTCTTCTATACTTTGCTGGTCACGCGTTGGTGAACAAGCGCCCTATCGTACGCGCCTTCCACTCAACAATTCAAAACGGCCTAAAGCCGCTCAGCACCGCCCCTAATCGGCATTTCAGAAAAGACCGGTGCTTCCAGCGACAGATGGTCCATTCTGGCATCGGAGATGGATCACCCTTGACAACGTGCTCCGCCGATGGCTGTGCATCTGCCGCGGATGCCGCTGTCTGGCTGGCGCTTCTTTCGTCCGGTTCCTGACGGCATCCGAATAAAACTTGGCACCGCCCCGCATTCCATCAGGGTTTCCGCTCGCGGGAGCGACAGGAGACTGGGCCAGAACGAGCAGGCGTGTTACCGGGCTCCTTCTCATTGAGTGCGGTTGTCTATCGGATTTTCAGCCGCCCATGTGCTATTCTGGGTTCCGGCCTGAGCGGCATGACTAATGGCCATTCTAACATGCTGGGCAACAAGGACCGCGCGACCCGCAACCTCTCCCACCATTCCTCCCACCACCGAGCTGTCTGGCACACAGCGCCGAGCCTGCGATTGTTGTTAGTACCATATACCCTATACCCAGCATATCATGGGGAGCGTTTTACACTCGGAGGAAGGGAGCAAGCTTGAAAGCGGCCACCCCTCGCCCGGCATCGAAAACGAGGTGGACGGAGAGGAGTACGTCTCGTGGCTTGCAACACGACCGACGTTCTAGTCTAACACTTGTTAGGGTTGAATACCTCAATGTGGCTGGTCCACTCTTACCCCTGGTCGTGCAGCAGGGTCCGCAGCAAGGGGAAGAGAAGGGAGAAGTCTTGTGCGTGTGTTCCTCTTCATTGAAACGAAGCCTTTCCCTGACGCGACGACCATCAGCTGGCTAGCAAAGTGGCAACGTGCACCGGAATATTTAAACCTCCTGTACGACCTCGCGATTTCGTCCGTGCTCTCAGTGTTCGGGAATACACACGAAATTCTTAATGGACCGTCCATCATTGCTTATTTCTCATACTTCATTATCATTTGTGCGTCTCTGTAACTCCGCCGCTTTGCTCATTGGAGCTGATTCTTCATTACAGGGTGGGTATGGGCAAGCCAGGTTGTCTATGACTGTCGCTTTCAGAGCAACGACTGGATGCACCGTCTCTTCAAGTTTCTCGAGCTGGGGGCGTTCACGTACATCGGCGTCTTCGCCCAACTGTTCGACCCCGCCGTAATCGTAGCGCCCGCCGATCTTTCGACCCCCGCTGAAGTCGCGCAATATGAAAGTGCAAACGCGTGGAAGGGAGCTGCTATTGCATATGCCTTGAGCAGGCTGCTGCTGGCAGCGCAGTACCTGTACGGTATGATGTTTTTACGATTGCCGAGGATTACTAGTGACAGTGTATGTCAGTCGCTTGCATCACGAAGTCCAAGAATCGCCGCGAGAAATGGGGTTCGTTTGTGGTTCCTATCGTGACATGCATCTTCTCGGCAGTGTAAGCAAACTCTCCGCGCATCTTGTTCTCCTGTTAACATTCACCATCAGATTGTGGCTCATCTCCGGTCTGCTCTCCAGCAGTGCTCCTGCGAAGCTGGTCCTTGGATATGGTGCCCTCGTACTGGAAATCATTATCACGGTTGGCGCGTCCATCCGTACGAGCACAATTGCTCCCTCATATCTGATGCTGGGGGAGCGGTTTGCGGATTTGACAGTAGTCATTCTTGCCGAAGGTGTTATGGGCATTGTCCAGACCTTGGCTGCCGTCGTTTCCGGCTTTGGCCTGAACGCGGGTGAATCCAAATTGAATGGCTGTGAGTTCTCCTGGGGTTGGTCAATGAGGCAAGGCCTAACCACTTCACCAGACTCCGAATGCATCAGCTCTCTTGTCACTGTATTTGGCACCTGGCATTTTATTTTCCATGCCTTCGACCCGGAGCAGCATTTCCGCAATCCACGCACCAGTCTCTCATGGGCCTTTTTGCACCTGCCGCTTCACTTCATGATTCTTCTGTTGCTTGCGTCTATGACCGGAGTGGCCGTATTTGGCAACATATACGGGGCTGTGAATATGCTCACTAACGACTGGCTACAAACATTGGACATCACTGGGTTTGACCCCTCGCGACTTGGCACATTGCTGTCACCGACCACTGTGCTGCAGTTCAACAAGCTGGCTTTGGATCCGCCATTCACCACCGAGATTGTCACTCTTTACAACCAGTCATATGTCCTAGACGCCTACTACAATGGTTCTGATCCATATGCACCGGCACCAACTATCGACCCATTCATCGAATCCTTGATTTACTTCTCCAATGTCATGTACGTGGCGGGACAGGTCAGTGCTATGTCATTTGTATTGCTCCCATTACTCAATGAAGCATTTGACTTTCAGAGCTACCACGTCAGTCTCAGCCCTCTGACGTCGAACCTTTATGATCAATTAGCCAACACCTCTTCTCAATGGCTCGATGATACGCAAGTAATGATCGATCTGGAAAACATGACGAATGCAACGTACCTCGAATATTGCAACTCGTATACATTGGATATAGCTGCTCCGGCACAGCTCTTCCTGCCTTCCGCTGTAAGCAGGCACCTCACCGCGGGCCTTGGCACTAACTGTCAGAACATAGGGAGGACTGGTGATTCTTGCTGCAATACTTACTGTATTCCGAACGCATGGCATCCCTGCTCCTGAAGAGGAGCAAGCAGTTTCGTGGTCCAGCTATCAGCTCCGCACCATTGGAAGAGTGAATGCGGTCGATGTCTACCCGGCAGTGGCCATGATGTCTCGACCGTGGCAGATTGTAGTTTGTGAGTAGAGTGGCTACCAGCCCTGCAGAATCACTGTCCTCATTCTTGTTTAGTGATATGGGACTGGACTCCATTCGCGCTGCATGTCATGGTCGGGATAGCACTGTGTTTGTGCGGGTTCTTGGACCTGCCTGCTAACAGCCTGGTCAACTTGACCAACCCTGTTGACGATCTGATAAGCGTTGGATGGGCATGTAGGTGCTTCCCATGGGGGTGTAGAGTGTCGATGCTGATCTTGTGACTTTCAGTACCAATTGTCGCTATTGCCTTCGGTGTTCTCATGGTTGTGGATTGCGTAAGAGCCTTCCATGCACATTAAGCCACCAGCTGATCGGACTTGATAGATTATACTCGTACTGGCTCGCAAAGCCCGTGGCGGAAGATTCATGCACAGAATCCATCACACCAAGGAACTATGATCGGACTCTGTAGTACATGTGAATGGTCGTTACTCGATTCGTTTTGTATCCAGAAGGAAATGTACAGGCTGCTCACGTAACCACGTAATGATTACTTCACGTTGTCGTGGCAAAGAGCTCACAGCGGTACAGTACTACTACAGTACAAGTCGATCGCAGTCCCTGAACTGCGCATTCTAAACTCTGCACCGACCTGGTCTGTTCGAGATCGATGATGTGGAGATTATGGATGCCAAATTGATTAACAATGGTGTCCACGGAGTCAGAGTAAACTGCACGGGAAACAAGATATGAGTCGAGCAGACCGAATGCGACTGCAAGGCAATATCCGCCCAGCAGGTGGTCTGGGAGGCGCCGATGCTCGCATCTGGAGAAACGCCACAAGCTTCGTGATCCTCTTCCTGATGGCATTCGGATAGGACTAACAGGGTCACTGCACATCATGGAGATTCTCCCTGTGCATTGCATTTGAGTGAGAACATGGTCTCTCCAGGGAGTGTTTGTGTCCCACTCAACGACGTAAATGCTATTTCCTCGATCTCTTCCCTAGAGCTCACAATCTTACTGAATTTCAGGTATTTGATCAACGTCCCCGAACTCCCAATTTTAAGATCTTTGTCAATCCCTTCCTTGCTGGCTCTCTTCCGTGCTCTGCGCTCCCATTCTTCTCATGCGGCCCTAGGCTGAGCCCATCAGCCCATGGCACAACCACATCCTGCACTATGCCCTCTACAAGGTCTTCGATGACGCCGTTCAGCCGAGTACCTGTCTGCTCGACATCTGGACATGCGTTGATCTCCAGGAGGTGGATGCGAAATCTGTTGCTCGTATGGTCCACTGGCTCTGAGGAAGCTTGCGGAGCGTAGGAGACCAGTAGGTCGCAGCCGAACAGTTCGAACGCGTTCGGAAGAGGCTATCCCCACTTCAGCTTGTCTGGTGGCATGATTTCACTAGACAACGCACCTGAAAATGCACCTGCCCCGCGCTGACAGCGGCCCTCCATGTCTCCGAAAGCACCTCACCCACGCCTCGTCTGATCTCGTCCACGTCCGTCTGCGAGATGACACCCTCCACCCCAGAAGCGCCATATTGTCTCCCAATCAGCTCATCAACCTCGAGCACAAACTGCGCCTTCGTATCCTCCTTCTGCAGGCACGTGTTGGTCAAGTGCGCCGTCAGCTTGTCTTCGTCCATCGGCGAGGAAGGGTAGGTGAAAGGGGAGGCGGCGAAGAGGCATAGCAGACGCGGATGGAGGTAGAGAGTGAGAGGGGATGCGCCGGAGGAGACGCAGTACGCGCGGATGTGGAACTTGTGCGGTGTAAACGGACGGGTGTGGGGCGGTAATGGGTCGAGCAGGAGAGGGAAGGGCACGTATTCCTGCGAGACGTCAGTCGCAATGCATCGGGAGGAAGCAGAGCGCATACTTGGATGACGAAGTGCCGCATTTGTTGCGTGCTGATCTTCGTGCTCTGTTCATTCATGGGCTCCATATCTTCGTCCTCAACGTCTTCATCATGATCACTGTCCTCCTCGAACTCCTCAAAGATGTCCTCTAGCTCCTGCTTTGAGCTGAACATCCGGATCCCCTGACCTTTGTCCGCCATCCCGGGCTTGAGGATCCACCATCTCTTCTCCTGCCCCTCTTTCTCCTCCTGTCCGTCCATCTCCTGCCCCAAGTCCCACAATTCATCCGCCCACATCTCGTCAAGCTCATCGGCGAAACGCATCTCGACCGCCCATGTCCGCGGCACGGACGTAGCAAGGAGGGAAGCCGGGTGCTTCGCGAGGTATTGAGCGACCGCCGAGGCGAGGTAGTGCTTTCGAATTAGGGACTTGCGGATCACGTAGCTGGAGGAGAGCACGTCCTGTTTGTTGACATGATCGAGCGTGAGCTCGTGGTCGAGGACGTCATAGTCGGCGAACTGGAGGAGTGGAATCGGCGTCGGTGAAGGCAAAGAGGGCAGGATGAGGAGCAAAGGGAATTGACGGCGGAGGGTGATGGTGATGAGCCCGGTGAGGAATGCAGATGGGAACTTTACAAAGGCGGTAAAAGGGGTCGGCGGAGACGGGCCCGACATCGACCAGCGTGGGGAGAGGTCAGGAATGTTGAGCACGCGACTTTCATTGTCGCTTTCAACGGGAGCAGACAATGGACGACCACATCGAACACCTAATCGCTTTACTTCTCCCGAATGCTTTACCACTATTTCGAGCATTATCTTGTGGCTCTTACTTGATTGAAGCATACTCATCAGCAGGAAGGAGTACTTCACCTTTGCGAGATCCAATGAAGCAACGTTGCCTTCCGCTCACGCCCCACCGTCAACTCTAGGAGTCAGCTGACTGGAACGGTCCTCGCTGATTATCGTGTTCAACAAGCTTCACGGCCTCGAGCCAACCCCTCCTCTCTCGGGTGCTGTCTTCTTCGCTGTCATCAAGAACCCGATCATCTTCTCAGAGGTCGATCACTGGTCTCGATCACTGGTCTCGATCGCGTTCGCCGATCGTGCCCATGCAGCCCGTCGCTCTGACTATGCTGGTTTCTGCCGGCATCCAACGATCCTCCAAGTACATAAGCACTGCTGAGATATCCAAGCTGTGCATTGTCTCGTCCATTCCATTGCGCCAGAAGTGTCACAGCGATGCCGCTCATCCCCAGCGTCCATATCCTCATCACGCTCGACGGGCACAAGCTGCTCCAGTCCCTCTCCCGCAGATGGGGCAACTTCAAGCGCTCCTTCTCGCTCGACGGACAGGTCGACAAGACCGAGGCGGAGATGGAGCGCGCGCTGGACCGCGTGAGGGAGCAGGTCATCCAGCATGTTGTGGATAGGGATGGGGTTGCGGAGCTGTTGGGCGAGCTGGCTGTGTACGTATCCAGTCGATGCCTTCGTGACTGTCGCTTATATCATCTTGAAAAGACTTGGTGAACGCGCTGCTAGGACGGCACAGGGCCATTCTGCGCACAACCCGCTCCGCATCGCCCAAGTTGCGCATACCAGGCACGACATGAGAGAGGTAGAAACGGAGATCAAGGTGAGCTCTAGTCATGACGTAATAGTTCGTTTCAATGATCAAGTCGAACAGCTGGCCGGTGCTGTCCAGAAGATTCGGAAGAACGCTGCTGTTTGCCGTGTTGGTGAGTAAAGCAGTCATTTTCAAGCGCCTCCCAAGCTAATATCAGATCAGAGGCCGAACAACTTGTCTTGGATCGAGAATACGATGAGTTTTTCGACGAGGTTAAGAAGTAGAGTGGCATGCGGGCTTGCTTGTAGAAGTGACTCGGACACGAAACGTGCTATCCGGATTTGACAGATGATGGACAAGACCCATACTATGTTCCTACGATGTTACAGTGCTACTGATTCTGCATCACTTCAGAGCTCTTCAATATCGTACTCCTCCAATGCAAATCCCGAAAGCTCATCGTCATCTTTCTCGTATTCTACCTCCTCACCTCCATCTTCCTTCCCTACCGTCTTGGCCCGCCGCATAATCCCCGCTATCGATTGATCGGAGATTCTCGAGCGGTGGGATACCCTCGCCCACCTCTGTTCAACGATCGTCTCCGGTAGAGGAACCTCCACTTGCAGATGAACGGCGCGCCACACCAGCTCTGTAAATCCGCGACACGGCATCTCTGGCTGCGCAGCACTGTGCTGCAACCGGTGGGCTTGGGCGGCGAGACGATGAAAGTCTCCTGGCGTGAAGCGCTGCGAGTAGTGCAACTGCAGACTGTGAAGTGTGATCACTTTGCCCCGCTTGGACATCAGCTCGCGCCAACCAGCATGGGCGGGATAGGTCGTGCAAGCACGAGATCCGCCATGGACGGGTCTGCTGCAGTTATCAGTAGTGCAGGTTAAGACTCGAAACCTGCCTACCCTAAAACAAGATCGTCTACAGCAGTATTGCCCCTATTGATCTGATCTGCCTCGTATACGATGATAGAGGTCGTCCATCCCGGAGCGTCTGAAACAGACAGCAGGAGGAAGAAGTGCTTCAATAGGGTCCCTTCCTGACAGACCCGCACTTGAGTAATGCGCAATTGACTGCCGGGTTTATGGTGCGTGAGGGGACGAAGATCGCGAAAGGAAGGCATATAAGCTTCATTGTCCATCCTGAGTCTGTCGTGTGGACGTTTGAAAGAGATATGTAAGGAAGCGAGCGAGCCGCGTTCCTCCTCTTCAACGACCCGTGACGACTTCGGCGTCTCTAAACGGAAACCCGGCTGCGCGTGAACGTGCACTGGTTCGACTGCGGGCATTCACCTCCTCCAATCAATCCAATCCTGTGACGCATGATCATTACTACATTACACAGATCCCTTCATGACAAGGCCCAGATGCTCCTAATGAAATCCGAAGATGTCGTGCTCCTATCGATGCAAGGGTGCGGCGCTAGGAACTCCGTCGTACAGCCGCGCGAACGAGTTATCGGTCGCACTCTCCACGATGGGTGCGTCTGAAGGATCGTTAATTGACCGACCATCAGCATCATGCTCTGTTCGGTCATCGTCTTCGTTTTCTCCTTCGTCGTCATGGGGAGACAGTAGAGGTGTCTTTGGACCCTCCTCAGATAAATGGGGAATCTTCAGATCGGGAGTTTCGGGCAGCATCGGAAGAACGCTCGTCAGCGTGGCAGATGATAGACTTGCAGTGGTTGGAGGAGATTTGAGCACCACTGTCGCGCGGTAAGACCACATGTAATAGCGATAGTAGTCAAAAGTTCACTCACAATCGCTGTGACTACTGCGACGACGCGAGATAGCATCAAGAAGTGGACCACCCTTCACTACACGGACAATAACGAGAACAATCTGCAGGCCTGTTAGTCACTGCCCTCCCCAGACAGAACGAGAAGTACGCACAAGATCCGCGACAATGAGAACGCCGTATGCAAGCGCAACAATTGGAACTAAAGGTGTTGTGTTGTCAGGGCTAGGTTCGGTGGTGGAGGATAAAGCACACACGTGTCCATCCCGCATCCAAAATTTGGAAGGCAGCATTGTCATCATCAAAGCTTGGCGCAGTATCCAGAATGGCGCTGAGGCAGAGCCCGATACCGATCAGGAGATGAATTGTCAAAGGCACCCACTCCAACACATCTGCGTGTAGGTAAGTAGGCTGCTGAGAGGACCATATTACGAAAACGCACAAACTGGGACTCCAAATAGCTTCTTCAATCGATCTGTTACCGACCACTGGGAGTCGAAGCTCGCTGATCTGAGCGGCTTTAAGCGCTGCAGCTCAATAGGTCGGTCTTCTTCCTCGCGACCATAGATCTCATCAGGTGCTGATTCCTGCTCTTCCGAACCTTGTGTCCGGAACACAGTGAGCAAAGCTGCCAGGATGACGAGCGCTCCCTGCACTACATGAGCGTGAACATTTGAAGGAAGGAAGTGACTCACAGCGCAGGGCGTGAAGTATAGCGACGGCGTCATCAAGTCGTTGCTGTACACATCCACGAAGTAATCGTACCACTCCTCAGCGAGATCCTCTTGGTACTCTAACTGTGTGTCGTTGTTGCTCCAAGAGCGCGGCACATCCGAAAGGTTCGTGTAGGCGTCTTGAGTGAGCTGACTGAATGAGATGTCGTAGGTCTAGTTGACGTATGAGCAATGGGGCGGGGCGAGGAATCGTGCGCTTACCTTAGCGAGTACCATCAAAACTTGTCCACCATACTGCAAGGCATCCACATAGGGATCAAAGTAAGGAATGGAGTGGTTGCCCATTGCGAGGAGGTATTGTTCGTTCAGACGGTTAATCTCATCTAAGAATCCTGGCTGCAGGTCCAGTTTGTGGAACTGTAGGATATCCTCCGGATCGAGTGTAGAGTCGAAAAGCTGGATGTCGGCCGTCTCGCCCGTATTGTTAAGAGCCTGATTGAATATGGGCACCAATACGTTCAGAGCTCCCCCAACGTTCTCGTATACCGCCACGTTCTTCATCGACGAGAGTACCAGCAGAATCACGAAGTGCAGCGGCAGGTGGAGGAAAGCCCATGCGCCTGCAAGCCTGCGGGACTTGAACCGTTCTTCGGGATTGAAGGCGTGGAAGATGAAGTGCCAGATGCCAAAGACGATGACGAGGCAGCAGAAGCATTCGGAGTCTACGTGCAGTTGTCAGCGTCTATTGTGTGCTGAGATTGTATAGCGCATACATGCACTCAATGCATTCCCACCTGCTGCCAACCCGAACCCAGACACAACATCAGCAAGTGTTTTGACGAGCCCTAGCACGCCTTCCGCCAATATGACCAGTGTCAGATCTGCAAACCGTTCCGCCAGTAGCCCTGATGCGGGCGCGATCGCCTTCTTCAGATGTCCAGAGCCGAGCGTGATGGCGACCTCGAGTCCGAGCGCCAGGTAGGCCAACACGATCTTCGCCACAGCATTGGCGGATAGCAGACCGGCGATGATCCAGAATTGGGCACAGATGAGCAGGGTCACGATGGGTATGAGGAACGTCTCAAGGCGCTCTCGACGGTAGCGCTTTTGAGTGACACATGCGACTGCAGGATGGCTTTAGCGATGCACGACGTTAGAGAGAGGGTAGGCGCACTGTACATGTACTGCACCGCGAGTAGGATTCTCGACACCGCATATGCCAGCGCAACGCCCTTGAAACTCCTGCTCCCACCCACTGCCGCGACCGCGTCTATAGTGGTGATGTCTGCTGGGCGGACGACGTAAGACGGGTCAAAGTCTTGCGCGAAGACACCGACGTAGGTGAAGGATGCCAGCTGCATGAGCTTGAACAGTCGGTGGACCCAGTCGTTCGACTGGTAGCGTGCATCGTACAGACATTGGGATGCCCATACCCACCCTACACATGCATGTATCAGCAAAGCGAGTAATAAGGGGTACGGGCAGACGTACAAATGATGATGAAGTAGCTGAAATACTGGAGCACCGACTGCGCGCTCATGATCTGGTGCTTGTCCCCAAACACGCTCAACACGGCCGCGATCGCCAGGTCGTACAGCAGGTCGAGGTATGCTGGGGCTCGCTGAGCTTTTGACAACCACCACGTCTCGCCGGGCTCGTCGCCTCTCCGCGGGCCTTGCTGGATGACGAGAGGGAGCAGCGGGCCCGCGACGGAAACGTGGACTGGACTGGTGATGGTCAGCGCGCTGAGGGCGGAACTTGGCAATGGCGACTCACCGGTCCTTCACTTCCAGGTCCTGCTGCTGCTTGTCTACCTCACTGTACTCCGACGGTACGCCCATGGCGACGGGTATGCTGCGTAGATGCGAAGGGAACGCGAATGCCGGAGGGTATAGCGTGAACGCGGGTTATGGGCGTCAATCGCGTTCGTCTCAGGGAGTGCAAGTCAATTTTGCCTTCCCTCATCGTTTATCTTTTCCAACCGAAGGTGATCACATCGCCGTGACCTGCACTGCCCAGTGTGCTTCTCTTTCTCTCAGTCTCGGAGACCGAGCCTCGTCTCCGTGCGCTCGTGGGACGGTGGCGTAGGCGCCACATATCCGTGCCCCAGCCCAGCAGAATCTGCCATGATCAGCGCTTGATCGGGGCAGTTAGGGGATGGGGCTTAGTCAACGGAGAAGCTGATGCGGGCGGGGAACTGAATACTTTTGCGGGATGGCCGACGCGCCGTCAGCATGACGCATTCTGGTTGGGCGAGGCGCGTGAACCCTGATGGAAGGGTCCGATTTGCACGGCCGGAGAACGCTGAGAACGGCTTGGGCTGTGTGGAGGGAGACGCGTAGGGTGCTCCTGATGATGACCAGCGTTGTTGCTGCTAATGTCTGCTATAATGGGGATTGCGGCTGTAGGCGTCGAAGATGGCGGGGGTTCAAACATAGAGACTGCATTGTGAAGGAAGTTCGCGACCTGCTTGACGGATCCGCATGCAACTGTGTTCCAGACGATTTCACCAACACCTCTTTGTATCACATTAGGAAGGCTCTGGTATAAGAACCTAAGTAAATGCCATCCCCTTCCTATTGTAGCGTTGGTGCCACAGTTTTTGGTGTCATGTAGATGACTTAGCGAGAGAGTAAACACGCAAGCTTCCAAGACCCTCCTCTGCTCCTCTTCCAACAACCTGTCCGAATCTGGGTGAATTTGACTCCCGCCTACAGAATAGCCCAGAAGCGTATTTCCTGGACATGCATCTGTCATTATAACAACACTTCTGGGCGAAAAGGTTTTTTCTGCTTACTGTAGATTCGAGTCTGCTTGATCGTTTGATTGCAAATTTTCCTTGGACGTTTCAACCTCGGCAAACTCCGATTCCTTCTGGCTACCTGGCCCTGCTCTAGTGGCCGATGCCGCAACCTCAACGTAGCGAAGGGCAAGTGGGCGCGCAGACCGGAGGAAAGTCCGCAGGCTCGCGCTCGGCTACCATGTCGCCCTTTTGCTGAAGACTTTGAAGAGGTAGCTGCTCAGCAGGACGGCTCTCTGCGTCGCCCACACGAGGTTGACATGTTTCAGACCAACGGTAGCTCAGAAGAGAGTAGAAGGCAGCTAGGGGTATGTGTTTGAGGAGAAGTCTCCGACAATCGGCTGCCGGTACCGAATTTCGTGCTTGAGCTTCTTTCGCAGATACCAGGAAGTGGAACTCGGAACGGATACCTTTGTTGTGCTCTTGGTTATGGAACTGCGTATGTCCGTGTATGGTTGCTCTCGCGACCAGTATGCTTCTTCCTCATGCCCGTGCGGATAAAATACAAAGGTCTGCGGTTGGCCTGCCGACACGTGTTGCGTAAGTCATCTTCAGGAAGGCAGCAGGTCGTTCCTGAACCTTGATATGACGGACCAGCCCTCTCAGTATCAGAGCGGTCGAGAACACGGGCGACATCATGATGCACATGCGAGATACACGTAAAGAAGTTGCCGCCCATTGATCGGAGAATGGCCGGAAGAGGGCTAGCGCGCGGTTTGAGAAGCCTGGACACGAGGGCTGTTGGACGTTGACAGAGTTCGCGAGATACAGACAGGTCTAACCTTTGTTCTTGTGGGACACTGGCCGCCGCCCATGACAAAAGATGGTCTGCCGCTCGGTGTACCAGATGCGGCAACTTCGTGGCCGAGACAGCGTCCACTCGGTCGGGTGGACGGAGAGACAAAGGGAGGGCCGAAGTGCCCCCGCAAGTTCCATCAACAACTCGGGTTTTAGACCTGCTTAAGCCCGTCGAGCCTAATCGTCAGGGCAGCAAGACGATGTGACGGCGTGGAAAGCTCGGGAGAAGCTGTGAATGAGCGGGTTTAGCGGGCGATTCCGCGGTCCACCCTGACCACGTGCGCCCTGGCCGCGCTGATTGACGCGTGAGCGTTCCTCCGCTTCTCACTGCGGCCAGTCCTCTATCAGCGCACCTCCAGCTTCTTTGCGAGTCTAAGAGCCCGTTCGGTAACGCAATGGTGGATTGAGCAAGAGATAGGGCTGCGCTATCTCGAGCCCTGAGATGGAGCAGGTGCGCGACGCGCTATCTCGAGGGTGCAGGGTGCGCTGTCACCGTTCGACGACCACTACATCTCAGATGTCCGCCACCTCTCAGCATCGACAAAGACAACAGGCAGCTGTTCTTGCCACCGTCAGTGCAGTCTCTGCTGTATGCCAGTACTACGAAAGCCACTATCTCACCAAAACTGTCCGGCACAACTCAGTTCGGAGCGGAGCGCAATGGGTGCATGAGCTTCTGCATGGCCCTTCAAGTCGTATACGCGAGACACTGGGCATGCACCGACACGTCTTCATGAAACTCTGCTGGATGCTCTGTCTACGAGGTGGATTGATGCCCACCCGGCACATTGGTATCATGGAGCAGGTTGCACTATTCCTAGTTGCAGTCCGCCAAGGAGCGTCAAACCGTACACTGCAGGAGTTGTTTCAGAGAAGTGGGGATACCGTCTCTCGGTGCGCATCCTGTGCCTCTGCTTGTCGGACTCAGCACTGACAGGATGCGCAGCCTTTTCAACCGGGTCCTGGCTGCCCTTACATCCCCTGCGATCTATAATGCCTATGTTCATCTGCCGGACAATTTTGTCCCAGAAGGTATTCGACAAGAGCCTCGCTTCTACCCATGGTTCAGAGATTGTCTTGCCGCTATCGATGGGTCTCATATTCCAGCTTACCCGGATGCTGAGGAGAAGGTCCGATTTCGTGACCGGAAGGGGGATGTGAGCATGAATGTGCTCGCAGCCTGCACTTTTGATATGCGGTTCTGCTATGTGATGTCCGGATGGGAAGGGAGTACAGCAGACAGTTCCCTCTTCCAGGATGCGCGTGCCCATGATCTCCTCATTCCGCCGGACAAGTACTATCTAGGTGATGCAGGCTTTCCCAGCTGCGATGCACTGTTGGTGCCATACCGTGGGGTGCGCTACCATCTCCGAGAATGGCATGCTGTACGAAATCGGAGGTGCGCATCCTCATAGCATTGGCGCAGCCTGACTGATTGTGTGCTATCCAGACCGTCCAATTACAAGGAGATCTTCAACTATCGCCATGCTAGTGCTCGCAATGTTATTGAGCGCATCTTTGGTGTCTTCAAGAAGCGGTTCCCAGCAATCAAGCATGGGACAGAGTATCCGACATCAACACAAGCCCGCATTTTTCCAGGCTGCGCAGTCTTGCACAATTTCATTCGAACACATGACCCAGAGGATTGGTCAGAGATTGACAGTGACGAGGAGCAAGAGCTCGAGGATGCGCGAGATGGGGATGTTATGGATTCGGGTAGAAACCAATAACGTTGGTGTACTCTGTGAGTACACCCGAGCTGTTGGCACGAGCCTATTTGAACAACCTTAAGTTGTGTCTGATGTTTGCGAGTGCTGAGGTCGATAGACGTTGACAGTAGAGTAAGGCGCAGAACTTGTGAATTGACAGAGCAAGTTAGAGCCAAAGAGATATAGAGTGAATCAAGGTGAACCGCAAGCTACCCACTGCCCCAAACACCAAGTCCTAGCAGAGGACAGTGTTAGTGGGCTGTAAGGGTGTAAGCAAGGGTGAGGAGAAAAGGGAGAGAGTTGCCAGGTATTTATAGACCTGGGATGGCTGGTGCCAAGCCACTGACCAGCCTTGACTCACCAGCTGCTGAGTCACTCTGAGACACCTGAGTCACGTCTGAGTCGTGGATCAATGACTCAGAGGGAGTCATGGTGAGACTCAGCTGTGATTGGCTGCTGTTGAGTCATGTGGCTGAGCAGATGTCTTACCATCAGGGTCTAGGCCTTTGAGGCACTGGCAAGTGAAACACTCCCTGAAACGCTATCCTACTGGGAAAATACTGCCCAAAAAGGCAGTACCCTACTCATTTCCTCAGGTCAGGAGACCTTTAGTGATGAGTAAGTATAGAACAGAGTGGAAGGAGTCTAGAGTTGAATCTAGTCTCCAAAATACCCATATCCCCAACATCATCCCCCCTACTCATTACTGAAGTACCAAGTCATTGCTTGAATAGGCACCGGAGTGGAATGGGGGTTGCAGGTTGGAATTGCCTACTGGGCGGTGCAGAGCATAGTTGGTTGTCCTTGTTGAGAATACCCTCCAAATCTCCAAGCCTTTCTTCTGAGTGAACACTGCATGATGGTGCAGGACCAGTGCTTCTAATGTAGTCTTCTGGTCTTGCCTCAGAGTGGTGTGGAAGTCCAAACAGGGAATCCCAGATCATCTCCAGAGCAATGTTTGGCAGCTGAGCAGTTTTGTGGAGCACTGATTGTGTGCATCACTGCTGAGATGATTACCAGGCTGTTATAAACCCTTGGAGGTTTCGCACTGGTAATCCAGAGACTGCAATAACAAAGTAGAGTAATTGCTCCAGAGATGATCCATGGCTGAGGCATAGCCGGCTGGTTGCTTGGGAGTATGAGTGGTTCCGACGGTGGGACCAGGTCTGAGGTATGCTGGGTTGGCTGAGAAGTTGGCAAGTTGAAGGTGGGGTAGGAGACAAGGTGTCCAAGTATCCCATACAAGGCATGTACCAGTATGTGTCCTCCAGTGAAATGGTTCGGAAAATACCCTGCGCTGTGCCTGATCATGCACGTGTAGCGGAGGTATTACAATTGCTTCCGTCAGAAGGTAAGTTGGATGATAAGACAGGTCCGAGACATTGTTCGGTCATTGTTATCATCATCCGGATTGTAACAGCTTCTGTCATTTCTCCTGCAATGGCATATGGTATGTTCTCCGTTGGTGGATAGCGGGATTTGAAGTTGATTGTTGCCGTGCAGCAGCTCATGCTCCAGTCCACTGGAAGTGTCGCGACGACATTATCTTGGCCAAAATCCCGCAAGCGCTCTGGCTCCAAATCGTTGTCAAGCGGTTCTTGGAGTTGGGTGAGGTGAAGTTGGAGTTGGATCAGTGCCGGTGTTGCATTATCCAAAACCGGGAGTGCGTGAGGTTGCCCGAGTGGCCAAACTGCTTGTTTTGCTGTCTGGGCGATCATTGGCAAAGCTGCAGTTCGTTTCGCGCTGAGTACCGTGAACCTCAATGTTTGGTTGGCAAACACTGATGGTTCTACAGGTGCATGGCAGGATTGAAGACAACTCCAATTCCTCGCATATGTCGTCAAGTGCCCAAACGTTGGAAGTGTGCTGAGGACATCGATCTTTGGCGTCTTCCGCCTTCGTGGAGCCTGTGGGCCGCTGAGTGCTTTTTGGATGAGGGGGAGGTCGTTTCGGGACGAGAGCGGTGCCAGAGCTGTGTGTTGCAGTGTCGCCAGTGCATTTGGACAAATGGGTTCTCCAAGTGCATGTTCTGTTACTTGGACAAGTACTGCTGCTCCCCACGACTCTGAGCTGCTGAATGTAATTTGTGAAGTTGTCGGAATCCTTTTCAGTTTCTTGAGGGCCATGGAATAACATCCAATTTGTTTTCCAGAGTATTGATTTCTGGTAAGAAATTGGAATCGTCCAAGGTGGCCATATGTGAATTGGTTCCAGTGATCTTGAGTGTGCCGATAAGAGTGTGCCATGACCGTTTGTAGTTACACCGATAGGGAAGGAGAACCGCATTGCTTGTTTAAGCAATCCCTCCAGGAGGAAGGATTTCCCTAGCATGGGTAATCCCCCCAGGCTCGACGATCCCCCCAGAGTCGATGGAGGGAGCTGTCATGCCGGGGATATCCTGGAAGGTTGGTTGCTTTTCCCCAAGGTTGTTGTCTCCAGGATCAGGGGGAGGACTGGCAATGTACCTTCTCCCTCTGGTTTTATCTGGAGCAATTACCAATTGAGTTGTAGCATGCTTCCAAGTCTCATACCCGGGCAGCTCATCATCTTTGGCTAGCCTGTTCAGCTCCTTTTGTACGAGCTGTCGAAGGCTGTTTGAGGATTCCAAGCCACCAAGGGCACCATTCATGAGAGCTTCTTCATGGTACTTGATAGCATTCTGTAGCTCCAAGTAGGTGCCAAGACGAGAGGTGTCAATGATGGTCCTCCAGAAGGCTGGTGCTGCATTCATCACTTCAAGGATAATCTCAGAATCACTAAGAGTAAACACAAGAGTAAGGAGTTCAACCTTCCGATTAAAGTAATCCGAAGGTGTTTCCTTTCTATTGTCTTCATCTCTGTAGGATGCACGTATTGCACGTCCTTTCTGATGATCAAGCCAAGCTCGGTTCATGAAGTGTTCTTGAATGTAGCGCCTAAGCATGGTCCAGCTTGCCGATGCCATGTCCCTCACGGAAGGAGGCATTGTATAGAACCAATCTCTGGCACGATCCTTCAGCCTATCAGGAACAACGTCACCCAACTGTTCTTCAATCAGCTTGCTTCGTCGTGCAAGGCGATCAATGGACTGGATCCATCGGGACAGAGTATCTGGGTCTCCATCCCAAGTTTCCACTAGATCGGGCTTTAGCTTGCGATCAAAGTGTTCAGGGTTCAGTCTGAAGGGTTTAGGCTGTGTCATTCCTGATGGATCAGGAGGGTCGGGAGGGCCACCAGGGGGGCCACCACCATATGGTCCAGGAGGACCGCCAGGTGGGCCGCCATGATATGGTCTAGAAGGTCCAGAGGGTCCATTGCCAGGAGGTCCTCCATCGGGAGGTCCAGAGTCTGGGGGGCCGGGGGGGCCGGCAGGATTACCAGAGTATTCAAAGGGGGCACTCAGTCCAGCACGTCCGTTATCTTCTGATTTTCTGGTCAAAGCAGGGTTTCCAGAAAATAGCGGGGCACTCGGATAGGTTCCCAGCCCAGAATAGGCTGGCTGTCCGGCCGGGTTTGGTGCAGAGGAAGGCGCGGTAGCGACTTGCGGTGAGCGGGCTGGATATGCATGCTCATATACATCTTGCCCCATGAAGTGGGCAGATGCAGGGCGATACCTAGCAGCATAGTCCGGTGTCACGCTCAGTTGCTGATACAAGTTGCCCACCTGGGGAGGTGCAGGTAAGTAACTTGCATGCTCCAGTGCAGCTTCCCGAGCAGGAGAGGGTGGCAGAACAGGCTTCATCTCTGCCAGAGCAGAGAAAGTCAACTGCCGAGGGGGTTCAGATTGCCTCAGGCGACTTGTCATATGAGGGGGCAGATCCCGAGTGGGGGTGGCAATGGGATCTACTAAAACCAGTGCCCTAGGAGTTGACTGTATAGGAGTAATAGGAACACGGCCGGAACCCGGATGTTCCAATAACTCATGTATTGCAGTCAAGAAGACTTCACTCTGATGCCGAAAGGTCACAGCGGCAGCTGCAAACGTTTCTGCATCAAGTATGAGAGCCGGGTTGTTGGTTTCTCCCCAGAATGGCAGGTACGGCATAGGCAATCCTTTACTGGCAAACAGGTTCCGGTATGCATTACGCCAACCTCGCATTGAGGTTTGCACTCTGGCAAATTGAGTGGGATCAATGTACCAGAGCAATACACCCTCCACATTTGGAACAGTAGGGGAGGTGGTAGGTTGTACAAGTTCAGACACTGCATTAAGAGAGGGACCGAATTTACGGTAGCCCGCTTCCGGCATTGTCTGAGCCTCATAGTCTTCCCTTGACGTAAAGTCAAAGAGAGAATACCCATGCCTTAGCAAAGCCCTGTGCTCCTCCACATCTGAGCCCGCAAGGCGATAGCAAGGTCCGGTAAGGACCTGGAGGTGGGAGAGCCATTCCCGAGTTATTCTATCCAAGTCAGATTCTTCTGTGCCCGTTACGGAAGGCCTTGCAGCCACCTGGGGCATAGGAGAATTCTCAGTGGATTGAATGACAGAGGGAGTAAGCTCAGGAGTAGTGGTAGATGCATAAGAGCATTCAGGAATAGGAGTAGCAGAGCGAGTAGGCATATTGAATATTTTTGTTGTTTTTGGTGTTTGGTGAAGTTGAGAATATCAAGTCGAGAGAGAGATCGGAAACAAACAAAAGGACAACAAGGAAGGTAATAGGCTCCAGGTAGTTGGCACCAATGTTATGGATTTGGGTAGAAACCAATAACGTTGGTGTACTCTGTGAGTACACCCGAGCTGTTGGCACGAGCCTATTTGAACAACCTTAAGTTGTGTCTGATGTTTGC
>KV417301.1:24635-50267 GCA_001630345.1 Calocera viscosa TUFC12733 | reverse complement strand
TCAGGTCAGGAGACCTTTAGTGATGAGTAAGTATAGAACAGAGTGGAAGGAGTCTAGAGTTGAATCTAGTCTCCAAAATACCCATATCCCCAACAGGGGAAGGTGAATTGGGCTCCGGTCATATTATCCGGACAGCAGAGACACAGCGTGCTAATGCACGACGAGATAGAATTGCAAAGGCTATGTGGGAAGACTATCAGATGTACTCGCGGTAGTGAAAGAAGATTGCGCGCTAGTGTCAAAATTTGCAGGTACCGGAGATGAGCTCCATGCACTTGTGAAAAGTGCAGCCTGCTGTGCTTGCTCGCTCATCCGCGCATCCTGCTTTCGAAGTTGCCTCTGGAGCCATTGAGACCGCAGATTTGGGTCAGAAAATCCGAGGTAGCTGTCGCCCAGCCGTGGGTTGTCGACAAAAAGATCAATTGCTGTGAGCCGGTCTTCGTCCGAAATCCCTGGCTCTTTCTCCAGCATATGGATGGCATTGGTGTGCCGGACCGGGGAGCCTTCCTGACCAGCTGGTGGTGGACCTGCTTGCATAGCTTCACTGAGCCCACGGACAGCATCAGCAACTGCCATGAGGCCATGGGCACCGGACATGCGAGTGCGCTTTCTGGGTGCAGGAGTTTGTGAGGCTGCGCGCTTCTTGCCCGCATGCTTCCTTGGTGCTGGTGTCCCCAGCGCATCCTCTTCATCTTCATTATCGTCTTCATCATCAGGCTGCGCAACCTCAACAATCTCATCGGCATCCTCGCCCTCTTCATCTGCCACCTCTCCGTCATTCTCATTGTCAAATTCATCCAATGTCTGCGCAGCCTGCTGGCGTCCTTTTGGAATGCGGACAACTCGATCACCACGGGCCACTATCGGCTCGCAAAGTGGTGTAAGCTTGTCATACAGTGGAAAGGGCTTGATGCGGAATGGACGTGCATCAGGATGCGCCTACATGGTTGTCAGAACCGACTCTGTATTTGTGCGCAGGCTGCGCACCTTCAGATACTCCGTCCAAACCTCATCTTTCGCATAGACCATCTGCGTCTCCTCAATCCACCCAAAGCCTGAGAGCTGTCGCATATCACGGACTATGCACCACTGCTTCTTGAGACGGTCCCATCTGGAATACATGTGTCCGGTTTCTTTTCGTTCATCTGGAGCTTGCGGAAAAAGTGTTGCAAAGCGGTCAACACAGATCTGCCATACAGTCTTCTTCCAGCCATTATCGGACCGGTTGCCATTTGCGGCCTCTTCATTCAGGATGTCGACGAGTTCTTCCTCTTCTGCTGCAGACCATTTCCGGGTCTTCTGCTTTGGAACAGTTGTCTTCTTCGACATTGCAAGGATGCGCTTCAAAAGATGGAGATGGGACAAAAAGATACAGCTCGGAGCTCTATCTGAAAATCTGCTCTATCTCATGAGATGCGCCTCCGCCATCTTTCTCATATCCAGCAGTCGAACAGCACCCACACCCTGAAAGATGGTGCATCCTCCATCTCGTCAGATTTTGCTCAGATAGAGCATTTCACGCGGCTACCGAACGGGCTCTAAACCCGTGATGGAGAACAATACGACCCCTCTGTCCGTCTTCTGCACTCGCCCTTCCTCCCCTATCCCCCTCCAAAACAGGCCCTAGAGCGGCGATATGGCGCAGATTGTTGTCATAGCACTGTCTGATCAGGAGGGGGAACCATGCGCCCGCCCTCGGCGCCCCGAGAGGAGCGTGCTTAGAGCGGCAACAAGGTCGTTCGCTGTCCTAGCGCGCTCAGGCCCAAAATCGAACGGGCCCGAAGACGCCACCACTCAGCACCGGCACACGGGTTTCGACATCCTAGCTGAGACGTATATAATGCGGGGGTAAGGCCACCGCTGGCATGCCCTGCTCACCCCTCGTCGTGTCTCTCCTGTCTCCTCCTCACCTCGCCCTCTGCCCCGGCACACGCACTTAGCGCTCCCTTATCTCCGCCCACCTGTCAAACAACCATTCCGTAACTCTGCCACACCATGGGTGCCGCCCAATCCAATCCCATCACTCCCCAAATCTCGGCGCCTTTCTCCGACGCCCACCCATACATCCTCAGCGTTCCTGTCTCAAACCTGCCGCTCGGCTGTGCGTGTGCGTCGACAGACTTCCTCAAGGCATGTCTTCAGGATCCGGCATCCGAGGACGCATACCTGACGAAATGCGAGTACAACATGAGCGGGGACCTGAATGGTCACCATTGGCTCGTCCTATGGTTTTCGGGGCCGGAAGACGACGAGCCGGTTGCCATGGTCGTGTGGGATGCGGACCATGACGCAGAGGCGAAGCAAAAGGGGTTGAGGTCCGCGCTCGTCTACCCATCCTTCCTCCATATATGCTAATGTCCCCTTCAGAATGTGGGCTGAGCTGTTCACGCCTATGCTTGACCCGCGCCAATCCTACCTGAAGACGCGTAAAGCCGTCACTACAGTCGCATCTCAACCATACGACTACGACGGCGTCGACAACGGGATCTCGCTGCTCGAGTTCGCCTACCTGGCGCTAACAGTGCAGCGGCTTTACCCGTCGCTGACCCCGCCAGGCCTGCCCTGCCGGTGGATGGCCCACGTCATGTTCCGCGCGATTCCGGCATTGCTGGATCAGCCGCTCCCCGCGGCGTACATCGGGCGGATCAAGGGCGTCGACGAGGGGCAGGTCAACATTGTCGTGGGAGAGACGCGCAAGGCGCTCGCGGCCCACCAGCCGAGAGGGCCCATCGACAGGATCGAGTGCGGCGCGACCGTGGAGAAGAAGGTTAGGGAGAGGGTTACCCTCATTGGACTTAGCAGCAGCAGGCAAAGAGGCTTTTAGCGCCGCGCTTCGCTGAGCGGCAGGAGCTGAACGTTTCTACTACACTTTTCTCTACCCTCCCTTCTACACTCTTGCATGAGGTTGTAACAAAATTTCGCATTTATCGAATTGGGCTCCGGTCTAGCATTTTATACACTGCACATTGCAATAATAGGACTCCCGCAGGGACGTGCGGTTCATCGTCTCATTATAAGGGGCTGTGCTAGGGGACTGACAACTTTCTTTCGCCTGCGCCTACCTCATTCACCCCTCACAACTGCACTTTCAATGGCCGTAGCAGGTCCTTCCAACTCAGCGATCCTCGGCCATTCCCGCTCAGTATGGGAAGCGAAGAAGCGGCAAAAGAAAGAGCAAGTGCAGGAGGTGGTGTTCGACGATACCGCTCGGCAGTACGCGTCCCGTGTAGTTCTCTGTGCCCGCGATCTGACCTTGCCTCGTTCGTGCGTACAGTGACTTCCTCACGGGCTTCCATAAGCGCAAGCTGGCGAAGCACCAGGATAAGGTGGCTAGGGCCAAAGAGCGGGAGCATCTGCAGAGGCTGCAGGACCGGGCTGATGTACGCTCCGCCTACCTCACACATGCCCGCTTGACTGATGAATCGCATTAGAAGCGTAAACTGCTCCGTGAAAAAGCGGTCGAAAACGCAAAGCAGGTCGAGGCTGTACTAGGAGGGGAGGCTGCTGCTATGCTAGAGGATGCGCCTGAGCCTGGGGGGAAGGAGGAGGAGGAGGAGTACTCTGGAGACGAGCAGTTCGCGACTGTGACCCTCATCGAGGACTTCGACCCGTCGGCCGACCTGTATCCACCCACGCACCCACCAGCCGACCCTGCAGATGCTGCTGACGAAACCCCCAAGCCGCCTCGGAAGCCTCCCCTGAAGCCCGCATCGTCCAAGGTCAAAGCTGTGGCGGGCAAGGAGGACAAGGAGCGCAAGTGTCGATATGAGAGCAAGGCGGGGCGAAAGACGGCGAAGACGAAGGAACGGAGTCGTAGGCGGGAGAAGGCGGGGACGTCGGGGACGTCGGTGAATGACAAAGCGGGCAGGAAGGGGAAGGCGAAGAGGCGGTAGTCGGAGGGATTGCTTTCGAATCGCCCTCGACCGATGCTGCGACCTGGTGCAGCATCAGCCCTGCAGCGCTATGCGGCCGCATACGACGCTACCCGGCGTCCTCCATATCCTTCTACCGTTTCAATGCTTTCACCTCGATGCTGTATCATCCGACTGCATTCACGCCTGCCGCGGGTCTGGCCCTGACATGTCAGCTTACGTCTCTTCTCGGCTTCGATGTCTCTAATGAACACATATATCCTTGACTCTCATTCTCGACGCACCTGCGGCCATTCAACGGACTTTAGCGCGAACCGGATCGTGCCGCCGGTATCGTACCGCGGTGATAACGAGCGACTTTCGTCCGCAATACAATGGACCTCGGCCCTCCGCCGCTTTCCTGCTCAAATTCAACCGGAACACTCAATTGCTCACGCAATTGTCGCATTTCGCCTTTCACCCTCTTGCCTTGCTTCCAAATTCTAATTTCGGGTGTAACAAGAGTGACGTGATGTATCCCGGAAGCGGTACAGCCGAATATCAACCCTGGACCCGCTTACGGAACAATACAAAGATCGCCCGACGTCGATATATCCGTGGAAGGCACGCCTCTTTGTATTGCCCCGTATCACCCAAGGTTTTCAAACGTTCAGCTCAAAGTCCATCACCGACCTGAGAAGACCGACCGAGTGGCGCCGTGCGGCTTACAAATTTGATGACTGTTTTCCATCAACTTCCAGTAACGCCACACTCGAATGTTGGCGCCCAATCAAGGCCGTTCATCGGTATAGGTTCGAAAATATCTTACCAGCTATTTCGATCTCGCGATCAACAACGGGGGTGCTCGTATTCCACATTTGCCTGCTCCGTCGATTGTATGCGTTCCCTCGGAATCTCTGTGCACTGCCATGACCATGCGGCACGGTTCATCTTCTCAGCGTCTCGGTGCTTTGGACAACTCAGAGAATGACTCTCCACATGTCGACACAATGCATAATGGCGGACTTATGGGAGACTGAGTTACTCCCCCTTGTTGAGCACACCAACCCTCTCAGCTTGACGACGTCCAGAAAGTGCGCCCAGCATGTCAACCAAAGTATCTGAACTCTCTAATGTCGACCTGTACCACATATTGGATCCGATTTCTGTGAAGAAAGGAGAGTTCACCAACTGGGCCGAAACGTATTCCTGCCGGCCATTGTCTATATTCGAACCTCAAACCGAGTTCCAGTGCCAGTGCGTTGTGGAGCTCGCAAAGAGAGAGGGGAAGCGTTTGCGCGTCGCAGGATCCGGGCATAGCCCTAGTAATCTTGCCTGCACCGGCGGGTTTATGATCAAGACGGATAGGCTAAACCAAGTGTTGGAGGTACGCAGAGCATTTCGTGATGCTCCCGTTCCCACCTTTAACACATATCGCGCAGATCAATGCGGTAGAGAAATGGGTAAACGTGCAAGCTGGTATCAAGCTTCACGAAGTCCATCAAGCCCTTGGCCGGCACGGTCTGGCGATGAGCAATGTCGGATCAATATCTGAGCAAGCGATTGCTGGCATTATCGCAACGGCGAGCCATGGAACCGGATGGGACTTTCCTCCCATGTCATCAAGCGTCCTGGAACTTGAGCTGCTTATCGCTGATGGATCTCGGGTCATCTGTTCCAACGAAGAGCACATCGACCTCTTCAAAGCCACCTTATGCGGCCTCGGTGCTACCGGTATCATCCTCCGCGTCAAGATTCAAGTCGAGAAGGCATTTTGTCTGGCCGAGAGAAAGGAGGCCGTCCCCTTTGATTCCGTGATCGACCACCTCGATGATATTGCGCAGTCGGGCGAGCATGTACGGATTTGGTGGTATGCACAAGCGGACGAGATGCATGTCATGAGGGCAGATCATACGAAGGAGGTGGGCAATGTCACCTCTCATCAAATGATCGGCTTATAAACGATCATTCAAGGCCGCACATCCAATCAAAAGCAGTGTCTTTTGGGATCGACTTGTTGGATTTCACTTGATCCAGTTCCTGCTGTGCCTTGGACTGTATATTCCATCCATTCTGCCCTCGGTCGCCCGCTTTTCTTGCTGGCTACGACGACCTCACGGTACAACCATCGACGACAGCTGGAAAATCTTCAACCTAGATGTCTTTGTGCGTAGTTCAAGGGTACGAATCGAATCATCGAGTACTCATCGTTCTTCCAGATTAAGCAATACACCGCAGAATGGGCAGTCCCCCACACCAATGCCAAGGAATGCATCAACGCGCTTCGAGACTGGCTAGCACAAGAACATGCCAACCCTCGGGGTCTGCGGCCCCACTTCCCTCTTGAGATTCGTTGGAGCGATGGTGATGACATTTGGCTGAGCCCATCGTATGGACGGAAGACGTGCTGGATTGGAATTATTCAGTTCAAGTGAGCCGGGCAAGCCCGTCTGTGGGCATACCGTATCATTCTAAACTTTTGTGCTAGACCCTACGGCTTTGACGTGCCCTGGAAGGACCTGTTCGAGAAATTCGATAGCATCATGTCATCATACGGGGGTCGACCGCATTGGGCCAAGACGCACCCCTTCTATCCTCCTGAACTTCGAGCATCGTATCCTCATTTCGATGACTTCGTCCGCCTGCTGAAGGATGTAGATCCAAATGGTCTTTTCAGAAACGACTATGTGGACAGACATATCTTCGGTGGCGGCACTAAAGGTGACTCTCTTGGCGTTTCCACCGCTGGCATGGCCTAAAGTTACATTTGACGGAACTGTATATTGATGAAAATGAATAGCTTGTTGCTCACCCCTTGATCCCCATCGTGACAGCCGACAGTGGGGACCAAACACTTTCGGAAGCTTGGAATGTGACTTGCTAGACGGCCGTCGTTCTCACCAGTAGCAAGACACAATCTGACGATCAATATTCCTCTAAGCACACTATATTACAATTGCCTTATCTTCCTTCTCAACCTCGTCGACTCTTTCTCCGCTGGAATGGGGAAGTGTGATCGCAGTGATAGCAGCGGCCGTGAGGTCCTGAACAGCCTTCTCACCGTCGAACAGTGCCGCTGTTTGCTCAAGGGTGCGGTTCTTGGTCTCAATGCAGAAGAAATACATGAACCCGAATTCGAAAACGAGGAAGCAGTCGTACACAATGTAGTCTTTGGGGAGATTAGCTGGCATCGTCCGAAGAGTACGGCTGTAACTCACATTTCCAACCAAGTGCAGCCAGGGCAATAGGATTAACGAATTGATTGAATATCAGCGCCAGCGCCAAGGAAAAGCTAAACACTGTGAATCCTTTGGCTCGCAGAGAATACGGCAGTATTTCGATTGTGTAGGGAACGGTGAGAGGGGTGAATGCGAGACAGAAAGTGCCGAAGAAGAGGACTGAACATCACGTCAGGTCAGGGACATGCTTTGCAAGCACCGGAATACACTTACAGATGAAGGCGATCACGGCATCACCCGCAGCGCTGTTTCCGGTGATAGCATAGCGAGCGGAGCAAACCGTGAGTAAGCTGAAAAATATCAGCATGCCTCCGCTGGACGTCAGGAAGAGCACGCGGCGGCCAGCTTTGTCCACCAGAGCAGAAGCAACGAGACAAACGGCCAGATTGAATATCTGTAGGGCACCGTTGATCAATGTTTGCGTAGTCGTTGACGTAATTCCGATTGTGTCGAACACGAGGTTGAGATAGTAGGTGACCAGACCATTGCCAGACCATTGCGAGAAGAAGGCCAATGCGATGATCATACGCAGGCGACGCCTATTCCCGGGTGTGGCGATAAGAGTGCTCCAACCAGTTGTTTCCGCCGCTTTCCGATCGAGCTCTATGGCCTTTCGGATCTCGTTATACTCGTACCTAACGAGTGCATTCTCATCATCTCCATTGCCATGGTAGTACGCCAGAATTTTCAAAGCGGCGGCTTCTCTATTGAACAGTCAGCAGCGACGATGGAGGTTCACACCGAGCCCCTTACTTTCCCTTGGAGATAAGCCATCGTGGAGATTCTGGACAAAGCCAAATGAGAGTGACATGCAATAAGGACGGAGCTCCTTGCAGAATCGATGGGATTCTCCAAGCCCATTGGTTCGGAATTCGAAAGGTCCCGAATGTTGTCCACGCGGCGACGATGGCACCGGAATACCAAAGAGAATTGTATGCGGATACAATTGGGGCACGTTGAGAAGGATAGGCGAGTTCAGCGATTAGAAGCGGAGATGCGCTTGTAGCAAAGGCCAGACCGAAGCCAAAGAGAAAACGTGCGCCGATGAACATGCTGGAGTTGGAGGAAGCGGTCTGCACGGCAGTACCGCTTATCATGAGGAAGGCCCCGACTGCAATAGCGATGCGTCTACCGAAACCGTCGATGATATATGGTGTGATAGGAGTTGCACAGAGCATGCCGATGTTGCGGATGGCGGTGAGAAGGCCCAGCTTCGCGCTGGAAGGATCACCCATGGTTGTTCTCCATTGGTCCAGCACTTGAAGATTATCTGCAAGTCCGTGTGCGTCAGCGGTTCCACGACAGAGTAACCTCACAGGACGAACTCATCATTGAGCCATCGTAGCCGTTGGCATACGATGTCATTAGCAGAAGCAATCTGCTCCGACATTCATCCTTCCTGTCTGCGGTAAGGAAGGGACGCGACTTACAACCATGTATTGAGAAGGCAAAGACGACTATTCCTCCACCAGGGTCTTTTGTCAAGTAGGTCGGCGATGTCAAGCTCTCGGACGGTTTTGACAGACTCGTTGGGGGACATGCTGGGGTGGTGAAGGAACGCGGGGAGTGACCTTGCGTTTCAGCTTGTTAGACCCTCAGACTTAAAGGATCCAAGAGTATCCCGGTCAACCGAGAGCACTTTCGAGTTAGTCAACACATCATCTTCAGCCTCTGCGGAGCACATGTCGGCACAAGCCATCGAGACCAATACACGTTTTGCGTTCAGCGCACATATTCATCCTTCAAAACGGGCAGTGGTGGTGATAGGCGATGCATCCTTCCAATAGGAATCTTCAGTCCGAGCCACGCTTACCACGTTGGACCAGTTAAGTGGGGAGTTAGTCAGGCTGTTACGGCGCGTCTTCGAGGAATGATGGGCGGAAGAAGCTCTGGACTAAGTTCGCCTTGTCGGCTTGGATACGCTGATACCGAGGAGAAGAACACACCCAGAATTAAGAGCCTCGGAGCAAGATTCAACTTGGGCACCATCAAGCAGCTTCAGCGGAAGGCATGAAATGGGTAGTCGAAAGTGCACATGATCGGCGATGCCCGTCGCCGTTGTGGTTATTTCCGGTTGGTCGGCAGGGCAAGTATTATTAGGAAGTCAGTACCGCATCAATCACATGGCGAGTCTCGTAAGTCGCCATCGGGGGGATCCGTCGCTGCAAGGCTTCTTCAATTTGATTGATGACGCACAGCCAGCGATAAGTCGACTCGGTACAGCAATGGAATCCCGGACCGCCTCGGGGTGGACCCGAGGGGTATTTACATGCCAACGCTTGCACGAACGTCACTAGAATGCAGTTCCAGAGAAGAGCGGCGCGGCCCGTGTCCATGATGAGCTGGCCATTGAACGGCTTGAGCGACCATATGCAAATTCGGCGCCGGTTGGTGTGACGTGCGGTTCTGCACAAACGCGCACAAAGCCGCGCTTCGGCGATGATGACGAAGCTTCCGTTCTGCTTAGTCATCCACTTTGGCTTCCGGCCAGGTCCCAGGCACGCGTCTTCTGCTGGCATGTGCAGTCGTAGCCACATCACATACACACATATAAATAAATATTTAATTTCGAGCCAGGTAGAAGAAAACCTTCCCGCCGGCCTGCGCATAGAAGGGTACGGATCACATGCAGTGGCGTTCGAGGATGGAAAAGGAAAGAACAGAACCGCAGCCCCTTATGTAATACCTAATCGTAAGCACCATCAAACACTTTACCGTTCTTGACTACAATCCTCAATCCATCAAAGCTGGGCCTGATCCAGGAGCCCGGCTGCGGAACGATCCAATTCAGCATTTCTTGGCAGCGTTGCTTCTCCCCGGGGTCGCCCTTCCACCCTTTCAATGTCGTTTCGCCTTCGGAAACGGCTTTGCAAACGCGGACCCAGCCCTCGTGGCTTATCCACTCCTGGAGGCCACACATGAAACCGGTCAAATACGTCCTTTTGCATCCTAGGGCGCGGGCTGCCGCGACAGCTTGTTCGATGCCGAAGTGGGAAGGATGCTGCGTGGGGCGCAGGCAGTCGACGACTGCGACCTGTGGCTTGCGCGATTCCGAGAGGCATGCGAGATAGTCGAGGGTGTACGATGGGATTTCCGACGCATCGGAAATATATAAGAAGTTGGGCAGCAAAAAGCCAAAGGAGAGATAGGGTGTGACCGGTGCCTTCATAGGAGCCGTAAAGTGCGCCTGGGTGAGCGTTGGAAAAGGCAAAGAGCCAAAGCTCTGGTACGAGGACGATCTGGAGATGTTCGGAGTGTTGACCGCCGAAAGCGGAGGAGACAGCGGTGGGGAGATCATGCCGCTAACTGGTCCGAAGTATCGTCCGTGGTGGACCAGAATGGGGGTCATGATGATACCGCAGATATCAAAGTCGTTGTACTCTTGTATGATGTGCCACTGAAACTCGGGCACCTGCAAAGCAATAATCAGGACTGCTACTACAGGGAGCATAGAGAACTCACTGCTCCACCACCGGTTGCCATACCCTTGTCCACTAAGTAAGGAAACGTGCGTTGGACTTCCTCAAATGTGCGCTGGGAGAGATAAATGTCGATGCTGTCTTGGATCGCTCCTTGGAGAGTCCAGCACCGCAAATCATCGAGCCCATTCATTGCTGTAAAGCTTGAGCAGAATTCTGGGACGGGATGGTAGCTGACTCACCATCAGCGTGGGCATGGGTGAGAATGAGGCCGTCAATTCGATTCAAGCCGTATTTGGGGAACCACTCCAGAGCGGCTCCTACAAAGGATTTGCCGGCGTCAATAACGACAACTCTGACAAGTGCGAATCAGTATGCAGTGGGTGCAGCGGTGTAGAACGGCTGACATTTCCTTTCTACCATCCCGAACGCGAAGGATGGCACCGGTGTTTCGCCTGCGATTTTTGATTGCCTCGTGGGGATTTGGTGCACTTCCGGAATTGGCCGCCAGATAGCAGGTCATGCACCGCGCGGCCCCAGGAGGCGCGACCAAGCAGGCGATGTTGGGTAAACAGGAAGAGTTCCCTGTGCCATGAAAAATGAGCTCGGTGGACATGTTGTGAGAGGACGTCTGTGACTGGTATCCTGGGGCCTTCAACTACCACGAAACCACGGTAACTCACAGAGCTTTATCAACCTGGGGCCCCTCGTTCGCTATCGCCGGATACCCCCAGCCCCTTTACCTCATTAAGCACCATGACGATTGCAGTCTATTGATGTTCCTCTTTTAGAAGATGAGACTAAGCAATCTGGTCAGACTCAACGGCTGGAGATGGAATCAGCGCTGGATGTTGAGAAGTCCAAGGAATATGGGTCAGACCTTGGCACGATGTGGTCATGAGAAATCAAATTACACGGAAGAAGCAGTGATCGGTCGGCGGCAAACATATCCGACCACCGGTTAAGTTGAGGAAATGACCTCCGTAGGGCCAGATCGGAAGGCCCGTTGAGCCTACGACTTCCCCAAATCGAAGCGTGGTACAGGAGACCATACAGTTGCCGACGGTTTGAGCTGATAATCATCAGACCGGTTTAGCGAAGGCGCTGCGGGAGTCTACAATTTTCTCTTTTTCCTTAGATGAATGAACGAGTAGTGGAGCACACCTAGCAATGACTGCGCTTACACTAGTCAGACGTTGGAGCGCATATCCTCGGAGGCCTTTCGGGCTGATTCTTATTAAGGAAAATAGGGCAGCCAGGGTGCAGTGCTTCGCCGCTGACAAATGGTGATGGACGAGAAGCAAGAAGGCCATTTGCTTCCGTTCGGGCACCCGGCAAGGATACGCACACAAAGGCACATGGCCCGAACTGTATATAGCCTCCTGATTCAGACAATCAACTGCGCCATCCCCTACCCGAGAACGCGACTGCTCAGGAGGTCTCAAACTGGACGCCAACTCGGCATAAGGTTCTAATACAAAGTGCTTGAAATGGTTGTGCAGCAGGGATCAGTTTTTCCGGGCATCATCAAACCCGCACCGCAGCCAGCAAATGTCGATCAATGTCGATCGGACCCGCGCTCGCCGCGATAGTTGTCGGACCCATGCTCGCGCGTTGAATAGCATCGTATCGTTGCAGGATGGGAAAGAAGATTACACGCATGTCCAGCAATATGTTCGAACCGGAATTCAAGTTTGATATTTGCTGACAAGTCTCTCACGACAGCGATTCCCACGACGGATGGACGGGGTATGTCCGCGCCGGCCGACAAATGGTCCAGCCTGCTTGACCAATCCCTGCTTGGACCGGGTATATTACCCTCTGGTGGAAGCCCGACACCCCAGCTCCATTCGTTCTCACCGCTCTCCTCTTCTAAAGACTTGCCATGGGCGACCTTCCTGCTGAAAATTGTCATGGGCACTTTGTATTTTTCTCGTGGTTGGGATGGGGTACGTATGCCACATCGGATGATTCATCGCGACTGAACTGAATACAGGGCATATACGAGCTGAAAGCGCGTTCGCTGTTACGGTAGCTCGCAAGTTTCCGCACCTGACGATAAGTGAGGCATTTATATTTGGAAGTGAACCAGTCCCTGACGGACTCCAGCTCGTATCACGCAGATTACGTACACGGAGAAGATCAAGAGTGAACTGTATCGTCAGTGCTCCGAGGAGGAGCGGGAGATCATTCTTCCCCGTATTCGTGTGGTCGGCCTCGGAAAACCACTGCAGCATGGACCCTCGCACGAGCAGCACATAGAAATGATGAAACCAGACAACTTCGGAGGCCGGATCGGAGGCATCCTTGAATGCATCATGGGCGACAAAGAATTCATGGACGACACCAGTGCCACGTTTTCCCCGGTCGGCCGAACCCCAGGGCTGATGATCAGCGACATTCTGATGGGAGAGGTCGTTATGCCCGCGATGGAGAAGTACAAGGTTCCCGCGATGGTTTGGTTCTTTGGTTCGTGCGCAGCGTCGCTGACACGCTTCATCGCCCCCCGCGCATATGGGGGGCAGATGGAATGGGAGGGCGAAGTCGAGGCTGCCTTCGCAAACCCCGACATCAGGCAGGATCGCTCTATCACCGACATTGCGTACGAGGTGAGTGGTTCGGCGTTCCGGATACCCGGGATGCTAATCGCATAACCTCCAGTATGCCGAGCACACTCCGCACTGGGGTGACATCGTCCATGTCCGCGGGCTGGAAGACACCTATCAGTGGGAGAATCATCCTCAGAAACTGTGGTCTCACACCACTTGGGACCTGCGCCGGACGCTGGTCAGGCTGTACCACTCCGTGCAAGGCATCATCGTTCGCACCACCAGGGAGCTGGTATGCTGGTTTCTAGCGTACGCCTCTTTCCCACTCACCGCCTGCCTAGGAACCCGACGGTCTCGCCGGGCTCGAAGAGTTCTACTGCGCGAACAATGACCGCGTGGTCGTCGCCACGGGGCCCCTCCTGCCTGCGCACTACTTCGAGCTACCGACACAGCACGTGCAGTCCTTTTCCGGACTGGAAGTCTCCTACCTTCCCACCTCCGGCTCCGCACAAGCCGAAAAAGACCCCTGTCTGACCTACCTCGACGTGGCCGTTAGGGAGCACGGTCCGCAGTGCGCACTGTTCATCTCCTTCGGTACGATCCACACGCCGTCCGTGCCGCGGGAGTACCTGGAGATGCTGCTTGACCTTTTGCTCACGCTCGAGCCGCCCCTGCCGTTCGTCCTGTCGATGGCTTCACCGGAGCCGATGGACACCCTCCTCCCCCCCTCGCTGCTGGAGCGTATCGACGCCTCCGGCCGGGGGGTGGTAGTGGGGTGGGCGCCGCAGCAGGCCATCTTCGCCCACCCTGCGCTGGGATGGGTACTCACCCACGGCGGGGGGAACACTTCGCTCGAAGCGCTGGGCAAGGGCTTGCCTATGATCTGCTGGCCGCTGTGGGGTGACCAGCCTGTGAATTCGCTCTGGGTCAGCAGGACGCTGGACGCGGGGTTCGAGTTGCTCGAAGTGCGCACTGCGGGCGTTGGGAGGAGGGCGCTCAGGAGGGGCGAAGAGGGGAAAGTGATTGATGGAGGTGTGGAGGCGGTCAGGGAGGAGATGCGCGAGGTGCTCGCGATGTGCAGGGGGGAGGAGGGGGAGAGGAAGAGGAGGAACGCCCTTCGCGCTAGGGAGCTGCTTGTAAGGAGCGTCGAGAAGGGCGGGGATGTGGATGTGGAGCTGGAGAAGCTTGCAAAGTTCTTCTAGTTGCCCTCCTTGTTATGCGAATGCTGCTTTCCTAGATAATTACTTTCCGCTAGAGGTGAATTGTTCGTTAGACGTTAGACATAAAGGTTATCGATACAGTTTATTCTTGTGCCTCGCCCGTGCCCCAATCAGCCCCGGTCCACAGCGTCCCGTCAACCCGCCGTACCTTGCTCTCAGCTCATCAGGTCCTTCCCCGCACATCCCAACATCCCCTCCGGGATCCGCTCACTCTCATCCTTATGCCCCTTCCACTTTGGCGTCCCTACCCACCCATCAGTCAACATCCCAAGCCCCGCGCAAGTTCTAAGTCTCAGAGCATACCATCGTTTATGTCCACCACCCTCGACCCATAAAAGATATGACACCTGGCCTTCCAACCCCCCGGGATCGGCCGGGGGAGGTCCAACAGGGTGGGGAAGAGCATGAGCATACGCCGGCCTTCGTCGAACAGCGCGCTGCGCAGACTTCCGTCAGCAGGCGCTGGAGAGGCTTTCCCAGGCCCCTGGCGTAGATGCTGCAACAGGGGAGCAAGGGGAGAAGGGGGGACGCACGTGTGGCAGGCTCGGCAGTAGACCTTGCACGGGAGTTCGTGCTCCTGCTTGTGGGAGGAGGAAGCGTAGAACTCCAACTCCCCCACCCCTTCTGTAACCAGCACATCTTCCTTATGGAATATCGCCGCCTTTCATCGCAGATCAGCACACCGGGAGGGAAAGACGCTAAGGCACGCACCCACTGGAAAGGCGCCGCCTGTAACGTCTGACAATCCGTACAGTGGCAGAACTTGACGTCCAGCGGCTGGCCGCGGACGAGAAAGTGTACACCTTGACAGTGGCAGGAGCCGTGCCATGTGGGCTCGAATGGGACTCCGGGGGTTGGGGAGTAGGGCGGTTGGGTGGTCCATTCAGGGAGAAGGGCGGTAGGGAAGGGGGAGGTCATGCCTGCGAGCTGAGAGGGAGAGGGGACAGGGAGTAGGGAATACTGGCAACGGGCCGCTGGGAGAGCTGGAGTACATCGGGGATCGTACCCTGGATGACGTCGCACTGGGTCACGGTCCCTGAGCCGCTCGCATGCCTGTCACGGAGGTCGGTCTCTGCTCGCCTCTTTCCTTCATAACAGACCAGAGCCTCGCAATTGCGCAGCAGTGATGGATGCGTATTAGATTGTAATAGTGCAATGATGCGCTCTACATTGAGGACTTGCGAGCGCTAGCGGTGCGAGCGGTGCTCGTCGTCTCCGCGTAGGAACGGCGCCTTTTGGTACAAGTACACTGGCAAGTACATCTCCTCCGCCTTCTGCTTTTCCTCGCAGCTGCGTTCTCCCACTCCTCTCCTCTCGCGCCTCTCATCGCCGCCGGAGGAAGGGGCTATGTCAAGAGGGTCTTGCGCATGAGCAAGTACGTGTACGTCCCAACCGTGATTGTGCCCATGTTCCTGTACGAGCCTGAGAGTGTCATGAGCAGCCCGCCGAAGGATATGTAGGCCGTGCTGTGGGATGGATGTGTCAGTCGCGCGGTCAGGTGTCAGATATTGCCAAAGGTATAATGGGAAGGAAGCGGGGCGGGGAGTCAGGAAGCGGGGATGGGAGACTGAAGCTGCAAAGACCGAGCGGGGAACGGACGTACACCTTCTCCCCCACACCCTCGTCGAACCTGTACACCTTCCCATAGCACACATAATCAAAGTACTCCTCTAACCCCACAGGCCCATCGACCCTCCAGCTCGCCTGCTCCTTCTCCTTCTTCTTCCCCTCCCCGTCCTTCCCTTCCTCCGGCTTCGCATTGAGCGGCTTCTCATCCTCATATAACCCCTTCTGCAGACTCTTGGCCAGGACGACAGTGACGCTCTCGCCCTGGCGGAGCGGGAAGACCTCTGTGTGGAAGTCCAGAACGAGGTCCATATCGAACGCATGGCTGTGCGCGAATAGCCGGGAGACACGGTCGTATTTCTTTCCCTCGGGGTCGATGGAATGCAGGGTGAACACGTCCTCGAAGGTGATCGCGCTGTGCGCGGAGGAGAGCAGGGGGAGGGTGGACATGCTGCGCGGGTGTGGGCGCGGGTGGGTGTGCGGTGCGAGCAGGAGCGAGGTGAGGTCGGAAGATGTGGGAGGGGTATAGCAGGCGCTGCAGGGGGAGAGGGAGCGCGCAAAGAGGATGATACAGCGGCTTTCAGTGGCAGGAAAGCGCTACCTGCAAGCTAGTAGGCGACTCCCTGACCAGAAATTCCAACAGCTCCCGCTCACGTGGCTCGCACGTGAAACATCCCACAGGGGTTCCCTCGCGCGCCGTTGCCAGCCTCGCCGTCACGGTTGCTTACACCCACTGCCATCTTTGGTTCAGCCGTATTCTGACACTGGCTATCGGTGGGCTGCATTACCGTATACCCTACCGCTTGTCTGGGTCTGCTGTGCTTCATCCACCCCCTGCTCGACCGCTGCCTCGTAATCCCAGTAATCCGCCACACGCAGCATACAACCCCTCCTCCCCTCCACCATGGCCCCCGCGCAGATCCCCATCTGGGCCGGCATACTCGTCGGCGTAATCTCCTCCCTCATCCAATCACTCGGTCCTTCCTTCCCTCCCCTCCCATCCATCCTCTGACTAACCCCATCCATATCCAGGCCTGACGATCCAACGCAAGTCTCACCTTTTGAACGACGCCCTCCCCCCGCACCAGCAGCGTCCGGACTGGCGTCGTCCCCTCTGGCTGTTCGGCTTTGGGATATTCATAAGCACTAATTTCCTAGGAAGTGTGTTCCAGATTGCCTCTCTGCCAGTGGTCATCCTCGCTCCGTTAGGCGCCGTACCTCCTCCCCCCCTTCACCGGAGCTCATGCTGTTGCTGACCACTCGCGCAGATCTCCCTCCTATGGAACGCCATCTTCGCGCGCCTCCTCCTCTCCGACCCATTCACCCTCCTAATGTCCCTCGGCACCGCCCTCGTCTCGGGGGGCGCCGTCCTCGTAGGGATATTCGGCGTGGTCCCAACCCCCACCCACAGCCTAGACGCGCTCATCGCGCTCTTCTCCCGCCCCGCATTCCTCGCCTACTTCTCAGTCGTCCTCTCAATCACAGGGCCCATGCTCGTCCTCACACACATCGTAGAATGGCGATACAAAGCCGCGCGCCGGGCCGACCGCCTCGCCCTCCTCTCCGCGGACCCCGCCGAAGTATCAGAGCGCAGCCACCTCCTCCCCCTTCCCGCCTTGGCGCCCTACACCCCCGCGCCCCCCACCGTAGCACAAGAAAGCGAGCGGATCTTCATCGCGCTCTCGTACGCCGTGTTATCCGGCACGCTGAGTGCGCTCGGACTGCTATTCGCAAAAGCGGGCGTGGAGCTCCTCGTCCTGACTTTAGGTGGGGACAACCAGTTCTGGCGCTGGCAGGCTTGGCTACTCGTCCCTGGCTTGGTCACTTTCGGCTTGAGCCAGCTGTGGTACCTCCAGAAGAGCCTCGAGTTTGCAGACCCGACGCTCATATGCCCTCGTGCGTCCCTTTTCACACCTTCTCACCGCCTCACTGACTTGCTTCCTCGCTCGCCCCCAGTCGCCTTCTGCATGTTCAACATCTCCTCCATCCTCGACTCGCTAATCTATTTCGACCAATTCCGCCGCCTCTCCGCCCTGCAGCTCAGCATGATCCTCCTCGGCACCTTCCTCCTCCTCGCAGGCGTGTGGATCCTCTCCCTCCAATCCTCCAAGGGCGTGCAGCTCGGCACTGGGCTAGCGGAGCCGGCTCTGCTCACCCAAGAGCCAGAGTCATACGCCGAACAAGCGGAGGAGGAGGAGGAGGAGCCCATGAGTCCAAGCAGGCGGTTCATGTCCCTCCTCACGCCGTCCACTATCGGGCAGGAACAGCAGGGAGGGTACACGAACATGAACCCCCTTCCCGGGTTCGCGATCGGCCTCGCGCCTACCAGTCCGGGGTTCATCCTCAGCCCGCCGAGGAGGAAGAGGACGCTCACGCTTGTGAGCACTGAGAGCGCCGAGCGCGCGAGGGAGAGGGAGGTGGATGGGCTGCCGGAGGGGGTGGGGGAGCATGCGGGCGGCAGGACGGGGTTGAGGGTGGACACCGGGAGCAAGCATGCAGGGGAGATGGGAGTGGGAGAAGCGCATGGGGATGCACATGCACACGCACACGGCCAGGACGGCAGGCGGGCAGAGGATGCGGATGCGGATGCGGAGGGAGGAGAGGAGGGCACGGTCGTGGAGAGCGAAGGGGGGGAGGTCGTGCAGGAGAAACGGGGTTGGTGGGTCAGGTGGGGTGGGTGGGGTAAGAAGTAGCTTGCTTTGCCGAGCGAGCTCAGGCTGCTGCTAGCTCTGCGCACGGCGGGTGTTGTTAGAGTGTGCAACACATGGACACTCGTCGAGTTGGAACCAAGATTGAAAGAGATACTTATTAATGACTTGTAGATACACTACATGGCTGTATCACCTTGGAGGAACGGTCCTGCGGATGGGCAATGTATGCTTTTATGTAGATCAGGAGCATCAACAGGATTGGGGATGCTGAGGTGCTGTTAAGGGACTTTGAGGCGGACAAGAACGGCAGCCTGTGTAATGACTCACCGCCAGGTCTGAAACTCGCGTGTTCCGGAGTTCCAGTGCGTCGTGCTGCAACTTGACGCACGGCCCAGCAGTCTCTTCTGACCGGAACGAGCAGCACCGTCCCATCGTACACGTACAAACGTGCACAAAAGAGGAGACCCAAGCCCTTTCATCGTTCCTGCATGACGTCACCACCCTGAGGGTGCCTTACTATTTTCGCCGTTGAGACATCCACCTTCTGCTCTGCAGCTTCGCTTCTGGCAACGACCAACAGCCCGAATAATGGCGCATGATAGCTCGGTTTGTCAGCTCGTTTGACAACGCCCGGCCCGGAATCTACGTCTGATAGTCGTCATGCTACTGTAAGGAAGGGCGAGCTATATAAGCACGCAGCGGATCGCTGGCTGAAAAGCAACAACGGACGAGAATGTCTGGCTACAAGCACTTTGCGGTTGCGGGCGCTGGGACGATCGGAAAGTATATCATAGATGAGCTGCTTAAGGCCAGGGTCGGCGGGACGGTGGACAGGGTGGTCGTCTTGACGCGATCTGTGAGTTGCGTGTTGTCATGCGTCTGTTCAGCTCTGACCCCCGCAGGCGGAGGGGAACGATGCCCTTGCAGCGAAAGGCGCCGAGCCGATCATAGTGGACTACCACACGCCCTCCTCGTTAGAGTCCGCACTGCAAGGGATCGACGTGCTAATCTCCACGCTCGCCATCCCCGCTCTGGCTCTGCAAACGCCCCTCGGCTCTGCCGCAAAGGCAGCGGGCGTGCAGCTCTTCGTCCTCTCCGAGTTTGGCGGCAGCTCAGAGGGACACGATGATGGGGTTTTCCCGCTCAAGAATGCGCAGAGGGAGCATCTTACGAGCATCGGCTTGCCCTGGATAGTGTTCTGCACAGGGTTCTTTTCGGATTGGTTTTGGTTTCAGCCGTGCGCTTTGTTTTTGGCTTGAGGTGGAGGGCGCAGGCTGACGTGCGTAGGTTCCTCGGGTACGATCTCGCCAACGGCAGGGTCGAAGTGGGTGGGACGGGCGACAGCCTTGTATCATGGACGAGCCGGGTGGACATTGCCCGGTACGTAGTGTACGCGACGACCGCCCTCCCCCCAGCAAAGCTGCACAACCGCATGATCAAGATGGAGGGCGAGCGGTACACACCCTAGCTGGGGGTGGCACGATATCGAGGTAGCGTACGGGGTCGGTATGAGGGACGGTCGGTAAGGTATTGTCCCTACGGTAGTAATGTGATATACGTTGGCGCTATCGGACCAGTCGGGTAGCGGATCGATAAGAGGTCCGAGTCTGCGCGTCGATATCGAGTCCGTGCCGCGGGCGATGAGGACCGGCGACGGTGCCAATGAGGTCTTTTTGGATCTCAAGGCGGGGAGATACGAACGGTCGATATCGGGGTATCGGACGGGAGGCGCCTCGACAGGCGGCAGAGGCAGAGGCAGAGGTAATGAGAGCGAGCGACGGGCGGGAGGCTAGAGTCTAACGAAGGGGAATGCTGTTTGTGTATCTACGCACAGGTGACGCCCTAAATACAAACTGTACAGTACCGGGTATCGGGTGGGGAAGCGACTCGGCACCACGCGTCGACCCGGAGCAGCCGCTTAGGCTTATCGGACCCGAGGAGGCCGAGCCGAGCCGATGTCGCGCCTACCTGTAAGCCGTACGTAACGGCATCGCATCCGAAAAGGATCTCGAAACGGGTAGGGGCAGTGCATCCACGGGGGACTTTGGATGATGACTGTCCCCAGTCATATCGAGGGCACGGTTGAGCCATGGCTTGGGGCGGGCGGGCAGGAGCGTGGATGACCGGGGGTATCTCGAGCCTGCCTGGAACACGGACGGCGCGCTGTTCGCACGTAAGGCCGTGCGTCTTGTACTTGAGGGACTCCTCCCTGCAGTCCTTCTCCTTCTCGGAGGGCTCGAAGGTCGGGTTTCCGCGGATGGCCGCCTAGGCACTCTGGTAAATCTCCTCGAGATCCTTAGACCCAATGTCGTCAGCGAGGTAGGTCGCAACCTGCTTCTTGAAGCGCTCGTCATCCTCCTCTTGCAGAGACTTCATGTCCTCCGCAACGTGGCCACCGAAGATGTACTTCTTCAGGACCTCGGCATCAAGGGTCTTGCTCTCAACGTCGAAGCCGGGGAAGCGCTTCTCGGAGTGAGGGATGAAGAGACCACCGTCACTGGCGCCTTTCATGGCACCGAAGATACGGGAGCCAGTGGATGTCCGCTTGAGACCAGCATCGAGGTAGCACTTGAACGGGCGCGGTGCGTCTTCGTCATCCAGAGCCTCGACGAGCGTCATCTCGCCATCAGGCTCTACCGTGCCCTCATACTTGTCGACAAGGCCAAGCTTCGTGAGCGCACGGCGTGCGCACAGGAGACCAGTGGCGTAGGCAGCAGTCCAGTTGGTCAGACCGTGCTCAATCCCATACTTCGGCAGCTCGCGAGACTGGGCAGCGCAGAGGATGAAGTCGCCCTGCAAGCGCGCATAGGCGATCTGAACAATGATGTTCTTGTTCGTGAAGCGGACGGCGAGTCGGTACTTGGGAGCATTGTACTTGTTCTTCGCCTGGGAGACGAGGCGCTTGCGGGCGTGGTAGTCAGTCTCGCTCTCTCTGCGATGGCGGCACTTGACCTGATACCGGGAGGAGTAGGCGCGGGACTCGATGGGCGTATCGAGCGGCGTTTTCCCTGGCGCGGCCGTACTCCAACGGGCCTGCGGTGCTGTATGTCGATATGGAAGGGGTTCGAAAGGCGGGTTTGCGGCGGGGTCGGTGTGTACACGGTGGGCGTCTATCGTGGTAAGAGAGTAGAGAGGGAATGGAGATCGTTGCGGACGTTGATGGGAGGTGATGACGAAGCTGAGCAAGCCGGGGATGGAGCGGAGCGGAGGAAGCGGAAGGGGCCGGAGACAGTGAGGGCAGAGCTATAGTCTATGAACGAGCTCTGTGTCGAGCTGTAAGTTGCGTATCGTCCAGTTGCGGACGCCTTGGAAGCGTTGCGCGCTGCCTGAGGTGACAGTCGGGGGTGACGGGTTGTCGCGGATGGAGCTGGTTCAGTATGGCGGAGGATTATTCGAAAAGGGTGCGTCGATATCGCCCTCTCCGCGGGGGACTTTGGATTTCCAGTCTGTCCCAGACTCAGGGTCCTTCGAGGTGTTGAGAATGTCCGCGAAGCGCGGCACGTGATCGGAAGCATATCGAAGGCGGGGTTGTTTAGGGCGAGTGGCCCCGAGTGATGACTGGTTCTGATGCGCCGCCTTTTAACGACGCGTCTCTCTCTCTCGTTCCACCACCTCGGCCGTCGCCCTCCTGTTGCTTTTCCTACAGAAAAACTCTGCTTTATCTGATGGCTCCTCGTCGTCCCGGTATCCGCGCGTCGGAAGCGCCCTCTGACGCGTCGAAATCGCGTACCGCCCGCGGGCGTGCTGAACGTGCGGAGCGGCGTGCAACTGTCGCGCCGCCCGTGAAGAAACCCGCGCCAAGGAAGAAGGCGCCGAAGGCCGCGGCTGCGACGGCCGTGCCCGATACGCCGGCGACGAACGAGCTCATCGACGATATCTTCGGCGAGGACCAGGAGCGCTTGTCGGACAGCGACGCGCCGGCGACGGGGGCGGGCAAGGTGACGGCCTCGAAGGCCGCATCCGTGAAGGCCGCTTCGGCTGCCCCAGCCGGGGACGAGGACGACGCGGTTGGCGAGAAGTCCCCGCAGGGCAATATCGAGGGTGACGGCGACGACGGCGGCGACGACGGCGATGACGACGACGACGCCGAGAAGGATATCGGGGGGGGCGGTGTCATCGCGGGCAAGCAGAGCGGTGCCGACAAGTCCAAGGCCGTTCCTGTCGAGGAGCCTTTCGAGGACGATGAAGGAGACGACGAGGGTGAGGGGGAGGACGAGCTCGATAAGGCGGACAGCCGTCGTCACGAGTTGACGAGGCTCGTTCCCCGCAAGGCCGACGATCGAAAGGAGTGGGAGAAGAAGCCCGGCCCGCTGAAGGAATTGCGCGTAAGTTGTCTTCGCCCGCTCGCACATCGCAATCAGTACTGATATCGAGCGTAGAGGGGAGGTGCGGATCTCGCGAGGGACTTTCCGGCCGTCCTTGCCAAGTTCGACAAGGCCGTCGTCAAGTATATGAAGCCCGGCGTGCAGGCCATCTGGGCCGCTGCCAATGTACGTCTCTTTTTCGAACGTGGGGATACCAGTCTAACGATACCACAGCCGGGGGAGAACTTTACCGTGGGCCCTCCCAAGGGGGTCGAAACGATGGAAACCGGCGACGACGTCCGCGCTAAAGGCAAGAGCGCCGTCGTCGTCGATAGGTCCCAGTCCTTTGAATCGGACTCTGACGACGAGCGTGCCGCGCAGGCCGAGAAGGCCCGGAAGGCAGCTGAGTCGTTGAGGAGGAAGGAGCAGCTCGACAAGCTCCTTCTCGATAGGAGCGCCGAGAAGGCGAAGAAGGCCGCCGAGGAGAAGCGCGCCGAGATCCAGAAGGCAATGGCCGAAAAGGAGAAGCTGCGGGCCGAGAAGAGGAAGGCGGAGGCTGAGGCCCTGCGTCGCGCCGAGGCGCACCTCGCCGCGTTGAAAGCGAAAGCGGCTGAGACCGTAAGTCCGCCTTCTCGACATGCCGGTTTTCGATGCTGACGTGCCTTCTGCAGGTGATCGAACTGTCCTCCGATGACGGCGTTGCGCCTAGCGCGAAGGTGGTGACGAAGGCTGCACCGAAGGCGCATATCGGCGCTCCCCCTAAGTCTGGCAAGAAGTCGCCTGCCGCCGTCCCGCAGGAATACTTGGACGACGACGACGAGCCCGTGGTCGGGAAGGGGAAAGCCGTAGAGGTGGGCAAGAGATCGGTAAGTCCACCCTCTCGATCGCGTCGCCGTCGATATTTACATGTGTCTAGACGCGTGCCCCTTTTGTCGCGCGCGAGCCCCTCAATGACGTCCCCGTGAGTCCCTCTCGATACTGATACCGGATGCCTACTGACGTGTTGTCGTAGTGCAACCAGTGCCATTCCCGTGGTCGTCCGTGCAACGGCGGTGTGCACTATCTGATGCCTCCCCGCCCGACTCCGGTGGACGAGGATGACGATAACGACGGCAAGAACTCGAAGAAGACTGGGAAGAAGGTGGTCGATATGCGCACGCCCGACCAGAAGACCGGCCGTATCTGCGAGCAGTGCCGGTACAAGGGGGAGAGGAACGGCTGTTCCTTCTTCAGAGCCGGTATGTCGATACGTCGATTTCGGGACGAATAGACAGCTGAACTTTGAACAGACGGCAAACGCGGCCGCACTGTGAACAAGGACGGCCAGGAAGAGAACGACGGCTCGAAAAAGGGCAAGGTCGAACATGTCGAGGAGGACGTCATCTTCGGCCTCGACGACCCCCAGAATACTTATGTCAAGAAGAGCCTTCCCCTGAGTAAGTATTGTTCTCCATGCGTGTCTCGATATTGACGATTTGCCTAGTCGACGTCGTGAACCGCATCGCGCACGACGTCGACTTCTTCCGCGGCGCCCTGGCCTCGATACAGATCAACTGCGACTCCGTGATCGAGGTGCTGAACGGTTATGACCTGGACGACGAGATGGTGCCGGCCCTCCTAACGACGAGTTCGAAACTGGCCGCTCCCGGCGACGTGCTCTACATCATTCAGCCTAGGACTTACGAGGCCGAGGCGCCGCTTATCGTGGCGGAGCCGCCGAAGAATACGAAGAAGAGGAATGCACCTGAGGTGCACCCGAACGCCGAGGCCGGCCCCTCGAAAAAGCCCAGGACCGCGCACTAGGCATCGAGGCATCTCCTGGGTTTCTGTTCTTCAGACAAGGGAGGGACCGATACGACGATATCGGTCCTGGTAATAGGGTACAGTATTATGTCGGACTCCGTAGTTTCCTGTAGGCCCGGGGTGGTCTTAATATAAAGAGAGTGAAAACCCAATTTGCGTGTTCGATAAGGCTGCTGGGTGGCCTAGCAATGTTACATGGTATCGTGCCTGCACTGGGTATGGGTATTGCAGGTGTTTTCCTTTTCCCACTAAGTCCCCTCTTCCGAGTCAGACCCGGAGTCGATATCGATCTCCTCCTCGGTTTTGCCGTCTAGCTCGGCGTCTCCTACACTGTAGGGCGCCCTCGATATCTTGTCCAAGATTTCATGGATCGCCTCCTTCATGTCTCTCCTTCCATAGTAGGGGATCACCTGAAAAGCGGCTATCTTGTTTCTCAGCACGGTGCCGTCGAGCTCGGCCAGGATGTAGGAGCCGCCCTGGTGTCTCTTCACCGTTATGTATGGGCCGAGGTATCGAGAAAGGGTCTTGTCGCGTAATGGGCCGTCGTTTGAACTGTTTCGAAGTAATACGAGGTCGCCGGGGCGATGGTCATAATCGTGGATAGTGTTCGAAAACATCTTTCGGAACCGCTCTGCTGACACCTGGCGTGCCTTCACAATACGGTCGGCTATTTGCAAGAGGTCGTCCTCTCGCTTTTCCAGTTGGCGCGCTCGATATGCGATCATCTCGGCATGCGACAGGAGGGTTTCAGGCGGGGGAACAAGGAAGTTCGCCTCGACAAGATCCATGGGCAGCGTCGGGTGGACTCCATGCGCCATGTAATATGGGCTCAGACCTGTCGAGGAGTGTATCGAGATTCTCTCCGCCCAGAATACCGCTGGTACCACCTCAGGCCACCGTGCGATGTCTTTCGATGATGCTTTGACAATGGACTTTCGATGATGCTTTGACAATGGACTCTCTTACCGAGCGATGTGCCTGTTCGACAAGCCCGTTCGCCCGTGAGTTGTAGCCCGATATACGAATCGCC
>KV417301.1:0-19856 GCA_001630345.1 Calocera viscosa TUFC12733 | reverse complement strand
ACGTCCTTCTTGAACTTCTCGTAGTCCTCCTCCGTGCAGCTATCCAGTGTCCGCCATGTTTCTTCCACGTCCGCCGGGAGGTAGCGCAGAGCATATCGAATGCATTCTAGGCCCGGTATGTTGTATCCCGCCGCTTCACAGAGCTGTTCCACATCCTCGAAGTATCGGACGACCTCCTGTGGGCTATCAGGGTTGAAGACCGGCGCATGAGGACTTGTTCGGAGGGGCATGCGGTACGCTTGCGGCGCTGCCCCTGCAGGCTGCGGCATCGGTAGGGCAGGTTCGGCTGGCATCTCGGGACGGGAGGTAGTGGAATCGGAGTCGAGACCGGGCGGGTGGGGCTCGTCGATAAGGAGATCCTCGACGGGACTCGCTGCGCGAGGGCTAGGGGACGAGACACGGGTACGTGTCGGGGATGGGATGTGTCGGGGTATCGAGCCTCCTACGCGTAGGGGGAGTCGACTCGGGGGTATGGGCGGGGCGTACGGTTTTCCGCTCCGAGTAGTCAGCTTGTCTCACGGCGGTCTCGATGAATGTGGCGTCGAGACAGGTTACGCCGTCGGTGCGATAGCTTCCTTTCCGGTCGATACTGGTAGGTGCGAGTACAGGTAATCAAAGGAAAACCTCCCTCGCGTTGGGCTCCACTAATACACACCCTAGCTGGGGGTGGCACGATATCGAGGTAGCGTACGGGGTCGGTATGAGGGACGGTCGGTAAGGTATTGTCCCTACGGTAGTAATGTGATATACGTTGGCGCTATCGGACCAGTCGGGTAGCGGATCGATAAGAGGTCCGAGTCTGCGCGTCGATATCGAGTCCGTGCCGCGGGCGATGAGGACCGGCGACGGTGCCAATGAGGTCTTTTTGGATCTCAAGGCGGGGAGATACGAACGGTCGATATCGGGGTATCGGACGGGAGGCGCCTCGACAGGCGGCAGAGGCAGAGGCAGAGGTAATGAGAGCGAGCGACGGGCGGGAGGCTAGAGTCTAACGAAGGGGAATGCTGTTTGTGTATCTACGCACAGGTGACGCCCTAAATACAAACTGTACAGTACCGGGTATCGGGTGGGGAAGCGACTCGGCACCACGCGTCGACCCGGAGCAGCCGCTTAGGCTTATCGGACCCGAGGAGGCCGAGCCGAGCCGATGTCGCGCCTACCCGTAAGCCGTACGTAACGGCATCGCATCCGAAAAGGATCTCGAAACGGGTAGGGGCAGTGCAGCGGACGTCGCTGAACCGGGTGCTGGCAGACTACCAAGCGCGCACGGGGAAGTCGGTCGAGGTCACGCGCGTCCCGCTCGAGGAGGTGCGCGCGCGCGTGCAGAGGGACAAGGGGAATATCAAGTCCTATATCCAGCTTTTGTTCGAGCTGGATGGGACGTACGGGAAGGAGGAGGAGATGAATGTCGATTGGCCGGAGTTTGGCCCGCAGGGGGTCGTGGATGCGATCCTGTCCTACAAGGCGTAACGGCACGGGTTTGTTAAAGTCAAGCGCGCTTCCGGGACTGAAATCCTGGAAGTCAAAGCACACAATTTGATTCACATAATGGCTGCAAAGCCTACCCAGGCGTTCATCCCACCCAGCGGCCATCTGCTAGCCGCTCACAGCATCAGCTCCCCCACAGCGCTGATTGACCCGTCATCATTATACAGACAGCTTCCCGTGCCGACAAAGCTGATCGCGCCCGCATCGTTCGCCGCGAGGAGGCTCGGACTGGTGGCGACAAAGGGGAAATACAGCTGGACGTAGGACGCGCCGTCCAGGAAGGGGAACGCTTGCTGGTAAAAGGCGATTTGGTCCCCTTGCCCGCCTGGGGGGTTCTGCAGCGCGAACTCGGTGATCACTAGTTGGTAGTTCTGCGAGAAAGGGGAGGGGTTAGAGGGGAGGAAAGACGATGGGAGGGAGGGGGAGGCGTACGGGGAACTGGTTGTGCGCTTGCTCCACGTAGGACTGGAACTGGGCAAAGCTCGAGCCGTACCAGTGCTTCACGGCGTGTCAACATCAAGCACGGTGCATGCGGCGCAAGGAAGAGCACGCACCAGGTTGATATAGTCAAAGTAGCAATTCCCAGCGCAAGCCGAGATCATCTGGGCGACCCAGTCGAGGCCCTGGCCGGACTGCGTGCTGTCCGTCACGGAGGGGAGTGCCTCTACGAATAGCACGCGCGCATATAAGCCGCTGTAGCGCGAGGAAGAGGGAGAGGGACGCACTCTTAATCGACAGGGGGTTGATGTACTGGATATACCACGCCGCAGCGTCGGAGGGGGAGACGCCGTTGATATCCGCCTCGTTTATGCTGAACACGGCTTTCCCCAACGCTCGTCAGTGCCGGCCCAGTGCTCACGCCAGAGGAGAGGACGCACTGGCCCATCCCTGCGCCTGCCAGCGCGAGTACAGCTCATCCACGGGGCTCGAGTCGCACGTCGGGTAACAGCGCTGCATGCCTATGAACCCGAGGCCGCCGTTCCCGTTCGTCGACGGCGGGGCGTACGTCTCGTAGTCGTAGATGGCTACGGTGTTGCCGTCGTTGAACAGGCCTGGGTTCCTGTGCTGTGTCAGGCTGGGAGAGAGGGGGGAAGAGGGAGGAGGGGAGTTACAGGCCACCATTGTCTGGGGTAATGTAAGACGCATCAAGGACAGGGGGGAGGAGACGTACACCAGGTCCAGTCGAGACCGCGCTTCCCCGCGTAGATGGCAGGGAGGAAAGAGAGCAGAGCGAGAGTGAGGAGCATGATAGGTTGAGCCGAGCAAGTCCCAAGAGCCGAGAGCACGTAGGACGCTGCTCATCACCCTCCCAACCCACTCAGTTATATATCCACAGGGCGACAAGCGAGCGAGCGTAGCGGATCAGCCTCGCATGCTCGTCAGCCGAGCAAGCTCCCCAGCGCATCCCGGCACACGTTCCCCCGCGGATGGCACATGTGCGGAGAGGGCATATGATGCACGGGCAGAAGGCGGGTTACGGCAAGGCTAGGAACAGAAGGAGCGAGGATCTGGATCGAGAAACCGCTTAGATCGCCCATCATGCATCACCCGGGGAGGCACGCGTGCAGCGTTCTCGCTGTCTCTGATGCTTGATGCTTGATGCGGTGCATAGCAACAGCACAAAGCGATGTAGACGACAAAGGAGGAGTATGCAGTGGATCGTATTGCAGACTAAAGAGGTAGCGAGGGAGCGCAGAAGGTCGCAAAAGCGTGTGGGGCACTTGGAGACGCGTGTGGTGCCGGACATAGCACGTGCTTCGGCTGGGTATAAAGACACCAGGGCGGGGCCGCGGCTGCTTCTCCAGCGCGAGCGCGGGCGAGCATTCTGATGGCTAACTTCGATCTCATCGGCGGATATTGATGATGTGCAATGGACGCGAGTCATCGGACTTTCCTCTCGCATGGCTCCTGCTTCTTCTCCGCCAACGTCGGTGCCGATTTGCACGAACATGAACAGCGTTCGCCGACTTTCGGGATGGGCGTGCCCGAGCTGGGAGGAGTGATTTCTGGAATCGTATCCTCACCTGACGAGTGTCTTTGATGAAACCCCACACATCCCCTCGCTCGGAGTACGGGGGGCACCGCGGAGGGCTGGCTGTACTCGCGGTTGAGCCGGTGTCGGTTCGCGGCCTGACCAGATCATCAGAGTGGTTGAACCATATAAGCATACATGTATCCAGAGAGAGAGAGAGATTAGATTTATCCCGCAGATCGCCTTGCCAAATCCAAATCCAAAGAATGCCCCTCACGTCTCACTCGGCACCCCGCCCCCGCCCCAGCTCCCAATCCCCTTCCCCGCCTCCCAGCAGGCCACCACCCACCCGCTCGCATGCTCCACAAGCCAATCATACTCCTCATTCTCCGCCCTAAAGAACACACCGCAGTGCGCCTCCACCTCGGTGGGCACGCCCGCAACCCTCACGCGCACCCACTCCCTCGTGTCCTTGTACCCAAAGGGCAGGACGATAAAATGGTGTGCCTCTTCCGGCTTGAGCGCCTTCGCAGCCGCTTTGGCTTTCGCCTCCGCCTCCCGAAGAGCCTGCTTCTGCGCCCTCTTCGCCTCCTTCAGCACGCGCTCAGCCTCCTTCTGCGCCGCGCGCTGGGCAGCCTCGCGCTCCTTGCGCTCCGCCCTCTCCGCCCTCTCCCGCTCCTTCTGCGCCGCCTTCTCCGCCCGCTCGAGCTCCTTTTGCGCCTGCTTCGACGCCTTCTCGAGCGCCTTGCGCTCCTCCTCGGTGTACACTTGTTCGGGCGCGTCCGGGTCGGCGGCGACAGACACATCCGGGGGCGCTCCCGCCGGCGGTTCGGGTTCTCCCGCATCTTCCTTCCCTCTTGGTTCAGACACGTCGGCACTGCTCTCCGGAGCGATCGAAGTCGCCACGGTATCGAGACTGCTAGGCGCGTCCGAGGACTGCGTCTGCGTCGACATCGGGCTGGTCAGAGTGGTAGTCGACGACGTCGCCGTAGCCGTGCCCGATGCTGCCGTCCCTCCAAGGAGCATCGCAGCGGCCATCGTCTCGGACTTTGCAGAGTTCTGTCGCCCCGCATCGCCCTCGTCAGCTGTCACGTAGCCGTCGTCGTCTTGGTCCTCCCCCTCCTCCTCTTCTTCTTCAGTTCGAGCGGGCGTCGGTTCGGCGCTAGTCTCTCCAACAGGTATCTCACCCTCTTGTTCTGCTTCCAGAGGCGGCAGCTTCGGCTTCGGCACCGTCTCCGTCCAATAGTTGACCCACTTGTCGGCATTCGCATTCGCGTTCGCGCCGCTCCCCTCCCTCCCCCACTTGACAAGCCTATCATACCTGCCCCACAAACCGCTAGGGTCCATCAAGCACCCAGCAAACTCCATCGTCTCGCTGACGGCCCTCCACGCGCCCGAGAAAGGCGCCGAGCGGTGCTTGGACAGCCAGTGGAGCTTGCTGTTCAACGCGTCGGGCGGAGGGCCAAGGTTCAGAGCGTTGAATGCCGCAGTGAGGAACTCGTTGGGTGGACGGGTGGGGAGGGGGCCGGAGAGGTGCAGCGAGGGTGGTGGGGCGAGTCGGGAAGAGGCCGAGGAGGCAAGCGCGGAGCTGGCCGAGGCGGAGGAGGCGGACTGGGCGGAGCTGGTAAAGGTGCTCGGCGAGTTGTCTGGCTGGGAATCGCCGCTGGACGGCATGTTGACCGCCGCGGGGTCGTTCATCTCCTGCTCGGACCTGTTGTCTTCGTGCGTGAACAGACTTGCGAGTCCACTACAGCAGATGTTAGAGTGTGTATGCGTAGGAATGACCCGGTCGCACCTGATGACGACATGCGGATGCACGCCCAAGAACGGCACATCAAAGTTGATCAAGCCGATCACGCGCTCCCCGCCATCCCCCTGCCTAAACGCCGCCTCGGCGATGAGGATCCCGCCCATCGAGTGTCCGCAGAGTACGACGGGGCCCGGAGGGAGCCGCCATTTCATCCATCGCAGCAGGTCGTTCGTTGCGTGCTCGACTGAACGGCGGGCTTTGTACGTTGGGTAGACGAACGTCTGTAATGTGGGTATGCGCTGCAGGAGCGCGATGTGGAGATCGGTGGGGAAAGCTGTATTCTTTTCAGCGCCAGACTTTGGGATGCGGTAAGGATGCTTACACTGGAAGGAGTGGTAGTCGCCCTGGAACCCGTGGACGAAGACCAGGGATAGCGCCGGATCGGACTTCGCGCTCATGATATCGTCGATTGATTGTATTAATACAGCAACCACAGTCGAATGTCCGATTGATGGGTATCACCAGTTGAGGTATGCTGCAGGCGGTATGCTTCTGTAAGTGACTAGGTGTACAGTTGGGTAGACATGGGTGGAGAGGTGCACGTTTTGGGGCGGGAATGCGGGGCGAAAAGGCACCGTCAGGGTTGACGTCAGCGTCCCTTTGGGGTCTCCGCCTGCTTCTTTCCTTGTCTCGTCCACTCACCTTGAGAAATGGCACTTGGGTATGATTGTCTATATTAATCCATACCTTCGAGGTCAGGTCCAAGTGCAGCTGGCTGAAGTAACAACTATGTGCTGACTCATGCGTTCCCATGGCTGCCAGCCGGGGATCGGGATGACTCGTCAACACAACATTCTACTGGCAGACTTCACACGTTGTTGTGTAGCATATGCAATTCAATTGAGGGTATGTTCTGGCGCGACATGCAGAGCGAGTGGGTTCCTCATCAGGCTTTGTAAGACAGGATAGCATCCACCCCCGTCTGCGGGTTGAAATCCGGCCAATCGACGTTCATCTCTTCATCAGTCCCGTACTCCCCGTACAACTGAAAGAGAAGCTGAATGACGGATTTTACATCTCCCGCCTTGGCCTTGGCCTCCACTTCCTCCAGTGGCAGGTAAGTGATGTCGACCTTCTTGCCGGTACGCACCTGGTACTGGGCCAGAACCTTGTTCAATGACGTACGTTCGCCCTGGATCTTGAACACTCGGTTGTGCAACTTGGAGGGAGGGAGAACAGTCGTCGCGTACACCACATAGCGAGCGATGTCGATCCGGCTCGTCCATGACACAACACCGTCACCGGTGCCGCTCACCTCCACCTTGCCGTTGTCAATGTCAAAGCCGAGGAACCTGACAACAAATCAGTCCGCGCGATCGTGATCGCAGTGAGAGGGTAACTTACGCCTGATGGAGGATCCAATCCGAGAAGGGACCGGTGAAGAACGCGGCCCAAGGCAGGCCGATTTGCTCTAGATGCTTGCGCAGCTCATTTTTCGGGGCGTAGGCGGGCACCTCCTCTGCGCGGTTGATGGTATCGCCCGCGAACTCGGATGGGACAAACAGCTTGACGCCGACGGCCTTGGCTGCGTCGCTGAGAGGCTCTTGGACGCCGATCGCCCGCCCGTCGATGGTGGAGATGACGACGTCGATGCCGTGCAAAGCGCTTTGGAGGGACGTGGAGGAAGAGTAGTCCACGACGATTGGCTTGGCGCCTTTCTCCGCGAGTGCATCCTTCCCGCCAGCCTGCGTTGGATGAGCTTTAAGTGGATGGAGCCGGAGAAGCACTTACCGAACGCGTCAAGACGACGACCGTATCGACCTTGCCGGCCGCCTTCTCCTTGAGTAGCTCGTCGATTATGAATTTACCAATCAGGCCTGCGCCAACGACTGCGAAGTTCTTATAACCAGACATGGTCGTTTTCGTCTTTAGATGATTGAAGAGTTAGGGTTTAAGAGTTAGGGTTTAAGAGTCAGGGTTTAAGAGTTGCGAGAGTCGCGTTCTGAAGACTCCGGTGCAAAACTTGCTGCTTTATATACGAATGACAGGGTGTGGGAAACGGAGGACACGACATGCCTCCCCCCAATCCCATATCATCATGACGCCATCACATGGCTTATGCAAGCCTGCTCATTATTCAGCAAGAGATATCGTAGGATGAGAGCGACGGCAACGTGATAGTGATGGGATTGTCCAGTGCAACTGAAACTCATGAGGGCTCCACGAGAAGTCCGCGTGACGGATGTATCTACGCGAGGGCCCGTGCATGTCAGCTCGCGACCACGCTAGTCCACGTTAGGGCACCTTGCGGAGGCAGAAGCGTGACTCGCAGGACCGCGTTTGGTCCGCAGATGCAGCCAAATCAGAGCAGACGCAACAGTCAAGATCCAGTCGAAGATATCATGGAGCATCCATCATGGAGTACCAGGGGAGGGTTACAACAATGGAACACTACACACGTGATGAGAAGCGGGAGGAAGTTTTCATGACAAATGCATCGCGTGAGTCAGAAGTCGGGCAGCTTTCGTCCGTCCCTCGCCTCCTTCCGCCCGCAGCAAATGCATTGGTCCACCTTTCACTTCTTCTATCATTTGACCATTGCGAGGCTGTGGCGACAGACCGGGAAGGTGAACACACCTTAATGTGGCATATCCAAATCGAAATGAGGTCTATCCTCGAACTAGCCCTGAAGGCGAATGTCTGCCCTATTAAGCCTTGGACATCACTGCATCTACACCGTCTCTAGTTTAAACTCGGCCCAATCGAAATTCTCCTCCTCCTTCCCGTTGATCCCTGTCCATTCGGTTATCTCTGCACCCAAAGCGGCCACTCGATATTCTGCTGGCAGACTTCACAATTGGTTGTGTAGCATATGTCATTCAATTGAGGGGTGTGTTCTGGCACGATTCGAACAGCGAATGGGTGCCTTATCAGGCTTTGTAAGACAGGATGGCATCCACCACCGTCTCCGGATTGAAATCCGGCCAATCCACATTCATCTCCTCCTCTGTCCCGTACTCCCCGTACAACTCAAACACAAGCTGGAGTATGGATTTGATATCGCCCGCCTTGGCCTTGGCCTCCACTTCTTCCAGTGGCAGGTACGTGATCTCGACCTTCTTGCCGGTACGCACCTGGTACTCGGCCAGAACCTTGTTCATAGACGTGCGTTCGCCCTCGATCTTGAATACTCGGTTGTGCAACTTGGAGGGAGGGAGAACAGTCGTCGCGTACACCACATAGCGAGCGATGTCGATCCGGCTCGTCCATGACACAACACCGTCACCGGTGCCGCTCACCTCCACCTTTCCGTTGCCAATGTCAAAGCCGAGGAACCTGACAACAAATCAGTCCGCGCGATTGTGATCGCAGTGAAAGGGTGACCTACGGCTGATAGAGGATCCAATCTGAGAAGGGACCGGTGAAGAACACGGCCCAGGGAAGGCCGATCTGCTCTAGATGCTTGCGCAGCTCATTCTTCGGGCCGAAGACGGGCCCTTCCTCGGTGCGGTTGATCGTATCGCCTGCGTATTCGGAAGGGACAAAGAGCTTGACACCGACGGCCTTGGCTGCGTCGCTGAGAGGCTCTTGGACAGCGATTGCGAGCCCGCTGATGGTGGAGATGACGACGTCGATGCCGTGCAAAGCGCTTTGGAGGGACGTGGAAGAAGCGTAGTCCACGACGATTGGCTTAGCGCCTTTCTCCGCCAGTGCATCGTTTCCGTTAACCTGCTTTGGATGAGCTTTGAGTGGTTGGAGCAAGACAAGCACTCACCGAACGCGTCAAGACGACGACCTTATCGATCTTGCCAGCCGCCTTTTCCTTGAGCAGCTCGTCGATTATAAATTTACCGAGCGTGCCTGCGCCGACCACTGCGAAGTTCTTATAACCAGACATGGTCGTTTTCGTCTTTAAATGATTGAAGAGTTAGGGTTTAAGAGTTAGGGTTTAAGAGTTGCGAGAGTTGTGTTTGAAGACTCCAGTGCCAAACTTGCTGCTTTATATAAGTTCTTCACAGGGTGACATTCCGAGAGGTCAGCCGCTTGCGTGGTGGAGCTGCTCTCGGCCGTCGCAGGTGGATGACGCGTCCTTCGAGGATTCGCTTGACAGCACATTGCTTTGAGTTGACCCGAGCGGAGCCATCATCCGCACAGACCCTTCCAACCACTCTCATTTGGTTGGACAGGCAACCAAACAGAGTAACCCAGCGGCGGCAATATCATTTCGATTGATGGTGATGGCGAGGAGAACCCGCTGCCCGCGGAACAACGCGCGTTCATCGCCAAGCAAGTAACGTGGACGGCGCCCGAGGGCTTCTCCAGGGTAGAATGCTTCTAAAGCTCGTGTAAGCGAATGACAGTGCGTGGGAAACGAAAGGACACGACGTGCCTCTGGCCAATCCCAGATCATCATGACGCCATCACGGGGATTATGCAAAGCTGAGAATTATTCAGCAAGACCTCGCGGAGACAGAAGCGCGATTGCCAGGACCGCGTTTAGTCCGCAGGTGCCAAACCAGAGCAGACACAATAGTCACGCGCCAATCGAAGACATCATGGAGAATCATGGAGCACCATGGGAGGGTTACAATGCAGACATCCGAGTCAATGGGACGCTAACGGCGTGATGGGAAGCGGAAGGAAATTTTGATGACAAGTGGATCGCGCGAGTCAGAAGTCGTGCAGCTTCCATCCGCCCCTTGCCTCCTTGCGCCCGCAGCAAAAACATTGGTCCACCCTCCCCTTTCCATATTTTATCCTTTGACTCTTGCGAGACTGTGGCGACAGACGCGGAGGTAAACACTTAATGTGGCATATGCAAATGGAATTAAGGTCTGTCCTCGAACCCGCCCTGAAGGCGGATGTCTGCCCTATCAAGCCTTGGACGACACCATTGCGTCTACAACCGTCTCCGGGTTAAAGTCGGGCCAATCGACATTCATTTCTTCTTCCCTGCCGTATGTTCCATCCAGCTCGAACACCAGCTGGAGGAGCGACTTGAAGTCGCCGCTCGCCGCCTTCTTCTTCACCTCGTCCATGGGTATGCAAGTGATGTGGACCTTCTCGCCCGTACGTACCTCATATTCGGCCACTACTTTCTTGACAGACGTTCTCTCACCCTCGATTTTGAATACATGATTGTGCAGCTTGGACGGAGGTAGCGAGGTCGTGGCATACACGACGTAGCGCGCGATGTCTTTGCGGCTCGTCCACGACACGAGGCCGCTACCCATCCCGGCGACCTCCACCTTCCCATTGTTGAGGTCAAAGCCCAGGAACCTGGACACAAGTCAAGTAAATGTACAAGTGAAACAGAGCCCTACGCACGGCTGATTCCAGAAGTAGTCTGAGAACATGCCCGTAAAGAACAGAGCCCATGGAAGGCCGAGTTGTGTGAGCTTGTCGTGCTGCGCGTTCTTCGCCGCCAAGGGACCGTCCTTGTGGTTGATCGTGTCTCCACCGAACTCCGAGGGGACGAACAGCTTCACACCAGCGGCCTTGGCAGCCTCTGCCAATGGCTCCTGCACTGTGAGCACTGGTCCGCTGCGTCCCGCGACGGTGGAAATGACGACGTCGACACCTTGGAGAGCAGACCAGAGCGCGTCGGGAGAGTTGTAGTCGACCACGATTGGCTCGACACCTTTCGCGGCGAGAGCGTCCTTGCCTTGCATCTGCTTGCGATCAGCCCACTAAGGATGCCCTGTGGTAGCAGCCTCACCGAACGCGTCAAGACTACGATTTTGTGTACATTCCCCGCGGCTTTCTTCCGAAGCAGCTCGTCAATGATGAAGTTCCCGAGGCCTCCGGCACCCGCGACTGCGAAGTTCTTGTAGCCAGGCATTGCTGCTTCCTTGTACGTTTCTCACCAATGGTCTGAAGATCACGAATTTCTTTGAAGTTCTGAAGAGTGTTGTACGGAGTCTGCCTCTTATAGCCTTCTGTGCATCTTATGCAATCACTTCAGTCCACAGCCGTATTCGGCGGCCGATAGGAGCTGACGCGTCCATCAATGGCAACACACTCCGGCATGCGCGGCCAGAAGGGTCGGGCATGGAAACTATTCTAACCCGCCCTAAGACAGGTGGTCGGACGACCAACGGGCGAATGAAAGCGGCAAGCGCATCCCATCTCGAGGCTTGTGGCGAGAAGAAACGAAGCTGTCGACGGACGGAATCACATGCATTGTCAGTTGATCGATGCGGATGGTGGCCGAAGGTCTTCCAAATGCCTTGCTGATTCAGCTCCTGTAAGCGTGGACGTTGTGTGGCATCTGAAAGACGCCTCCACCCGACCCGGCTGAGGATAACGCAATCATGGGTAGAACTGACTCGTCGAGATTATTCAGCCCCACTGATCGCGGGCGAATGAGGGGGTAAGCCGTAGGGGCCCAAAGCGGGACTGTCTCAGACTAGTATGCTGTCCGTTGTGAGTATGGTGACTGCTCCGTGCCCCGTTAATGCCTTGGTGTCTGTCTCATTGGAGAATCTTTGGTCGACATTGTAATGACAGGAGCGGGAAAAACTGGTTCGCGTGTTACTGTACTACGTTGACAACTTTATGATTATTCGAGAGCAAAACAGATGAATTCGCCAATCAAGCTTGGTATGACAAAATGGCCTCGACCACCGTCTGTGGGTTGAACTCAGGCCAGTCGAGATTCATCTCCTCCTCCTTCCCATGCGTACCACCAAGCTCAAACGCAAGTTGAAGGAGCGTCTTGAAGTCGCCCGTAGCCGCTCTCTCCTTAACGTCTTCGAGCGGCAGGTACGACACGTCGACTTTCTTGCTAGTGCGCGTCTCGTACTCTGCCAGTACACGGTTGATCGACGTGCGCTCGCCTTCGATCTTGAACACGCCATTGTGCAACTTGGATGGAGGGAGGAAGATCGTCGTGTGTACGACGTAGCGCGCAATGTCTTTGCGGCTCGTCCACGAAACCAGGCCGTTCCCCGTTCCGCCCACCTCGACTTTGCCGTTGCCGATGTCATAACCTAGAGCGCTACAGACAAGTTAGTGATAATTCGGTTATGAAACGGACTTGGCGTACGCTTGATACCAGAACCAGTCGGCAAAGAAACCGGTGAAGAACAGAGCCCAAGGCAGGCCAATCTGTGTGAGATGTTCGCGTTGCGCGTTCTTCACGGCTAACGGCCCTTCGGTGTGGCCCACCGTGTCGCCACCAAACTCGGAAGGGACAAACAACTTGACGCCGGCTGCCTTGGCAGCATCGGCCAGAGGCTCCTGTGCGGCAAGCGTTTGTGCCGAGAGCCCGGCGATGGTGGAGATAACGACATCAATATCTTCGAGAGCGGACTGGAGAGTGACAGGTGAGTCGTAGTTCACCACGATCGGTTCGGCGCCTCTGGCAGCAAGGGCTTCGTTGCCATTCGCCTGCACTAGGTGAGTGGCTGACTTACTGCAATAGAGAAACACACATACTGAACGAGTCAAGACGACAACTCTGCCCACCGTTCCAGCAGTCTTCTCCTTCAGCAGCTCATCGATTATGAAACGTCCCAGACCTCCCGCACCGGCCACTGCGAAGTTCTTATAGCCCGACATCGTTGATCCTTCGAGTAATTTGGTAGATGATACGGGGATTCAAGTTGAGAATGGTTTGTCTCCGAATATCAGGATGCTCATCTTGCTGTCTCTTATACTCAGGCCGCTCATCCATCAAGGATGGTTGCTTGCGTGACCGACCTGTCCCCGGCCGCCGTAAAGGGATGACGCGTTCATTGATGATCCGTTGAGCATAGGGTGTTTTCGGGCGCTCCATCAGGATACCCGCCCGAGCAGATTTGTCCAGCAACCCCAAGAGGGTTTGACGGACGACCAGCGGGCGAAATAGTGTCGGCTTGCCGTCCCGTCTCGAGGGTTGAGACAAGAAGAACCATGCAGGCCGCAGAAGACCACGTGTTGATTCGCCAAGGAAGCACCACAGGGATGGGGATCAGGCCGTGTCTAGCGCGAATTGCTTATGAAGCTGCCATAAGCTCTTGACGTGCCGTGCGAACTGGAAGGACACGGTCTTTTCGAGCCAATTCAATCAGGATGACGCGTTCATGCTGCTTACAGGATTATTCAGCAAGAGACATCGCGGAGACAGAAGGGCGGCACCTCTCAGTCTTGTTATTCATCACGTGATACTGGTCTCTGCGCGGCCAAGATTGATATGCACCGATGTGAGCGCAGCGCATCGTGAGGGGAAGAGAAAGATTTGCGAGAACAATTGAGAGTGTCACTATAAACGCCTTGATGAGCAAAACCAAGGAGAAGCATGGCAAAGAAGGCCCAAATCGATTACGGCATCCGAAGATCCAAGAGCTTCCGCGCATGCGCTTCCTCTCACCGCTCCGCCCTCATCCAACAAACTTGCGTCCCAGACGCCAGGCCCGCCTGGCCATGTCCGCCCCGGCGCTCAACCCACTGTCCGACCTCTCGGTCCTCTCCTCTCCGCTGCTCCTCAGCTCGCTCACGCAAGCTGCCTCAGCGAACGTACCCTCTGGCTCCACGGCCGGCGCATCACCCTCCGCCAACAATGCGGCATACGACAGCGCGCCCGCCCGCACCATCGAATACATAACCGCCGTCCGGGCCGCGCTCGCTTTACGCGACCAGAGGGTGCTTGAGAGTGCGGGTGAGGAGGTGGAGCGGGTTAGGGAGGGGCTCGAGGGGGTTGTGCGCGGGTTGGAGGGAGAGAATGCTCGATGAGGCTGCCGCGGGCCTGAGGGGAAGTCGGGCACACGGACTATCGCAGTGGATGTGCATTGAGACCGAGACAATAAAGGAGTGACTTGCCATGGCTCATGACTCAGAAGAGAGTGCTGCACGTGCGATGACCCCTGCGGAGGAGCGTGGAAGAGCATGCCCCTGTGATCCCTTCTTCCACGCGTCGCATGTGTCCAGTTGGAGTTGTGTAGGCGCTCTCCTCTTCAAGTATATGTATGTATTCTCATTCTTCACCAGCCATGGGTTCCAACCACTGCTACTTAGTGGCGCTCACATGATGAACACAATCTCGTCGCATTTGCGAGTCAAATTGCACCTATGCTACTACTTCCTTGATAGCATCATTCGCCCGCTCAAGGCTTGTACGTGACCATTGCCTCCACGACGCCCTGAGGGTTAAACTCCGGCCACTCGACATTCATCTCCTCCTTCGGCCCATTCGTGCCATCAAGCTCATACACAAGCGCGAGGAAGGACTTGAAGTCCGTAGGATCCTTCCTGAGGCGCTCCTGGACCTCCTCAACCGGGACATAGGTGATATCGAGCTTCTTGCCCGTGCGCGCTTCATATCCCTTCAGAGCCTCGCTAACTGTTGCCCGCTCGCCCTCGATCTTGAACACATGGTTGTGCAGCGTTGACTCGGGGAGAGAGGTGAGCGCGTACACCAAGTAGCGCGCAATGTCGGTCCTGCTCGTCCACGTCGTCACGCCATTGCCGGCCCCGCCAACCTCGATCTTGCCGTTTGCGAGATCGAAGCCGAAGTATCTATATGCATGTCAGTCGTTGGATACTCGTTGAGCCGGAGACAGGGACTTACGGCTGATAGAAGATCCAGTCCGCAAACGGGCCGGTGAAGAACATCGCCCAGGGCAGGCCGATCTGCTCGAGCCTCAGGCGCTGGGCATTCTTGATGCCGAACACGCCGTCTGTGCGTCCCGTTGTGTCTCCGCCAAATTCAGAGGGGACGAAGAGCTTGACACCGGCCGCTTTGGCGGCGTCGCCCAGCGGCCCTTGGACTGTGAGCGCTGCCCCGCCGAGGGTCGAGATCACGGCGTCAATCCCTTGGAGAGCAGACTGCAGCGAGGACGGGGAATTGTAATCCACTACGATCGGTACGGCACCCTTCACCGTCCAGGCGTCGTTGCCCGCAGCCTGTGATACATGAGACTCCATCATATGCGAAGGTAAATGTACTTACGGAGCGGGTCAGGACGACGACCTTATCGACCTTGCCAGTGGCCCTCTCCTTCAGGAGCTCGTCGATGATGAAGATGCCGATCGTGCCAGCACCGGCGACTGCGAAGTTCTTGTAGCCAGACATAGTGCTTTGTTCAGTTGTTTGCTTTGGCAGGTGAAAGTGTTGCGGAAGTTGGTGTTCTGAGGATAGATGCGCAGAATTTGTGACCCTTTTATAGCCCGAATGCTCTCTCCTCAAAGGACCAGGAAAGGGAAGTCGCTCGTTCGGCGGAGTTGTTTTCGCCGTTGCAGAGCGCTCGCCGGAAGCTGACGCGCACGATTGATAATTGGTCTGTCGCACATTATGTCGGACGGTCCGACGTCGAGGAAACGAGTCATGGCCACAAATCTTGGCGTGACCGGGCAGGGTTCCCGTCGAAAGGCAGCTTCACTTGGCGGCCAGCGGTGACTTGCTCGAGGAAGAGGTGTCCGTCGCGAAGAACCGGTTGCGTATGTAAGCAGGAGAGTCTGTCGGCACGCGGCCATAACGTCGGGGACCCTCTGCCGACGCCCGATGACGCTATCGGTCCCTTTAGTCACGCGTCGCGATTTTTCAGCAGAGCACGGCGCAAGGACGCCGCAGTTAAGCGCCGGTGGTCAGTCGGCGGATGTCAGAATAGCTGGGCAAAGTATGAACATATGGGACATTGAAGCACGACGGAGAATTCCAATTCGGCGTGCAATAGAAAAGGAAAACAAGCACGAGAAGAGTCACAACGGCAATCAGTCCCGACATCCACCGCGACGTCGGTCAGGGTTCCATGCACATGAAAGAGCGCGCCGAGTCTCGAGTCTCTTCTCACTGGCTGTCCGAGATTCTGATGGTTCATGTGTGCGCAACCAACATCTTCACCATTAACTTAGTTGGCCAAGTGATGAAGAGAAAGAAAGCAGCGCGGAGGACAACAACGGGGTTATTATAATAAACAGAGGTGCGCACAAAATTCCCGCCCCAAACCTCCGGGGATCGGTCTGACTTTCTTAGCCTTGTCATCAATGCACAGCATCTTCTATCAACTGCCACTTCATCGGGACTGTTTTATTGTTGCGGCACCGGGAGCTACTATGTATCCAGCGAGGGCACATCAAGGCTTGTACGTCACCATCGCCTCCACCACGGTCTGAGGATTAAACTCCGGCCACTCGACATTCATCTCCTCCTTCGGTCCGTTCGTGCCATCAGTCTCAAACACAAGCGCCAGGAAGGACTTGAAGTCGGTAGGATCCTTCCTCAGGCGCTCCTGGACCTCCTCAATCGGGACATAGGTGATATCGAGCTTCTTGCCCGTGCGCGCTTCATACCCCTTCAGAGCCGCGTTGACCGTCGTCCGCTCGCCCTCGATCTTGAACACATGGTTGTGCAGCGTTGACTCGGAGAGGGAGGTGAGCGCGTACACCAAGTAGCGCGCAATGTCGGTCCTGCTCGTCCACGACGTCACGCCATTGCCGGCCCCGCCAACCTCGATCTTGCCGTTTGCAAGGTCATAACCAAAGTATCTCAATTGCGCGTCAGTTGGCATGTACTCCTACAGCCGACGAGGGGACTTACGACTGATACCAGATCCAGTCCGCAAACGGGCCGGTCACGAATATCGCCCAGGGCAGGCCGATCTGCCCAAGCCTCAGGCGCTGGGCGTTCTTGATGCCAAACAGGCCTTCTGTGCGCCCCGTGGTGTCGCCGCCATATTCGGAGGGAACGAAAAGCTTGACACCGGCCGCTTTGGCGGCGTCGCCCAGCGGCTCTTGGACGGCGAGCGCTGCCCCGCCAAGGGTCGAGATCACAGCGTCAATCCCTTGAAGAGCGGACTGCAGCGAGGAAGGAGAATCATAATCCACTACGATTGGCACAGCGCCTTTCGCCGTCAAGGCGTCGTTGCCCGCAGCCTGCCATAGGTGAGATTTCATCATACGCGGAGTGAAATGTACTTACGGAGCGGGTCAGGACGACGACCTTCTCGACTTTGCCAGTGGCCTTCTCCTTCAAGAGCTCGTCAATGATATATATGCCGAGCGTGCCAGCACCGGCGACTGCGAAGTTCTTGTAGCCAGACATAGTGCTTTGTTCAGTTGTTTGCTTTTGCAGGTGAAGCGGTTGCGGAAGTTGGTGTTCTGAGGATACATGCAGATGCGCTAATTGCGTCGCCTCTTTATAGCCCGTTCAGCCCCCTCCTCGTTGGACCAAGACAGGGAACTCGCGACTTCGGCGGAGCTGTTCTCGCCGCTGCCCAGCGCTCGTCGGCGGAAGCTGACGAGCACGATTGATAATTGGCCTGCCGCATACCATGTCGCAGCGTCCGCAGTGAAGGAAAGGAGTCATAGCCACAAGACCTTGCCGTGGCCGGGCAGGGTTCATGCCGAAAGGTGTCTTCAGCGGTGATTTGCTCGGAAAGCGCGTCCCTCCCGAAGGACCAGTTGCTTAGACAGCCATGTAAGCAGGTGACCACGGCGGCACGCGCCCATAGGAACGGGACCCTTCTTTGCCCATGCCCGATGACACTATCGGGCCCTAATAATTAGTCACCCGTCAGGATTTTTAAGCAGGGCACAGCGCGGAGAGAGGAGCGCCGCAGTTACACGCCGTATCCCGTCCGCAAACGCCGAAGGATGAATAGATGGAACATAGTGGAGCGCGACGGATATTTCAATTGAGCCTGCGCTGTAAACCAAACAGGAGAGAAGTCACGACCGCAATCAGACCCAGAATCCACCGCGACGTCGGTCAGGGTTCCATGCACGTGAAAGAGCGCGCGTCGCGCCGCCGAGGTGCGCACAAAGCTCCCGCCCCGATTCTCCTTGGATAGGTTTGACATTTCTTAGCCTTCTTTGATCAATGCACAACGCTTCGGTCAACTACCACTTCATGGGAACAATTTCATTGATGTGGCCACGGGAGCTACTATGAACTCATCAAGGTCATATCAAGGCTTGTACGACAGCATAGCCTCCACCACCGTCTGGGGCTTAAACTCCGGCCACTCGACGTTCATCTCCTCCTTCGGCTCGTTCGGGCCATCAAGCTCAAACATAAGCGCGAGGAAAGACTTGAAGTCCGCAGGGTTGTTCTTCGCGCGCTCCTTGACCACTTCAAGCGGGACATACGTGATATCGATCTTCTTGCCAGTGCGTGCCTCGTACGCCTTCAGCGCCGCGTTGATCGACGTGCGCTCGCCCTCGACCTTGAACACATGGTTGTGCAGCGTCGAGGCTGGGAGGGAGGTCAGCGCATACGCCACGTAGCGCGCGATGTCCGTGCGGCTCGTGAAGGTCGTCACGCCGTTGCCGGTCCCGCCAACCTCGATCTTGCCATTCGCGAGGTCGTAGTCGAAGTATCTAAATGCAAATCAGTTGTCGGATACTTGTTCAGCGGGAGACAGAGACTGACGTCTGATACCACATCCAGTCTGCAAAGGTGCCGGTGATGAACACCGCCCAGGACAAGCCGATCTTTTCGAGCCTCAGGCGCTGGGCGTTCTTGAGGCCGAACACGCCCTCCGTGTGTTTGATCGAGTCGCCTCCAAATTCGGAGGGGACGAAGAGCTTGACTCCCACAGCCTTGGCGGCATCGCCAAGCGACTCTTGCGCCGGGTATCCTGCCCAGGACAAGGTCGAGATCACAACGTCGATACCCTGCAACGCGCTCTGCAGGGAGGAGGGGACGTTGTAGTCCACCACGATGACCTCCGCGCCTTTTGCCGTCAAGTCGTCATTTCCCGTAGCCTAATCGTCGATCAGCCGTCGTCGTCAGCACAATGACGAGACACTTACGGAGCGACTCAAGATGATGACCTTGTCGACCTTGCCAGTAGTCTTCTCCTTCAGGAGCTCCTCGATGATGTACTTCCCGATCGTGCCAGCGCCGGCGACGGCAAAAGTCTTGTAGCCAGACATTTATTAGTTGATTGCTTTGGAGGGTGTGAGCGTTGCTAGAGTTGTTTCTTTGAGGATAGACGTGCAAGTCGTGCCGTCTTTTATAGCTCCTTCAACCTTATCCTGCGAGATGAGAGGCAACGCAAGTCGATGTTCCGCGGGGCTGCTCTCTCCGCTGCCGTCAGATCACCATGAGCCGAGAAGCGCGATTCGTCAGTGGTCTGCCGAACAGTAAGGATACCCGCAGCCATGGAAAACGTCGATGAGCCTGACAGAACGTCTTGGCAGTGCTCCACAGCCGTTCATGTCCAACGATGCTGACGACGTGCGCTGCGAGGCCTGCGGAATAGGCGGGTGCATCGTTAGTAGCTGATTGACGCGCGTCGCTTGAAACAATTGCTTAGACAGCACCTGTAAGTAGATGACCGGTGCCCAGTCCCACGCCAAATGGTTTGGCGGGACGTAGTGCGGAGTGAGGAACGCCGCCGTCGGCGAGGGTTCGATGGCTGCGCAGTACGCGCGCCTGTCACGTCACGTGCATGTCGCGATCGCACGCTCCAAAGCGCAGCCAGCCGTGTCATTTGCCCAAATTACGCACCACGCTCGCTCCTTCATGCAATGTACGGTACCAGTGCTCTCACATTCCCACGTATGGGGCAGTGTCGCATATTGCAATCGCATTTGGGCGTGTACGTAGATGTAGCCATCACTGGGTGCGGAATAGGGTCCTAGGGGGAGTGCTTGACGCACCGAAAGGAGTGACATCAGTCCCTCAGGGACTGATGCCGAAAATGCCTCCCTTTCACCAGT